>CM028359.1:65890346-66098997 GCA_016618105.1 Dendrobium huoshanense | reverse complement strand
AATCATCTAGGCATGCTTTCAGGGTGATGGTTTGGATGATACTCAACAATTTGAACTAATCATACAGGACAATCCGTTAATCATCTTGGATGATTATGTCGATTTATTGAAATTAAGAGCAAATTTAGAGCTCTTCTATATAAAACCTCTTGTTTACCCAAGATTTTATCTTTTGCTACTATCTTGACCTAAGAGAGCCAAGAGAAGAGGGAGAGGTTGAGAGAGACAGAGAGAGGATCTTATGAGGGGGAGTTTGTGAGGGGTTTCATAAAGGTTGCTCCAAGCAATGATCTGAGTTGTCTTCTCTAGTCATCATCCCTAATTTCTTGGAGTTTCGAGAGAGGTGTACTTCAACAACTGATCAAGGTTCTCTGCCTTCTTCAGGAGGAAGTGAAAGGAGTCGAGTTCTCTGCCTGCTTCAGGAGGAAGTAAAAGGAGTTGGGTTCTCTGCCTCACTGATGTTGGTGGAAACATGGTTTATAGAGGATTCTCCGCCTTTTTCTGTGAGCAAAAGGAAAGTCGCTGAGTTTAGTGGAATACCCGGAGGAGAGGCTCCAAGGAGTGGACTCCCCTCCGAGAAACAGATGTAGGTCAAGTTGATCGAACCACTATAAATTTTTGTGTGTTCTTTATTACTACTTTTTTGGATTTAATTTATGCACTTCGATTTTCTTGTGCTGAATTTTAGCTTGGTTTAAGATTGTGTTTTTTAATGAGAAATTTTTAAAATACCAATTCAGCCCCTCTTAGTTAGCTTTAGTCTAGTTCACAAGGGCTTAACATCCATAATGAACTTTCAATAATCACACTTCATACTCTATCAAAATAGTTTTCAAGGAGGGAATACCTCGAGTTGTTTGGCTACATGTCTTAAGGAAGCCTTAGTCCTCGTGCTACTTATGACAATGTAATAAATGAATTAACAAAATTGAAGTATTAAAATGTAACAACTATACATAAATAATTTTAAAAAATAGATTAATAAAAATTCAACAACCAACAATCAAAATTAAATAAATAGGTAATTATGGAGTAACCTAGGCTTATGAGGCTATTAAACTTAGCTTCAACGAGGGTAAAATAAATCTTGTAGCCCTATATACATTATCAAATGTAATTTTTATTCAACTTAAAGGAATGTTGAAATTAGTAATAAAACATTTAAACATTTAAACTTTCATGACCATTTGCTTGACTCCTTTTATGAAGGTAAAGGTGTGTTGGATTGGAAAGCGTACGGACTAAAGCACATAGTTAAAATATAAGGACCTTACATAACCTATATGTCAAAATTTGTGATGATTGGTAGCATTACAAATGTTAGCCTAGGACTTGCTAATCAACAACTTCAAGCACCTAGAAGTTTTTAAGCATTATATTCTTTAAAATAAAAAAGTAAATATATTTAGCAATAAAAAAATCCTTAAAATAAATCTAATGCTTATAAAATACAAAAATATGTATTAAAATTAACTTTTAATTAGTTAAAAAAATAATTCAATTATAGATTCTTTTAAACAAATAAATTTTTTGACCTATCCAAACCATACATCCTTATACACATACTTTAGATGGGTTGCAATGATCACAAACTTTAGTTTAGGCTAGGTCGATGGTTTGGAGTAGTTTTCTTAGAGTGCCTTTCTTAGAGGGTACTCGTGTTTAGAGTATTTATTTCTTTACTCTATATATTATGTTAATATATTTGTTGGTGCACATTTGGAGTAGGTTATTAAGCCAATTTATATTTATTTATATTTTCCAACACAGCTTCATACCTGTGAAATTATAATCTTTTTTTTTTGCAAAAGAAGAATGTATCAAGGCAACGATGTAAATCTAAAGGCAATGATGTAAATGTAAATATTTTAAAATCATGTATAGTTAGATTGATTTGTATAGTTTCAATAGTTGTAAAAGTTTTGAAATTGATTGTGTAAGCGTACACTTGTAGTTTCCAAAAGAAAATGATTATTATTCATTTAAATATTATTATCATTTAGATTTCTATAGAAAATTTAGAATCAAGAAGATTGAAAATCAAATAAATACTCATTTTGAAATATATATTATATAGAAATAGAAATCTTGGATTATTATTGGTGGAGCCACACCAAATTTACTTTATAGTTGATCCTAGGTTATACTCTAAAAAAATATTAATGAATAATTTTTTTTACATACATTATTATTAATGCATTATTTTTTTATGCAAACTTGTGGATTTTATAAAGTTATTGATTATAATCCTCTAAATTACAACTCATTGATTATTTGGATAAAGCCATCTAATCTTACATTCATATGACGATTGATTATGCTTAGGATTGTAAACTGACAACTTACTCTAGGTAAGTGTAAGTTTAGTTTGTATACACCCGTTAGCCTGTGCACATTCTTTTCCGGTTCTGTCATTCCAAAATTTAGTATGAAGTCTTGATGTGAATTACAAATAGAAAATGATTTACAATTTAAAGCTTGTATAAAATAAAATTCTTTTGTATTCACTTTAATCAGGAGTATATCTTCATAAATATAATTAACTATATGGGATTTACCTTATAGGAGGTAGTTTTAACATAGTAATATTTATTAAATCCTTAAGTTTTATAGTACATAATCAAAATAGTATGTGAATATTTTCTTTATCCTTCAAGATGACTTAAATATTCCTTATGCTATTTGATTATGAAAATAAATACATTAATTTTGTTTAATAATTGAAATGATAAGTGAATATTTTATTTTATCTTTCTAGATGAAATAAATGGTCTCTATGCCACATTTTATGATAAAGATAAATTTACTTTGACTTTTCAAATCAATAGTAATTCTATAATTTGGGATAGTTTAATGTTAATCAATGCAAATTTGATACAAAAATACTTTTAAAGTAAATCATTTAGCAAACATAAATTTGTTTATAGTAGGCTGGTTGAGATTGTCAATGAATTATATTGAAGGCCTAATATTTCTTGGGAAGATAGGAGGTGAGTGAGTCATAGTTGCAAAAAAGGAGAGATGTAGGCTATGTGGTTACACTAATATGAGTTGAGGGCCCCATGAGTATTCACCTTTGTGTGTATCCATTTGGATGCCCTCTCCAGGAGGAAATGAGTGATTATGGAAGCTATTTTCTCATATGGAGGGTGATAAGTTGCTTGATAAATATAGAAATTTAACTACTTCCCAATGAAGGACAACATTTTATGGTAGGCACGTGACAAGTAGGCACATGTTGGTTATTTTGGTGAGTTCTCTTATGCATCCCAGATGACTATCAAGTAAATCTTCTTAAAGCGCTCCTAAGGAAAACTTTAAGCATCATGATTCGACAATTTCCTATTAAGCACATGTGAAGATATATTCAATTATATAACTAGTTATTTAAATCATCTAACACTTTAATAATAGCGTGATAAATATGATAAGTGAATGAGAAATGAAGAGTATTTAATTTGGATAAGAAATAATTAATAATCAAGTAAATGCAAATTTATTTATGTATTTAGTGTATCTTTGATATGAGTGTTGATTAATTGGTTGCCGCCTTCTTCTTGGCCTATATAAATAGCATGATTATATTGGAGGCTTTTTATGTTTTGAAACATATAAATGATGTTGTTTAACTTCTTAGAGCCATATTATTTAACATTTATAGTATTACTAAAAATAAAGGAAGTCTACTTAGCATGAGTAAGTGTTAACTAATGGATAAAGTACTTAGGCAAGGTTAAGAAACTTCAGGCAAGACTGATTGAAACCCCAATGATTAAGGAAGCTAGAGATTATAGATTGACTGTACAAGGGTCCTCTAAGAGTGTATAGGATAAGCCCTTACAGTTAGATACATCTCCTAAGAGAACCCTTGATTAAAGTGAAGAGTAAAGATTTTTATCGATATATGAGTTTTAGGAAACATTTAGCCTAATAATATTTAAAGTATAAGCTTTAGATTATTAATTCTCCAGTTATCCTATAAATTTAGATTTTAAATATTAATATTTAAAGAATTGATTTTGAATGTTCAATGATTAAAGAGGTGTTTATAATCTGGGCTTATACTTTCTTAGTTTGAGTTTCCACCTAACATTCCTAATACAGAATCAATCTCCTAAGAATTAATGCATGATAAGCTGAGTTCTATCTTTAGAGATAAAATGATGAATTATACTAAAACATTTATGACTCAAGATGATGAATTTTAACTTCATTTCTAATGACAATAGTCAAATTAATAATTAAGAAATTTAAATATTTTGTTGATTAATTTACATAATTATATTTTCTAACTTTGAAAATTTAATAAAAATTTTTTGCAACCTAACAATCCCATCGTAAGGAAAAGTTTAGCATTGATCGAGCGCAATGGGACCACATTTGCTTTCTAATGGTGGGCATGAAAGTCTTCTGCTCTAGTGTACAATTTCCAAAATTTAAAATGCTTACATATATGTATGACTGGGTAAATGGGTTATATATATGTTACCTTATACCATAATATCCTAGAACAAGTATATATGTTCCTATAATGACTAGAACATATACTAAGAAAGAAAGCCAAGAAAACTTCTACCCTTATGTTAGCTGCCACCCATTTTATGTAATGCATGTCAAAATATATGAAATGAAAAGAATTAAATATAAATACTATTTCATTTATTCATTAATAAATGGTCCAACTGATAAGGGAGTTATTCTTCAACCAAGCCTAAGAGAGAGAAAATTTTAATGAATGGTTGAGATTTTGCCATCTAAGTCATGGCCAATAGACATTTTTTTTTTTTGAGAATTTACAAATAGCATTAAAGCATAAAAAAGAAAAAAATACAATGACCCTAAGTGAAAGCTAATCTATCACAATCGTTCCTTATCAAGCAACAAACACTTGAAGGAAGTTTATCAAAAAGGAAATCATCCCAAAGAAAATCACCCAAAAGAGCATAGTGGGCACATTCATCTGCCACACTATTGCTTTCTCTAGAAACAAAATTAAAACTACATTTTTAAATACATCTAATATAGCAAGCATTGGAGGTATTGTTAGAGTCTCTAAAGGTAAACTGCTCGTTGCTTTTGGTAAAAATAAGTTGCATTGGGATATCAATCAACTTGAGTTGGATGCTATTTCTAATTTGAAAGAATTCTAAAAAGATTGGATATTTGAGAGCTAAGGTGTAATAATACAAGGTGATAACTACAATGTGATCAAATTCCTTCAAGATTCTATGATGAAATCAACATATGCGGCTAATAATTTGATTTCAGAGAAGATGTCCTTTCTCAATGACTTCAACAAGGTATTTTTTCATCATACTTTTGAGACTGTAATAAAGCAGCTGATTTGTGTGCTACCTTAGCTTTGGATAATAATTTTTGCTTTGATTCAACTTCTTTTTTTGATATTCCTTCTTCTTTGTATAGTATTTTGAAGAAGGAATATGATAGTTTCATTGTTGATTAGTTTGTAATAGTTTTTATTTTTCCTTAGTGCATTTTTTACAATTCTCAAAAAACAAAAGGAGAAATTCATATTATAAAGCTTGAAGTTTCACCCATTCCTCATAACCTATTTGTGCAAGAGCATGATCACATTAATATTTTCACTTTCAATGACAATTCCCTTATTATCTATCATATAATCTTTTATTATTTCTTTGAAGTTGAAAATGGAAATTAACTCTAACAATTAAATATCCCAATGCACGATCTTCTTTTCATAGGGCCATTAAAAATCTGCCATTGTGATCCCTAAGAACACCTGTAATGCTAGCAAGATTGTTTTGTAATAAAGATGCATCCATATTTAGCTTGATCCAATTTGTTGGTTGGGAAAACAAATTTTTAGATAGCATTTGTTGGTTAGTTACCCAATTCTTGCAAATTGGTAAAATGCTTGGATACATAGACTCCGCCAATATTCGAGCAATAATAAATACAAGTCACCATTATTTATTTCCATGTGTAAAATGATTCCTAGCTTTCTAGCTATTATTGTATACTGTTGATCTATACAATTTAACCAAACCAAGTTTATTTATTGTTAACATCTCCAAATTATTCAAATAATGAATAAAACTATTGAATTTAGTCAAGAAAAATACCCACTTATTTAGCTCATCAAAGATATCAATTAGCTTTGTACAATGAATGATAATGTGATCTCTATCCTCTACCTCTAAACAACCCCTCGGACAACTCCTTGTATAACCAAGTTTTCTATAATTCAGCCAATTTTTAGTTGGTATGAAATTATCACACAATCACCACCAAAATATCAACTCCTTAGGTGATAATCTTTACTTCTTCATCCAGGAAAAATTACAGCTCATATGCACTTGATTCTCCATTGATTGATATGCCAACACTATAATGGATTTCCCAGGATTACTAATAATTAGCTCCACCGAATCAACATCAACTTCATTGTCAAGAGGGATTTCCATAATAATATTCACAATATTTTCAACAAACACATTACTTAAAAGTAACTTGTTTCACATACCACCTTCATCTATTAAGAAAGATAATTTCTTATCTTTTAATTCTTAAATGTCAAAAAATGCTGGCCATCTATTAAGACTTTTGTCAAGCAACCAAATATCACTTAAGATATCAATTTCCTTTCCCTTTGATACCTTCCATCTAGTGATAGACTTTAAAAAGTGAGGTCCATCCATGATTATATATCAAGCTGGAGAAGAATGTCTTATCACCTCAAAATTCCATATATCCTCGTCATATTTGTTCGCCAAGATTCTATTAAGAAGGGTCTTCTGATTATTAACAAAATTCCAAGCTATACGTGCTCTAACAGGCCCTTTTCTTTCAGATGCTACTTGAATGCTAAGACCACCATGACTCATCGAAGTGCACATACCTTCCAAAGAGATATAATGCGAACCTTTTCTTCCATTTTCTTATGCAATAAGAAGCTCGTGCAATATTTATCTAAATCTTTGAGAAAGATTCTTGGAACCAATGAGTGAGCCATACTATATAGTGGAATAAAAAAAATATAGTTGATTAAAACTAATCTCCCAGTGAATGAAAGATTTTTAGATCCCCAAGAGTTCAATTTTTTCCATTGCTTTATCCAAAATGTAATTAAAATCTTCAACTTTGAGCCTCCTTAATTCCATCTTCACGCCAAGGTAGTTGAATTCATTGTCCATTCTATAGCCAAGATACTTATTCAACTTTATTCTTCTACGATGGGTCGCATTTTGCTAAACAAACTTGTAGATTTCTTACTATTAATTCATTATCTAGACCAACTGCAATAGTCTCCCATGAAAGATGCAATAATCTTTGCATTTCATTTCAAAGCTTTAGTTGTAATAAAAACATCATCAGTAAATAACAAATGCGATATCTTGGGAGTATTAGGAGCCAATTTTATCCCAATTTTACTACCTCTCTCCATCATAGCTTTTGAAAGAAGTTCAGATCAAATAAAAAAAAAGATTAGGGGATAACATACACAGTTTTCTGAAACAACACTCTACCCTAATCCATCTGCTCCTCTTTCCATTAATAATAATGGAAAATTTGGGGTTGCTTACACACTACAAAATAAGCTTGATGAACTTTTAAGGAAAACTCATTTCAACCAAGTTTTTATAAAGTGTCTCCCAACACATGCTATCGTAAGCTTGCTCCATGTCAAGCTTAAGTAACATGAATCTAGGTTTTGACTTCGAAAATCTGAGCTTATTTACCAACTCATGTGCCAACAAACAATTATCAGATATAGTTCTCCTAGGACAAAGGCCACTTGCTTCTCCGATACTAAAGTAGGAAGATTATTCTTTAATCTATTCAGCAATACCCCGACAACCATTTTGTAAATGTTTTGACATAAGCTAATAGGTCTGAATATGATAAGTTCACAAGTATTTGGAACTTTAGGTATTAACACCACAATTATTTCTTTCTAATTGTCATTCATAACTCCTGTCAAGAGGAATTCCTCCATTGCATTCCACAAATCGATGTTTAAAAAGTTCCAAAAATGTTTGAAAAAGAATGATGATTTTATTCCATCATTGCCCGGTGATTTGTTATTGTTCATGTTCATCCATACTAACAATAATTCCTGCTTCTCAAAGCTAGCAGCTAGGTGAATTCTCTGATCATTATTTAAAATTACAACAGAGGAGAAAACTTTCCATTCGGATGTATAACAATCACTTTTCCTCCATTTTTTAATAAAAAAGGTTTCAAACAGATCTTGTATTTCATCTTGATCATCTACAATATGACATACTAAATCTTTGACTTGATTTATCATATTTCCTTTCCTCCTTGTCGAAGCATAAGCATGAAAAAATGTGAATTTCGGTCTCCCTCTTACAACCAAAGAGTTTTGGAATGTTGCCTCCACCATGCAGCAAGTCTAGCCAGAGTGGTGTTGAGTTCATTGATCTTATTCCTAAGCTCAAGCAATTTCAATGCATCAAGGCCACCCAAGTGTTCCTCTTCCTTTAAAGAATTGATGTCTTTTGTAATTCATTCTTAGACGCATTCAATTCTTTAAACTTCTTTTTATTCCAAAAAAATAAATTTTTAAAAGACCTTTTTAATTTTCTTTTAAGAATATCTGCTGCATTACCAAAATCATTCTTCCTCCAATTATTCATCACCACTCCATTTGAGGCTTCAAAAGAACACCATACATTCTCAAATTTCATAGATCAATGTTTGTAAGCAGTCAAGATGAAGATATCAAGTAGTAGTGGACAATGGTTAGATGCCACTATAGGTAAGTGTTTGAAAACTGCAAATGGAATATTACATAAAGCTTTTGAATTGAGACAAGTTCTATCAAGCCTTTTCCAAATTCGAGCAAGTCCATCCTTGTTATTACCCCACATAAATTTGTGACCAATAGTTCCAATATCATGATATTTATTTTTTAAAAGAAATTTTTTTATTTCTTGAGGACCTTAAGTGAACATAAGTCTCTTTCCTCCCATGTTCTCTCATTTAGTAAGGACATAATTAAAGTCCCCACCAATGATAAAAGGAATATCATTGGACGTATGAGCTTCAATTGACTCCTATAACATCCTCCTTTCATACTTGTCCTTGTTGCCTATATAATGAACACCTTGAAAATGGCGCCATTTGGAGATTTAAACAACCAATAATACACTTGGATGAAGATAATAGAATTTTAAAAGAAGCAATATTTTTTCTCCACAACACTAGAATACCACAACCCGTGCCTCTTGCATTCACATAATCACCCACCATACTCTCGCATTCACATGAACAAAATCCCAATCATTCCCTATAATTCTTTTGACTTCATTACTATCCATAGAATTAAGCTTTGTTTCCAAAAGAGCAATAAAAAAAAAAAACTCCATAATCACCCACCATACTCTTTAATTAATGGGAAGTTTCTTTTTTCTTAGCTCCCATACAATTCCAAATTAATAAGGAAAAACATTTAAGATACCAATGGGGATAAGCCTCCAACACTTCCCACCTTGCTTTCTCCCTTCTCTTATCTAAGGTTATGCTTGATAGGGCCAAAAGATAAGCCATCTATTTAAAATTTGTTTTTGGAATTATTTGAATGAGAAAAGGTCTTCACAGCAATTCTAGATTTGTTCAACATATCAACAGTAGTAAAAGCAGGGTGATTAAATATCTTATCCAAGCAGTTCTTATCAAAAACCATTTCTTATATTCGAATAACAATAGGAGCAACATCTTTAATAGCAGCAACATCTTCAATAACATTTTGAATAACATCAAGAGTTGTCTTATTACCAACAACATCTTTAATAGCAGGAGCAACATTTTCATCTTTAGGTACAATCTCTCCCTCTTCTTTAGAATAAAAAATTCTAACCACTTCATTTTGAATATGATCAAAATAAACTTTAGGATCATTAACTTATTCAATAACAACTTGGCCAATATCTTCAACAACATTCAGGGTATTTTCCTTAGTCACTGCTTAATCCAGACCTTCCTTGGTATGATATACCCTGGCATTCTCTTCAGTGTTACCCAAACCACTTTTAATAATACTACCTACAGATTCAGTATGTTTATTCTTTTCATTCAGCACCATAGCAATATCTAATACATCATGAGACTTATTAGTTGTCATCTTCTTGTCTCTAGCATCCAAAATGTTCTTAATAGCTAGCACATGCTTATAGAAACTTCTTTTTGTTTTACCAGCAGCAAACATCTCCTTTGTTTGAAACCATTAATATGCTTTCTCCTTCCATAACTTACATGTATGGACATGCCATAATCATCATTCTTCACATTGTTAGAGTCATTAACTACATTTTGTTTTATCATCTAAGTAGCCTTCATAACATTGTTAACTTCCATATCAACTTTGCTTAGATCCTCATATATTATTCCCTTTGAAACAGATGAATAATTTTTAATAGAAAAATCTTTTTTTATCATAATTATCGAGCTCATGCCTAATTTTACCACACTTATAACAAAAGCAAGATATTTTTTCATATTGAATTTTCTAAAAAAACCATCCCGAACTTCCTTCTACCCAAATACCTCGAGGCAAGGTCTCATCGAACTTCATGTGAACACACTGTTGCAAATCTATTTTCATGACTTATGTTTTGATGATTGACAAACACTATTGATTCTCTTGGTCTACATGTTGCTTCTAACTTTTCAGGAATCGAAGATCGGACGAACAGACGAAGCCAGTTCAGGATTGCGTAGGTCTAGGGTTGAGTCAGTCTGTACTTTGTTTTTCTCTTCTTGAGTCTATTTGTAATTGTCAAAGAGACTGATGCTAAGTAACCCTACACACACACACTTGAGAGAATTAGAATTTCTAATTTTACTCAGATCGGCTAGGACGATATTTACATCGGCCTAGACGATCAGGCTTAAAACAGAAAGTCTAAATATGGATTCTTAATTAAGGCAGCAGTCTTTAACAGATCGGCCTGGATGATACGTGTATCGGCCAGGCTGATAAGCTCAAAACAAAAATAAGTTGTCGCCATAGACAATTAAGGTATACTGTATTTTTTAATTATCGGCCAGGACGATCATTTATCTGCCTGGACGATATTTTCAAATTATGCCTTAATTGATCAGGAATTCAAGGGAGTAATTAAGGATGATTGATACGATCATATCGTCCTGGACGATCACAGGATCGGCCAGGACAATCTATTCAAAAACCTTGGTTACTTAAGGATGATAAATATCAGCCAGCTCGAATTCAGGGCGATGCTCTGGATGATTTTCTTCGTATTTGAACTGATCGGCCGGGACGATCGTGAGATCGGCCTGGACGATCAAGCCAATTTTCAATCGTCCAGTTTTGCATCCAGAGCGATGCTCTGGCCGATCTACTAAGTTTTGTACTGATCGGCCAGGCCGATGTCCATATCGGCCTTGAAGATAATGTCGGCAACTTGCAATTAATTATCTCCTTTGAATCTCTTCTATTTAAGAGCTCTTGTTCAATGATTTTAATAACCTTTTGCCGCTGCCTTGACCTGAGAAGGCCTTGAGGAGAGAAAGAGAGAGAGGGAGAGAGAGGATCTTGTGAGGGGGAGCTTATGAGGGGATTCACAAGGGTTGCTTCAAGGATCGCTCTGCTTCTTCTTCGTCTAAAGTTTCTCGTCCGTGGAAGGGTCGGTAGAGGTAAGGAGTAAGCATCTGGTTGTTGGTTCTCTGCCAGCTTCAGGAGGAAGCAAAAGGAGATAGGTTTTCTGCCTTGCTGGGGTAGAAAAAAAGAGGTTCTTGTGAAGGCTTCTTTGCCTAGCCGTGGGGGCTAAAGGAGAGTCACGTTTTATAGTGCAATACTTAGAGGGTGCCTCCAAGGAGTGTACGTAGGTCAAGTTGACCGAACCACTATAAATCTCTGTGTTCTTGTTTTCTTGCTTCCGCATTTATTTTTCTCGTGGTGTGATTTTGGTTTATGTGATTTTTGTTCTTTGTGAAAATAAATTTTTAAAATACCAATTCACCCCCCTCTTGGTTAGCTTGGGACTAAGTTCATAGGGCTTAACATCCCTAACAAACTTTCAAGTGGTATCAGAGCACTTTCTAGTGTCATCTGAGCACTTTCAAATGGTATGAGAGCGGGATTCAAAAATTTAAGTTTGAAAACTTTTTGAATTTGATCCATGGCTAACCTTGGGAATCGTAATACTATGGAAGGGTATTCTATTACCCAACCTCCCCTATTCGATAACCTACCTTTTGACTTTTGGAAAACCCTCATGTCAACATTTTTATAATCTACTGATTATCGCATGTGGATGCTTATTCAAGAAGGTTATTCTCCACCTTCTCGTGAAATTAAAGGTATTAAAACTAAAGTTTCTTTTATCGAATGGACTTTTGATGAACGAGATTTAGCTTAATTGAATGCAAAATGTTTGAACTATTTTTTCTGTGTTTTAAAATCTGAGGATTACATGCGTGTCTCTACTTGCAAAACTGGTAAAGAGATTTGGGATAAGTTGTGTATCACCTATGAAGTCACTAATGAAGTTAAACAATCCCGTTTGAATTTTCTCTTGCATGACTACGAACTTTTTCATATGAAACCTCATGAATCAATTTCTGACATGTATACTATATTTACTCTGATAGTTACTTCACTGCATGCATTAGGAAAAGAACTTTCAAACTTTGAAAAAGTAAACAATATTTTGAGATGCTTGCCTTTGTCATATGATGCTAAAATCACTACAATCACTGAATCTAAGGATTTGAATACTTATTCAATTGATAACTTACTTGGCTCACTCATTGCTTACGAGCAATGGGTGAATCAAAGAAATCTTGATGCAGGTGAGAAAAATAAGGAGAAAACAATTGCGTTGAAGGCGCACAAATCGGATTCTAAATCTTTCGGGTCTGAAAGCGATGAAGTTGCCTTCATCACAAGGCAATTCAAAAGCTTTCTAAGGAAGAAACAAAAACATCATCAAAATTGCAGAAAAGGTAAGGATCATAAACATGTTAAAGGATCTTCTGATGTTGTTTGTTATGAATGCAGGAAACCAGGACATGTGAGAACTGATTGCCCGACACTTCAAGATCACTCAAGCAAAGGAAAGGGTGAGGAGAAACCTAAGCTAAGGAAGGACAAGATGAGAGTACAAAAAGTATTTTGGGAGGATTCGGCATCGGACTCATCGGAGACGAAACCAGAAGATGAGACATCAAAATTATGCTTGATGGCAGACGACAATCATGATCAAGAAGAGGTATGTGAACTTTCCTACGATCAACTTCTTGAAGTTTCAGAAAAAATTCATGCATCATATAAGAAATTAAAGAAAACTCATGCTAGCTTGAAATTAGAATTTTTGAACCTATAAAAAGAGCATGAAATTTTGACTAAAGACCATCAAATGATTGATTCAAATCATATGACTTTACTTGATGAATTTGATGAGTTAAATAAAAATCATTGTGAGTTAGTTGAAAAGCATGATGCATTAAAAGTCTCACACACATCACTTGAATCTGATTTTAAGAAGTCTAAGGAGATAGAGAAAAATTTGAGGATTGAAAATAAAGTTTTAAAAAATACAAATTTGAAGTTTCAAAAAGATTTAGAAGCATGTAAGAAAACTAAGATGACATCTACTTTTGATGAATTGCCAAAACCTAGGAAGAGGCATTATAACTCAAACCACTTAAGAAATCCCTTTCCTGGAGTTAGATGTTTTTCATGTGGCATGCTAGGACACATCTCACACACTTGCACGATTCACCATAGTACACATTGGGTGTGGAGACCTAAGGTGCATGATCCACAACATACCACACATGCATTGCATTCTACTCTTCATAAGAAGGAACCTAAACCTGCTTGGGTTCCTAAATCTAACATTTGATAATTTTGAAGGAGGGCTCTCACAAAAGGCCTCGTGAGAGTATGAAGTACCTGGAGAGCTCTCGACATATGACTGGTGATGCCAACCAGTTTATTGTACTAGAGTCCAGGACTGGAGGCAATGTTACTCTTGGAGACAACACCACCAAGAAGGTGATAGGTGCAGGTATAATTGGTAATTCTAAGAACCTTATGATTGAAAATGTTTTGATTGTAGATGGATTGAAGCATAATTTGCTCAGCATCAGTCAACTCTATGACAAAGGCTTCATCGTGCAATTCTTTGCAAATTCATGCATTGTAAGTTTAAGTAACAACATTATTTTATAGGGAAAGAGGATCAACAACGTCTACATGCTTGATTTAAATAACATTGAATGTGCTGCTTCTTTTTTCTTAAAAACTGTGATTGATGATTCTTAGTTGTGGCACCGGAGACTTTGTCATGCAAGTATGAAAACTCTTAGGAAAGTGACCCAAAAAGACCTAGTTAGAGCTGTCCCCAAATTTAAGTTTTCAAAAGACCACCTTTGTGATGCCTGTCAATTAGGAAAGCAAGTCCACTCCACCTTTCACCCCATTAAGGACATTAGCTCTTCTAGACCTTTAGAAGTCCTTCACATGGATTTGTTTGGACCCATTAGCACCGCCAGCCTTGGAGGGAAAGTCTATGGATTTGTGATTGTTGATGAGTACTCTAGGTTAACTTGGACTAGATTTCTTTCACATAAAAATGAGTCTTTTGAGGAGTTTAAAACATTTTTTACTTGGATTCAGAAAAAAGCTAGGTTGTGAGATTTTGACCATCCATAGTGATCATGGGGGAGAGTTTGAGAATGAAAGATTTGGATATTTTTGTGAGGACAAGGGGATTAGCCACAATTTTTTAGCTCCTAGGACCCCTCAGCAGAACGGGGTAGCTGAAAGGAAGAACCGAACCTTGGTGGAAGATGCTAGAGCCATGCTTGCTGAGTATTCACTTCCAAAATACTTTTGGGCTGAAGCGGTTAACACAACTTGTTATGTGTTGAATAGGTGAATGTTAGAGCCAAATTAGAAAAGGCACCCTATGAGATCCTTAAGGGTAGGACACCCAATCTTTCCCACCTTCATGTCTTTGATTGTATGGTTTTTATTCACAATAATGGGAAGTCTCACTTGGGAAAATTTGATCCTAAATCTGATAAAGGAGTATTCTTGGGATATTCTAGTGTTGGGAAGTCTTTTAGGGTGTTTAACAAGAGAACTTTGATGGTGGAAGAGACAACCCATGTAGTATTTGATGAGTCTGATCCTAAGAAACATGGAGTTGAGAATGATGATTAGGTTGGAGAAATTTCTAGTGGAGTAAGAAATATGGGGAATGGGTTAGAACACCATGTAGACTAGTAAACCCTTTTACTGGTGTTTAATTTTTCTCTTGGGGCATGTTACGACATATCTCTCCTACTTGCACCATTCACTGTAGAACAAATTGGGTGTGGAGACCTAAAGTTCAAAACTCACAGCATAGTGCACATACATGACATTCTTCTTTGCATAGGAAGGGGCCCTAATCTGTTTTGGTTCCCAAATTTGACATTTGATGATTTTGTCATAGCGATCTCACACAAGATCTCGTGAGAGCATATAGTCCCTAGATAGTGGATGCTCATGTCATATGACTCGATATGCTAATCAATTCATTATGCTGGAGGCCAGGCTTGGAGACAAGGTCAATTCCTAGGAAAACATACTTCTTTATAACACTTCTTTTGAGATTATAGGATATTATAATTCAAACTATGTAGGGTGTAGGGTGAATTGAAATAGTACCTCTAGAACATGTCAATTCGTAGGAAAATCCTTAGTCTCTTGGTCCAATAGAAAACAAAACTCAGTTGCACTTTTTCTTCTGAAACTGAATACATAACCTTAGAAAGTTGTGTTGCCCAAGTCCTTTGGTTAAAGAAATAGATTCTAGATTTAAGATTATCTATAGGAATAATGTCAATTCTATGTGATAATACTAGTGCCATCTACATTTAAAAAAATCATATCCAATATTTTAGAACCAAATACATTGACATAAGTTATCACTTTATTAGTAACCAAGTTAATAAATGAGACATTGAGTTACATCATGTAGCAACTAAAAACCAACTGGATGAGATCATTACTAAACCACTGGACTTTGAAGCTTTTGAGTATCTTAAGGACCAAATTAGGATTATAAACATAAATACATGAGCTTAATGATTAGTGAACTCTAAATATATTATTATTTTATCTTTCTTCTATTTTTGTCTACATATTTGTATTTGTTTTTGTGTTGATATTTTCTATGTTTCATTTTTATATTATTTTATCCTTCAATTTTTGGTCACTGTTGGAATGACAATTTTTACCTTGCTTTTCTTTTTTAAATTTTGTAAATAATGATTAACATCCCTAAATTAGTTAACTAAAGAAACAACATTGATTATTTCTCTTCCACTAACTTCTTTAGCGGTATAATTTTCTTTTAAAAGCAAAAATCTAATTCAAATAAAAAATTTGACTTTGAAATTGAGATATTTTATATCTTCTTATAGTAATATCTCTAATGTTCAAAGTCGTTAAATAACTTTCAAGCTTTCATGATCAGGTTGTTATATTTTTCATATGCATATGGTTCTGCTCTATGGTTTACTCCTCCTGATATTAGAGAGTGCATTTTTTCTTCACTTATATATGAAAGATATTCTCATTATTGAGAGTCTTTAAAGGTTTCAAAAGGGAGCTAGCTCGCAAAAATGATAAGAGACATAAAAATTGAAAAAGATGCGCAATGATTGCCAAAGAATTTAAATATACACAAAGTGTATCAAAAATTAAAAGATGCTTAAAGTGCTCTAAACACCTGACAAGAGGCATAAAATGAGTCCTAAAGAAATTAATATTCCTTCTCTTTCAAACCTATAAATCTTAGAAGAATTCATGTGTTACTTGATATCTTCAGAGAATTTATTTTTGAAACTCATTTTCATGACTAATTATTATGCTATATTATTCTATAAGATATTTTTAATAAATGAAGTTTTGAAAATATCACTTTTCTTACCTAATTTCTTTTATGAGATAGATTTTAGTTGTCAAAACGTTTTTACCATGTAAGGAGTCAGAGCTGGGGTTAATAGGATCCATTATTCTACCTCATGTTGGATTTTTATGATGTTAATTCATGTCTTCCAAAATTTTTAATCCAATCACAATAGAAATTTATCATTTTCGGGTATTGATTGACAAAAAAGTATTGTTTTATACTCTTTTTAGTATTTTTATCATTTCCTTATTTTGTTTTTTACTTATTTTTATCATGTTTTACTTTTTATTATTTTTGGGACCTCTTCTGATCAACTCTATCCATCCTCAAGTTTTTTCAATTTTTTGTTCACATCATCCTAGATGATATAACATCATCCTGGATGATACCATCAATTCACTGCTCACCTTCGATCCAACGACTGTTCTATGTCCTTTATTTTTTATCGTCCTGGACGATCCATATCATCCTGGATTGTATGATTGAATTTTGGCTCATTATTAGTCATTATCATGAATTATCTTATAATCATCATGATCTATGTGGCATAGGTAGTTAGATGATTTGAATTCGGTTGGTACATTCCATAATGACTCATCATACTAGATGCTCTACCTATTGTCCGAGATGATCAAGCTAGTCAATAATTGTATGATATTACTCCTTAGGATGATCATGTGTCTAATCATTTGGGATGATACCTGATCAGTCTAGATGAATTATTGCTCCAGATCATCCTAGATGATCCTACAATTGTCCTAGATGATGCCCCAACCCTATATAAATAAATGATTTCAATTAGCTTTTTCACTCCAAAATCCTTGAAATCAATATCTCTTTCAGTAAAATTTTCAAAAATACTAGTGGTAAATGTTCTAGGATACTAAGTGGAAGCTCTTAAAGGGGAATTGTAGACCATTTCTTCACTGATGCAGCTGATCAGGTTGCTTACCTTCGTTATAAAATTGTCGGGATTACATCCTAAAAGATAGTCAATCTCGACACACTAACCTATCTGATATTAGAAATTTTCACCCATATAACCCATATGTTCATTATGACGCTCGCATTCCCTTTCCATTATGAACTTTTAAATGAGTTCTTTGTTAGACTTATACTTAACTCTTTATACACTACACTTCAATCATATGTCAATAAACAACATATAGAAATAACTTAACAGGACTGCCATGAAATTTTTAAGCTTTCCACCACTGGCAACAAGCTTCATTTCTCGGCTTAAGATTCTAATTTCAACAAGGGCTCACTTAATCAGTATTTATGACACACCATTATCACTTTCCATGATGGTGCCTCTAGTTCATTAGTTAAAGATGCTAGGAGCATCCAACATGTCCTTAAAACTTCAATAATTCTAAAACTGGTGACCATATTCACATTACTTCACTAGTCTCCATAACCACTTATTATATAATGGCTCATAGGGATTTCAATACTACTAATCTTCTATTCTTATACATTAAATACTTGACTATGTTGCAAATTTGGATTTAGATATTATAATTTTGTAATTTGGGTATCCTGGTTAAGGAAGCTGCAATTAAGCAAATCATTTTAGATGATATTAGCATCATCTTAGACCATAGGCTCAAATCAGAAAGAATCAGCCACCAAATATTTTAGGCATGTTTTATTTTTGGATATCAACCAGGACATTGTCCTAGATGATGCATTATATTATGTCTAAATTAGTTTGGTAATCAAGGAAATTAATTAAAGTTTGATTGTTTGATCATATCATCCTGGATAGTCATAGGATCAGTCGGGATGATCAATTAAACAAATCTTATGTTGTTCCTGGATGACCAGAATGATGTTTTGGATGATAAATGACATTTTGAACAAATTGTCCAGGATGATTGTGATTGTGAAATCATCCTGGATGACCAGTTATTTTTGCATCATCCAAACACTTATAGTCCTACAGACCAGAGCAATTGTATGGATGATACTCAATAATCTAAACTAATCATATAGGATGATGTACTATCATCCTAGATGATCAGAATAAATAAATACTTTAATATCCAGACTCTCCCAGATTATCCTAGTTAATTGGGTTGAATTTGAACTAGTCGTACAGGACGATCGGTCGATCGTCCTGGACTATATTTGTCGATTTGTTGCAATTTAGAGAAAATTTGAAATGCTTTATTATAAAACCTATTATTTACTCAATAGAGGATCTTTTGCTACTATCCTAATCTGAGAGAGCCAAGAGGAGAGGGAGAGCAAGGGATAGAGATAGAGAGGTTCTTATAAGGGGAAGTTTGTGTGGGGTTTAACAAAGGTTTGTCCAAGAAAGGTCCAAGTTGTCTTCTCCTATCATCATCCCTAGTTCCTTGGAGGTTTGAGAGAGGTCCACTTCATAAATTTTTTGCTTGCTTCAGAAGGAAGTGAAAGGAGTCGGGTTCTCTGGCTACTTCAGGAGGAAGCGAAAAGTGTTGGGTTCCCTGCCTCACCGGAGTCGGTGGAAACGAGGATTATACAAGCTTCTCCGCCTTACTGTGAGAGCAGATGTAGGTCAAGTTGATCGAACCACTATAAACATCTATGTTATTTCTTACTACTTTTCCAATTTAATTTATACACATTAATTTTCTTATGGTGAAGATTGGTTTGGTTTAAGACTGTGATTTTTGCTTGAGAAATTTTTAAAATAACAATTCACCCCCCCCCCCCCCCTCTCGGTTAGCCTATGGCTAGTTCATAAGGGCTTAACATCCCTAATAAACTTTCAAGTGGTATCAAAACGAGATTAATAAAATTTAGTTTTTGAAAAATTTTTAATTTCGATCCATGGCTAACTCCGATAATCATAGTACTGTGGATGGGTATTTTATTACCTGGGATAACATACCTTTTGATTATTGGAAAACTAGCATATCTAAGTTTTTATAATCAATTGAGTATCGCATGTGGATGCTTATTAAGGATGGATATTCACCACCAACTTGTGAAATCAATGACATAAAAATTAAACTTCCTTTTACTGAATGGACTTTTGATGATAGGGATTTAGCATAACTTAATACTAAAGTTATTTTTTATCTTCATTGAAATTGAAAGATTCCATGCGTGTCTTAACTTATGCTATTGATAAAGAGATATGAGATAGATTGTGTATTACTTATGAATGAACAAATGAAGTTTAACAATCTAGGTTTAATATTCTTCTGCATGACTATAAACTTTTTTGCATGAAACCTAGTGAATCAATTTCTGAAATATATATTGGGTTTACTCAAATTGTCACCTTACTACATGTTTTAGTAAGAGAGCTCACTAACTATAAAAAGGTTAATAAAATTTTGAGTTGCTTGCCTTCTTCCTTTGATGCTAAGATTACTGTAATAATTGAATCTAAGGATTTGAATACTTATTCTATTGATAACATACATGGATCACTCATTGCTTATGAGCAAGAAGTGAACAAAAGACAACTTGATACAGGTGAGAAAAAGAAGGAGAAAATTATGGTGCTGAAGGCCAATGATACAGACACTGATTCTTCCGTGTCTAAAAGCGATGATGTTGTTTTAATCACTATGCAATTAAAAAATATTCTAAGGAAGAAACAAAAGCACCATCAGAAGTTGAATAAAGGTAAGGGTAGCAAAAATTTTAAAAGTTATACTGATATGATTTATTTTGAATGCTAGAAGTTGGGATATGCTAAAGATGATTGCCCTACACTTAAGGCTCACTTAAGAAAGTAGAAGGGTGAGGAGAAAGCCAAGTTCATAAAGGACAAGAAGCGGTTCGAAAAGTCATTCTAGGCAGATTCTACATCAGACTCCTCTATGACTGAAGTTTTAAAGGAGACAACAAATATGTGTTTGATGGCGGACAATCATCTCGGTCAGTCTGATCAAGAAGAAGTATGTGAACTAATCTACAATCAACTACTTGATGTTTCTGGGAAAATTCATGCATCATATAGGAAACTTAAAAATTGCATGTAATAATGAAAAATGAATTTTTAAATTCACAAAAAGAACATGAAATTTTACTTAAAGATCACTCTATACTTGATAGCAACCACATGTCTTTAATTGATGAGTTTGACGAGTTAAATAAAAATCATACTGAGTTGGTCATTGATCATGATTCATTGAATCCATCCCACGCCTCACTTGAAAATGATTTTAAAATATATTTTGATGACTATAAATGTAGGGAGCACTATTTGAAGCTTTATAGAGTTTTTTTGAAAAGTACAAACTCAATTTTTATTGCTAAATTAAAAGCACTTGAGGAAAATATGACAACACCCACACCTGATCCAAAGCCAAAAGTCTTGAAACCTACAAAGAGGTATTATAACACGAGTAGATTAGTAAACAGTTTTCCTGGTGTTAGGTGTTTTTCATGTAGCATGCTAGGGCACATTTTATACACTTGTATTATTCGCAGTAGTACACACTAGGTATGGAGATCCAAACTGAATGATTTATAGCATAACATATATGCATTGCATTTTTCTTTCCATAAGAAAGGACCCAAATTTGTTTGGTTTCTTAAATTTGATGTTTGTTGATTTTATAGGTTTTCTCTTACAAAATATCTCATGAGAGCATGTCATACCAGGATAATAGATGCTCATGACACATGATTGGAGATGCCAACTAATTCATTTTGCTAGAGACCAGGACTAGAGGCAAGGTCACGATTGGAGACAACACCACCAAGAAAGTGGTGGGCGCAAGCATAATCGAAAACTCAAAGAATCTTTTGATTAAAAATGTTTTGCTTATAGATGGACTTAAACACAACTTGCTAAGAATCAGTTAACTGTGAGATAAGGACTTCATCATATAATTTTTGGCAAATACATGCAATATTAGCCTGAATAATGACACTATTTTATAGGGAAAGTAAATTAACAATGTTTACATGCTTGATTTAAATAACATTGAATGTTCCACTTCATTTTGCTTAAAATTTGTCGATGATGAGTCATGGTTGTGGTACAGGAGGTTATACCATACCAATATGAAAACTCTTAGGAGAGTGACCCAAAAGGACCTAGTTAGAGGTGTCCCCAAGCTTAAGTTCACTAAAGACCACATGTGTGATGCCTATTAACTAGGGAAGAAAGTCTAATCCTCCTTCCATTCCATTAAGGAAATTAGCATCTCTAGACTTTTAGAAGTCCCTCATATAGATTTGTTTGGATCCATTAGCACGATCATCATAGGGGGAAAAGTATATGGATTTGTGATTATTGATGACTACTTAGGGTTCACT
Source organism: Dendrobium huoshanense (assembly GCA_016618105.1). Taxonomy (NCBI): domain Eukaryota; kingdom Viridiplantae; phylum Streptophyta; class Magnoliopsida; order Asparagales; family Orchidaceae; genus Dendrobium; species Dendrobium huoshanense. The sequence continues at coordinate 66,076,786 of CM028359.1, read as the reverse complement.
TGGATAAATATTTTTTCATAGAAGAGTGAGTTATTGGATGAGTTTAGATCCTTCTCTACTTGGATTCAAAAAAAGCTAATTTATGAGATATTAACCATTCATAGTGACCTTGGTGGAGAGTTTGAAAATGAGAGATTTAGATACTTTTGTGAAGATAAAGGGATTAGTCAGAACTTCTTAGCTCCTAGGACCCCTTAGAAGAACGGGATAGCTGAAAAGAAGAACAATACCTTAGTTGACACCACTAGAGTCATGCTTATTGAGTATTCACTTCCAAAAAAACTTTTGGGCTGAAGCGATAAATATAGCTTGTTATGTGTTGAATTGGGTGAATGTTAGAACCAAAATAGAGAAGACAACTTATGAGATCATTAAGGGTAGAACACCTAACATTTCCCACCTCCATATCTTTGGCTGTAAGGTTTTCACTCTTAATAATGGGAAGTCACACATAGGTAAATTTGATCCAAAATAAGATTGAGTGTTCTTAGGATATTCAAGTGTAGGGAAATAATTTAAGGTGTTTAACAAAAGGACATTGGTGGTGGAAGAGACTACTCATGTTGTTCGACCCTTAACTTTTTAAGTTTATTTTGGAATTTATTTAGGTTTGTCCAAAACGAACAGAGTTCATCAATGATGAACTGTCAGAATGTGAATTTTTTCTCTATGAATCATCTGGATGAATAGAGTGAGTTCATAATAGAGACGATCATCCAAGGATAAAAATTAATTATCATTTGTACAATCTGTGACTAGAGGAGGTCATCCTTGTATGAAATTAATTATCATCAATACAAATGTGGTCTAAATGTGGTATAGAGCCAATCTTCCCAGGACGAATGAAAAATATCATCCCATACAATCAAAAATATCTATTCTGTTATTTAAATCTGTCCTTTTGATCAGCTTAGAGAGAGAACTAGTAGGAAGGAGAAAGAGAAGGAGAAGAAGAGGAAAACCGGATTTTGGGCGTCTTCGGATTGTTTTTATCTTTCGATGCTGTTGAGAAAGTTTTTCGACTCGAGGTAAGGCACATTATGCCTTTCTCAAATATTCAAATGTGAAAGTTTTAACAAATTTTCTGACTAAAATTTTTTATCCATTAGCGATAAAAGGGGATAACTTTGCACCGGTAGAACTTTTACTGCGTAACTTTTTATATGTTATAGATATGATAATTCTGCACATTCTAAATATTTTCTAAAAACTTTTCATTAGATATTCTAAAATCTGAGGGGTTTTTATGAAATAAAAAATTATCAGGATGTTGAAAAATAGAGCTACAGTATAATAAAAGCCTTAAAATGTTGTTTTACACATGCCCTGGTAATTTGGTAATTTTCCAAAACTGTGCATTTTTGCCTCATTGAATTTTTTATTATCCACCGTTATATAATCTGATGATATTTTGTTACATGCTTAAGTGCTTTGTAAATGTTATAATGTCATGTTATACGTGCTTATGTGATGAATGTTAATGGGCTTATGTGATTTAATGATATTATTGGGAGACATAAGGGGTTAGAATCCTTTGAGATTATATCTGTGTCAGGGAATAAAAGGAAGAAATAAGGGGCTAGAATCGTTTGAGATTCAGTTTGTGTCACGGAATAAAAGGGAGGCATAAGGGGCCATAATCCTTTGAGAATATGTCTATGTCAGGGGATAAAAGGGAGGCATAAGGGGCCAGAATCTTATGAGATTTTGTCTGGGTCAAAGAAATATGATATGATCTAAATAATTCTATATAGCTGATATGTTCTAGTGCGGTAAGCTCAAAAGGGAGTCATAAGGGTGCATAATCCACTGAGATTTTGTTTGGGTCTGGGAATCTTATCTGAATAACTCTGTGTTATGAATTTTATTTACTCAATTATTCTTTATGATTATCTGTTAATAATTCATCCATTTTGTTTGATTATTTGTTATTATTTCTTCTATTCTATACGATAATTTGAATTCTGAACAATTATCTGAATTTTGTATGGTTATCTAAATCATAGAACGTGTGCTATATATTTATGTTGTGTGATTTTTAGTTTAGTGAATTATTTTAATTTGCAATTAACTGCTTTTAAATCTTCAGTAAAATGATTGAAATAAAAGGATATTTAGGAATTTAGATTGGCTAGTGTGACTTGCTGAGCTGTTAGCTCACTGTGGTTTTATTCAGAGTTTCTTAGGATCTAGTAAAGGGACAAAGGTTGAGGACTAGCTGTTCAGGACCTGATTTGAAGTTATAGGTATTTTGTTATTTTTATTTTTATATAGTCATGGCTAGTTTACTATTCAATTATGTAATGTTTGTTTGTAGACATGTAATGTAATGTATATGATGATTTTGATGAAAGAAAGAAATTTTGTAAATGAGTTTTCTGTTTTTGAATGTTTTAGTAGCTCTATGGTTCAACATTATTTCAATGAATATTGACAAAAAATCTAAAAGGAAATTCCAAAATTAGATCTTGGGGTTATTTTGTTACGGCTCAACACGATAGGACCTATCCTAGTCGGGTTTGGTTGTGAAAAAACTTAGTGGTATTAGAGCAATAGTTTTAGAATTTGGATCGTAAAATAGAACTATATGAATTGATATGTAAGTCTGGTGGGGTAATTTTGAGTATGTATGAGTGATTATTATTTTCATTTTATATGCATGTGTGTAGTGCACATTCTGTGTTATTATGGATCCACCAGATTCAGATATGATCGACGGACAGATTGCTAGTCTTGAAGCTCTTGTATATTGTTATGCTCCAACAGTTGGTTCAGATACAGTTTTACAGTGTTATATTTATAACTTAAATGATAGGGGAGGCACAGAATAGAGTTTTTATTGCTAGATCTAAAGAGGTAGATAGACATCTACAAATGTTTCTGTCATTGATGTCTATGAGATTTGAGGGTACTATTGATCCCAGAGCAGTAGAGGATTGGTTGAGGAGGTTTGAAAAGGCGTTTGATGGTATGCAATGTCCTCCTTATAGGAAGGTACAATTAATAGTCTTTTTATTAGATGGTGAGGCAGAGTGCTGGTGGATGGGCCAGCAGGAGGAGAAATTACAAGGGAAATTAAACTCATTGATTTCTTATGATGAGTTATCCGAGGTGTTTAGAGCTTAGTTTGTACCCCCTTTTGCATGACAACAAATACAAGAGACTTTTCTGAGGTTGGTTCAAGGGAGCAAGATAGTTATGTCGTACGAAGCATTGTTTATTTCTTTCGCTAGATATGCTCCATAGTTGATTTCACTTATGCTGAGAAGTGTTATAGATTTCTGAGAGGACTTTGAGATAGTCTGAGACAACCACTTGTGCCATTTCATATTTTTAATTTCTCAGAGTTAGTAGAGAGAGCTCGACTAATAGAGAATGACTTGATGGCTACTCAGTAGTGGTGGATTGCTAGTAGGAAGTGGTAAGTGTGGAGAGTTCTGGTAGTCGCTTTTTGGGAGGAAGAGTAGATTTATATTTGGAGATTCTAAGAAGAGTGGACAATTAGTATCTAAGCAACTTTTGGTAGTGGTAGTATAGTTATTTCTAGTTCTCTTAGTGGGCCACCTGTGTGCCAGAATTATGATCGACGTCATTTTGTTCAGTGTTATAGAATGATTTGATAGTGTTTCAGATGCGGCCAAATAGGACATCGAATAGCAGAGTGTCCATAAGCAATATTTGACCAACAATTTGAGTCCTAATCAGAGAGCTTTGTCAAGCCAGCAGGGAGACTGAGGGAAGTCCCTCCTAATAGTACTTCTATAGGATCATCTGGTAGAGCTTCGGGTTCAGTGGCAAGGAGTCCACCTAGCAGTAATCAAAGGTAGCATAGTAGTTATGTATCTCAAGATCCAGTACAGCCACATGAGTACAGTTTGTCTCAATAAGAAGCTCGGGATGCTCCCGATGTTATGACAGGTACAGTTTATATTTTTAATCATCCATGTCATATTTTATTTGATTCTAGAGCTATTCATTCCTTTATTTCTGAGCATTGCTTCAATTCGTTACAATTGGCCTCAATTACACTACCTATGTCTATTTCTATTATTTTGTCAGTTTGAGATAAAATGATAGCAAAAATTTTTTGTTTCTATGAGATTGAGCTTTCTGATAAGAAGTGGAAATTTTGTGTGACTTTATTACCCATTTCTTCATATGATATTATTTTGGGTATGAATTAGCTATGCCTATATGGGGCTCAAATTGATTGCCTGACGAAGCGAGTTACATTATTTATAGGCAGTGAATGTTGTGTATTTTAAGGAGTAAGAGGTGTTTTATGCTGCCTAATAGCTATGTTGGAAGTAATTAAGTTATGAAAGAAGGGTTGTATGTTATTTCCAGCCTCAGTTCGTGATATTAATATAGATGTGGGTTCTATTTCTGATATCCTGATAGTATAATATTTTTTAAATGTATTTCCTGAGGAGTTATTCAGTTTACCTCTGGATAGAGACATAGATTTTTATATTGATATCTTTCAAAGTATGACCCCGATATCTAAAGCTCCGTATAAGATGGCACCAAAGGAGCTTATGGAGATGAAGGTTCATCTCCAAGAGTTGGTTGATAGGGGATTTGTCCATCTCAATGTTTCTCCCTAGGGAGCACCTATTATATTTGTGAAGAAAAAGGATGGTACGATTTGTATGTGTGTTGATTATAGAGAGTTGTACTATCAAGAATAAATATCCGCTACCACAGATTGATGATCTATTTGATCAACTTGCTAGATCTTCTGTATTCTCAAAGATTGATATGCGATCAGGTTACTATCAGGTGAAGGTGAAAGAAGCTGATGTGATCAAAATACAAGTTTTTTATGGACCAGCTATTTTTACGGACCAGATGAACAGAGTATTCAAGGACTATCTAGATCATGTCATTTAGGGTGACTAATGCACCATCTTTTTTTATGGACCCGATGAATAGAGTATTCAAGGACTATCTAAATCAATTTGTGATCATTTTCATAAATGATATTTTGGTATATTCTGCTTCTTAAGAAGATCATGCCAGAGATTTGAGAAGTGTTTTAGAGACTTTGAGGAAGCACCAGTTATATGCCAAATTCTCCAAATGTGAGTTCTGGTTAAAGAGTATTTCCTTTTTGGGATATGTGGTAAGATGTGATGTTATTTCTGTCGATCCCTAGAAAATTCAAGCCGTTATTAATTGGTCGAGGCCTACTACGGTGTTTGAGATAGATAGTTTCTTGGTATGGTTGGGTAATATAGGAAGTGTGTGAAGGGATTTTCTCAAATTTTGGCACCTCTGATGAGACTGATTCAAAAGTGAGTAGCTTTTGTTTGGACACCAAAGTGTGAGGTCAGTTTTTAAAGATTAAAGGATTGTTTGCCTTCAGCTCCAGTTCTGACCCTTCCCTCTGGTATAGAAGAATTTCAGGTATTTAGTGATGCTTCACTAAAAGGTTTGGAATGTGTTTTAATGCAGCATGGATGGGTGATAGCTTACTCTTCAAGACAGTGGAAGCCACATGAAAAGAACTACTTGACGCATGATTTAGAATTGGATGCTATTGTATTTTCTTTGAAGATTTGGCATGATTATTTGTATGGTGTCAGGTGTGAGATTTTCATGGATCATCAAAGTTTTAAGTATATATTCACTCGAAAGGATCTGAATTTGAGGCAAAGGAGATGGATTGAGTTGATCAAGGACTGTGATTTGACTATTCAATATAAGCCTGGTAAGGCTAATGTGGTGGTAGATGCTCTGAGCAGGAAGTCTTCTGGACTATCATGTATACAACTCGCCTCTGATTAGTATTTGATATGAGAGATGGAGAGATTATAGTTAGAGGTGATTTCTTCTTTTGATTAGGATTCTGGTGTAGTGACTCAGATGATCATTCAGTCTTATTTGGAAGAAAAATTCATGAAGCTCAAAAGTTAAATGCTGAATATTCAAAGTTTGTTGATCAGATCAAATCTGGTAAGAAATCTGAACTACGAGTTTCTGATTCTAGTATCATTTTCTATAACAATAGACTTTGTGTTCCAATTTCTAAAGATCTGCAAAAAGTGATTCTACACAAGGCTCATTATTCAGGTTATACCATTCATCCAGGGAGTAGTATAATGGATAGAGATATGAAAGTATATTTTGGTGGCCCAGATTGAAGAAGGACATAGTGGAGTTTTTTTTTTTTTTTTAATTTGAAGCCTGTCAGCTAGTGAAGGCAGAACATCAGCGACCGGGAAGTTTTCTGTAGTCGTTGCCTATTCATGAGTGGAAATGGGAAGAGGTGGCAATAGATTTTGCTATGGGTTTCCTTAGGTCAAGATAAGGACATGATGTTATTTGGGTTTGTTGTTGATCGACTGATAAAATATGCTCATTTTTATCTGATTTGGCATATAGATCCGATGGACAAGTTGGCACAAATTTATGTTAAAGATATTATCAGATTACACGGTGTGCCAAAAGTGATTGTATCTGATCTGGATGGTAGGTTTACCTCCAAACTAGGGAGAGGTACTCAGTAAGGATTGGGTACGAAGTTGCATTTTAGTACGGCTTTTCAACGACATACTGTTGGACAGTTTGAAAGGACTATTCAGGTACTGGAAGATCTTCTGAGACTATGTGTTTTGAATTTTTGGGGCAGTTGGAAATATCATATCCCATTGATAGAGTTTGCATATAATAATAGTTATTTGTCCAGCATAGGCATGGCTCCTTACAATGTTTTGTATGACAGAAAGTGTAGGACTCCTTTGATTTTGATGGAGGTGGCAGATAAATAAGTGATGGGTTCAGCCTTCATGGATGATTTTATTAAAAAGATTAATTTGATTAAGGAAAGATTGAAATCTGCACAAGATAGACAGAAGAAGTATTACAATCATAAGCATAGATTGGTTGAATTTCAAGTTGGTGCCCTTGTATATGTCAAGGTCAGTCCTACGAAAGGTGTTATCAAATTTGGGAGAATTAGCATGCTCAGTCCAAGGTATATTAGAACTTTTTAGGTCATTGAGAGGATTGGTAGTTCTTCTAACAAGTTATTATTACATGATCATATGTTTGATATACACAATTTGTTTCATGTATTATTTTTAAGAAAGTGGATATTTGATTCTTGGAAGAGATTTTTTTCTGATGATGTAGAGTTTCATGGAAATCTACAGTACGGAGAATAACCTGAAAGAATTTTTGCATATGATATGAGAAAATTGAGAAGCAAGCAAATTTCTATGGTTAAGGTACAGTGGATGAATAGGATAGCTAGAGAGGCTACTTGGGAGAAGGAATCTGAAATGAGGCAGTTATATCTAGGTTTATTTAGCTCATTCTACTTTGGGAATTTTGAGGATAACATTTTTCTTAAGGTGGGTAGATTGTGAGACCCTTAACTTTTTAAGTTATTTTTGGAATTTGATGAGGTTTGTCCAGTACAAATAGAGTTTGTCTAGGATGAACTGTCAGAATATGAATTTCATTTGTACAAATCATCTAGATGAATTGGGATGAAAATTAATTATCGTATATATGATCTGCGACTAGAGGAGATCGTCCCAATATGAAATTAATTATAGTCTGTACAAATGTGCTCTAAAGGCAGTACAGAGCTGATTGTCGTAGGACGAAAAAAATATCATCCCGTATGATCGAAAATATCCATTTTGTTATTTAAATTTGTCCATTCAATCAGCATAGAGGGAAAATGAGCAGGAAAGAGAAAGAGAAGGAGAAGAAGAGGAAAACTGGATTTTGGGCGTCTTTAGTCCGTTTTCATTCGTCAACGTAGTTGAGAAAGTTGTTTGACTCGAGGTAAGACACATTATGCCTATCTCAAATTTTCAAAAGTGAAAGTTTTGACAAATTTTCTGACTAAAATTTTATATTTGTTAGAGAAAAACGCAGATAACTTTGCACCGGTAGAACTTTTACCTCCTACCTTTTATATGTTATAGAGATGATAATTCTACACATTTTGAATATTTTTTAGAAATGTTTCACCAGGTACTCTGAAATTTGAGGGGTTTTTATTGAATAAAAAGTTATTGGGATATTGAAAAATAGTGCTACAGTACAATGAAAGTCTTAAAATGTTGTTTTACACATTCCTTGGTAATTTTCATGAAACTGTGCTTTTTTGTCTGCCGTAATACAATATGACGATGTTTTGATACATACTTAAGTACTTTGTAAATGTTATAATGTAATGTTACACCTGCTTATGTGATGCATGTTAATGTGCTTATGTGATTACATGATAATGTTGGGAGACATAAGGGGCCAAAATAAATTTGAGATTATGTCTATGTTAGGGAATAAAATGGAGGCATAAGAGGCTTGAATTCTTTGAATTTCTATTTATGTCAGGGAATAAAAGGGAGGCATTAGGGGCAAGAATCATTTGAGATTCTGTCTGTGTCAAGGAACAAAAGAGAGGCATAAGGGCCAGAATCCTCCTAGAATCTATCTAGGTCCCGGAAATATGGTCTGATCTGAATAATTCTATATATCGGATATTTTCTAGTACTGTAAGCACAAAAGGGAGTTATAATGGGCCAGAATCCATTGAGATTCTGAACCAATGAAATGTGAGCTTTCATCTATTCCTTTATGCAGTAACTTGTTTCTCCCTTTCCAAGAAAGTAGATAACATTACAGAATAAATTTACCATACAGAAATTTTGAAGAGAGATCCATTTGAAGTATTCCTCCAAGGAACCAAATTCTGGAACACCAATTCCCCATTTATTCCGCTGTAGAAAACCTCCGTCTAGCTTTTTGCATTTGATTATTACATGCTCTATATCTTCATGCATATTGCAATTCCTTGGGCATCCATTATGCATCTACAATCTTCTATAGAAGAGAAAATATGTCGTTGGTAATTCCTTGTTGAAAATCCTCAACCAAAAAAATTCTTCCAGTGGGTTTACCTTTGCGTTTTTCAACCAAGTCCAATATTCAGTATGATTTCGCATATCAGCTGCTACAAAAGCCAATGATGAAATTAACTTTCAATTATATTTGGAAATTAATTCCAAAGTATATGTTGGAACTTCTGTGGATATCGGAATCCAACTGATCATCTCAACTAGCTCTTCACCAAATCCCCCTCTTAGCTCTTCATAATTCCATCTCCCTGTAGAAATGAATTTATCAACGGATATATCTTCTTCCATGTAAGGATTAACAATGTAGGGCATTCATCTATGCTTCTATCCAATATCCAGATATATTTTAAATCTTTAATCAATTTCCCATTTACAATACTCCATCTAACTATTGGCTTGAGGGAAGTTCCTCCGTCAAAGATGATTTTCGAAGCAGTTAATTCTTTTTTTTTTTTTAGAAGTAATCACCATATAGATGCCCATATTTCGGGTACAATCTCTTATGTAGCAAAGAATCTTCCTCTTGACTATATCTCCATGCTAGTTTAGCTTTAAGAGGACCTATTTTCTCACAACAAGAAAGAAGTCCTCTTTCTCCCAACTCCACCGGTAAGCACATTGTATCCCATTTAGCATGATGGAGGCCTTTTATCCAATCCATTTTACTCCAGATAAAGGATATACAAATTTTATCAAATTCACCTAGTATTCCTCTAGGAACCATGGAATGTGTGCAATGGAAAATTATGTAGGAAAGGAAAACTGACTTACCTAAGTTTATTTTCCCTACCAAAGATATAAATTTGCCTCCCCAAATGTTCACCATTTGTCAATGCCTTTTCAATGATAAATTGGAAGTCTTCTCCCACTAATCTTCTTTGAGCTATTTTGGAGCCAAGATAAATGAACTCTTTAACTCCTCTAATGCCCATAAACCGAGAGATAGATATTTTCTTTCCTCTTCTCACCATATTCCCAAAAAGATGCAAGATTTGTTTGTGTTAATTTTTTGTCCAATCCATTTGCAGAAGTCCTCCATTATATTTTTAATTTTCTTTTTCATGCTCATCTTGGCCTTAAAAAAAATTATTATATCATCTTCATACAGAAAGTGAGATATTTTAGGGCTATTAAGACTTAGGCTTACCCCATAATCAGCTTCTCCTTGATTGAAAGCATTCGAGAGTAGTTGGGCACAAAGAATGAACATAAATGGTGAAAGTGGACACCCTTGCCGAAAACTATATTTGGCTTCAATCCATCTTGAATAATTTCCATTTATGACTATTGTAAACTTTGGTTCTTTGACACATTCTAAGATCAAGTTAGAAATTGTCATTGGAAAACCAAAATAAGATAAAGCTTTCTTTAAGGTAGGCCAGCCCATAGAGTTATAAGCCTGTTCCAAATCAAATTTAAAAGTAACTACCCTTTTTTGGATTTTGAATACCTAAACTTGTGAAATACTTCATGAGCCACCAAGATATGATTTGACATGGACCTACCTTTCAGAAAAGCCGATTGTTCTTCAGAGATAACGTTAGCCATTATTTATTAAATCCTATTTATAATTAGCTTAGCAGCTACCTTATAAACCACATTGCACAGACTAATCGGTCTGTAGTTGGAAGGAGATTTTGGATTTGAAACTTTAGGAATCAAAACAACAATTGTTTCCTTCCACTTTAGTTTCATGACTCCTGTAATGAAAAACTGTTTTAATGCATTCCAAAGATCATCCTTAATAATTTCCCAATACCCTTTGAAGAATGAATATGTGATCCTGTCGATCCCAAGAGTAGTAAAATTTCCTGCTTGTTTAACAATTGTCTCCACTTCTTCAATAGAGAACTCTTTATTCAAGTAATTGGCATCTTCCTCATTCAAACAAGTATTCAGAGTAGGCCACCCATCCATTTTACATTCTCTGACTTTCCATTTGTTTTCAAAAAAACCTAGCAATATGTTTTCAATTTGATGTTGGTCTAGTACTGACATCCCGTCCCCATTATTGATAGTGTTGATATAGTTGGAATTCCTTCTAGCGCTTGCAAATGGATGAAAGAATTTGGAGTTACAATCTCCTTCAGAAGCCCATTTCATCTTAGCTCGCTTCCTCCACCAGGTATTTAAACGGGCTAAAATAGAATTGTATTCGGTTACCTTGCATTTAAACATACAAGATATTTTTTACGAAAGTACTCCTTGTTAGCATTCTTTTTCCTGAAGCATAGGAAATTCTTTGAGCATATAATCCTTTTGTTGGAGAAGAGTTTTATGCTTCTCCTTGCTCCAATAGAACAGAGCTTTAAGAACCTTTTACATTTTTTTGTTTAGGATCTGACCACAATCACCTGTCACTTTTTTCCCTAGATTTTTTTCACCAAAGCATAAGAAGGAGAATTATCTACACAAATATCTTCAAATCTAATCACCTTTTTAAACTCTGAATTGAGTTCCAAAAGATTTATAGTGATTAGATAATGATTCAAAGCAATTCTGGGTAGATGTTTAACCACTAACCGATTTGGAGAACATAAAAGCTGGAGAGTTAAGATAACATCTGTACAGTCTTTCTAAAATCCTGTCTATTCCAGATTTGTTGTTGCACCAAGTGTATCTAGGACCTACATAATTCACTTCATGTAGATCATTGTTGGGAATGAAAAGCTCCATTTATCTAGCTCCCATATAGTAGATGTATCTTTTACCACCTCTTTTATCCTCCTTATTGAGGAGACAATTAAAATATCCACCAATAACCATAGCTACCTCTTTAAAAGAATAAAGTTGTAACCTTTCCCACATAGTTTTTCTTTTATAAGCATCCTTGCTGCCATAAATAGCTCCAATTCTCTAACTTCCTTTGTTAAAAACTTTAAGCTCTCCCATGATGAATTGCTGATTCGATTCCAGGTTTCTAAATGATGCAGAATTTGATCTCCATAGCACCATGATACCACCAGATAAGCCTTTGAAAGTACTTGATAATACTACCAATCAGCTCCAATTAGCATGTTTACTTCATTTCTATCAAACCAAGTGACTTTGGTTTCTAATAAACCCAAAAACAACACTATATTATCCCTCACAAACTCCTTGATGTATAGAAAAGCTCTCCTCTTTCTAGCTCCTCTATAATTCCAAAAGTAAATAGAAGTCATTTATGATAAAATTGGGGAAAGATTCCCCATTATCCTTTATTTCTCCTTCAGCCTTTCTTCTTCTTGTAGCAACCTTGATAGGACCTAAACCTTTGAGTTGTTTTATACCTTTCGTTTTAGTTTTAGATCCTTTTTCTCTAGTAGATTTTGGTGGAATTTGAGTTACAGCTTCACTATTATCTTCTCCTACTTTCTCATGTGATGAGGAACTCCCGGGTGGTTCCCCCATATTAACTATTTTTTCTCCTTCCTCAATTTCTTCTTCAAGCAATTTAAATCTATTCTCATCACATAAATTTAAAGAGTGATTGAGTGACAAACCTGTCTCAAAACTTTCTTTATCTTGAGAGCCAGAAATTACTTGAGTATCTTCACTGCTGTTAACCACATCTTCTGCATTATCTGTTGTCCCATCCAGCTCCTTGATCCCATTGCCTTCAACAATAGGTCTCTCTAATTTTTTATAAATTTTTGTTTGAACATTACTCCTCCCATTAACCTCATTCTTACTGTATTGAAACTATTTATTTGACCTTACAGCTTTCCTTCTTTTGAAATTAACATGTATCCATGGTCCATACTCTTCAAATTTTTTTCCACAGTCTTGTAAGCCTATTTAACTTGATTTGTTTTGTCATTTGATACCACCATATCAGCTACTTTAACTGAATTTACGTCCTTTGAAACATGATAATTTCTCTTTAGATGACCAATTTTCCACAACTATAGCAGAAATTGGGAATATTTTTATATTCAATCCACTAGAAGTATTTCCCTGCACACCCTTCAACCCAAACTCCCAAGGGAAGATTCCCATCTAGGTTGATGCGAATGCCAACCCTTGCAAATTCCCTTCTACTCCATTAGAACATATTCCCATCTATCATGTATGGTTTCCCCACCAAGGAGGTTATCCTAAAGATATTAATTTCATCCCAACATTGAAATGGTAGGTTTGGCATTCTAATCCAAATAGATGCCGAGAGTCCTTTCAAGGATAAAGGAGAGAAAAATGGACACCAACTATCTCACCCTATTATATTGTCCTTTACATACCATGGACCATTGGAAAAGACAGAATATAATGCTTCTTGTACATCGAATGCACAAAGCACCCATCCCAAACCAAGCACAGTTAAATGAAATTTCCCAAATTGGGTCCACTGTCTCCTTATTTCCATACTTATCAATTGAAAAGGAATATTTTCTCCAAAGACTTTAATAACTAAAGACTTACAGAGTTTGTTGGCATTTTCCAATTCATTTGTTGAATGTAACTTCACCATAGATTCTTCATTTATGAAATCCACACCAAAGTCCAATTTAAAGACATTAATATTGGATTTTATGCCCAAGCATTTTTTAACTCATTACCAGATGACTTCTTTATGATAATAGGCTGATTATTTTCCAGATTACATCCAGCAAGTTCTCCATCAACACAGGATCGAACATTTCTTAAATCATTATAACTCAACCCCTCTTGAGTATTTTCCTTTACCTCCGCACCAGCAGTTTTAGAATTTGATTCTGGAAATTCTCCATAATCATTACTCAATGCTTTGACATACCATTTCTGGATTTCCACCCGATCTTCTAAACCTAACACTGAATTATTAGGTTTTAATATTGATTTAGACAATGAACCACCAACATACATTAATTTAATTTTTTTCCTGGAATCAATAGGAGAAGAGGATTTTTGTTCCTTTAAGTCTTCTTCAATGATCATTGTTTTTCCTTTAGTTATTATCTCAATAGGTTTCTTCAGATTCTCCAATCCACCTTCATTGATGACCGGCGATTTACCAGCCATGAATCTGACCTTCTGGTTCACCATCGGAAGATCTCCGAAAGCTAGAGGAGAGGAAGCCATATTGTTATGAAAAGAGAACAAGTTGCTCGGAATAACACGTCAACCCACAGTCAGACCGCCAGCCATTAAAGGAGGCCAGCGTCCCTCCGCCGCCATCAAAAAGTGCCAAGAAGTAATTTGAATTTTAAATTCTCTCTCTAGAAAAACTCAGACTTTCTCTCTCTAGAATATATGCTTGTTGACTTAATGGAATATAGACACCACCCCTTTTCTGAGGAAAGTAAGAGATGAGTTACTCATTATTTAGCTCTATGTTGATGATATACTATTTAAATCTTTTGATAAAAAGCTATGTGATGGTTTTTCTTAAACAATGAGTGAGGAGTTTTAGATGAGTATGATGGGAGAGATTTCCTACTTTTTGGGGTTTAGAATAAGACAATTGGATGATAGAACCTTTCTAAATCAATCGAAGTAAATTAAGGACATCTTGAAGAAATATGAAATGAATAAAGCTAAGCAAATAAATATTCCCATGACCTCCAGTATTCAGTTGGTTAAAGACCTAAATAGAAAATTTGTTGATCAAAAGAAGTATGGAGGAATGATTGGATCCATAATTTGCCCTACTGCTAGCCGACCTGATATAGTGTTTAGTGTTTATCTTTGTGCTAGAATTCAAGCTGATCCAAAAGATTCCCACCCGACTGCAGTTAAGAGAATTTTTAGATATCTCTGAGGGACCCATAACATAGGAATCTTGTATCATAGACACAATACTTATTTTGAGATTACTGGATATTCTGATTCTGATTTTATAGGATGTAGGGTGGATAGAAAAAGCACTTCTAGGACATGCCAATTTATAAGATAGTCTATAGTATCCTAGTCTAGTAGAAAGTAAAACTCTGTTGCTCTTTCCACTTATGAAGCTAAGTATATTGCCTTAGAGAGTTGTGTGGCCCAAGTCCATTGGTTAAAGCAACAAATTCTAGATTTAGGATTACCTGTCGGCATAATTCAAAACTAGTGCCATTTGCATCTCTAAGAATCCTGTCCAACATTCAAGGACCAAACACGTTGACGTAAGGCATCACTTTATTAGAGACCATGTGACCAAAGGAAACATTATGTTACATCATGTGGCAATTGAAAATATTCTAGCTGACATCTTTACTAAACCACTAGCCTTCAACACATTCAGCATCTTAAGGATCACGTTGGGTGTCATTGGCATAAATGAAAGAACTTAATGCTTATTGAATTTTGAATCTTATTTTTTGATCTGTTGTTTGTTATTTTCATTTCTTTATATTGACTTTAGTTTTATTTGTTTATTTTGATCATTCTTCTCATGTTTTGATTTTTGTTGTTTAAATTTTTCTTCTTTTTTTCTTTTACTTTTTCTTTTTTCTTTTATCAATGCTAAAATGATATTTTGTGCCCTATTTTTATTTTTTAAAATTTATAATCAATGTTTGATATCCCTAAATGAGTTAAAGGGAGAAACACTATTGATTGTTTTCCTTCCTATAACTTCTTTTTGCAGTGTAATTTTCTTTTCTAAATAAAAGTCTATCTCAAATTAACAACTATACTTTATGATTGAGATCTTTTATATATTGCTACATTAATCTATCTTATATAAATAATGTTCAAAGTCACTAAATTACTTTCAAGCTTTCTCAATCTTGTTGTTGCATTTATTATATGAATTTGATTCTGCTTCGTGGTTTACTCTTCTTTTTATTAGAGAGTGAGTTTTCTTCTCTAATATATGGAAGATATTCTCAAAACTAAGAGTATTTAAAAATTTCAAAAGAGATATAGCTTGCAAAAAAGATAAGGGGATAAAAAGTTCCCAAAAAGAAGAAATACTAAAAAGATGCGTAATGACTGCCAAAAAAAATTGAAAGATTCACAAAGTTTATAAAAAAATAAAAATATATGCACAGTGCACAAACCAATTTATAATAGGCATAAAATGAGCCCACAAGAATACAAGCTTCCTTCTCTTTCAAATTTTTAACTCTTAGAATAATACATGTGTCACTTGATATTTTTAAGGTCCTGTTTTTGAAATTCTTGATTATGACTAATTACTTTGATATATTATTCTATAAGATATTTTTTTGGAACGAAGTTTTAAACAGATATCTTTTTCTTATTCAATTAATTTTTTTGAGTTAGATCATTATTTTCAAAAGATGGTTTACCTTGTGAGAAGTCTGAGCTAGGGCTAATAAGATCGATTGTTCTACCATTTTTGGAATTCAACAATGTTCACTCATTGATTCTTATAATTTTTTAATTCAATCACATGGAAAATTTATCATATTAGTGCTTTGATAAAAAAAACAAATAAAACTTTATTTTAATTCTTTTATTTTTCATATTTTCTCATCTTTTCATTATTTTAATTTTTTGGGCCTTCTTTGTTTCATATCGTCCTGGATGATATATTTAATGCACTCTTAACCTTCAATCCAATGACTGATATGACTTCTCTATTTAAGTTTGTCATGGATGATCCTTTATCATCTCGGATTATCTGATCGTATTCTGCTTTAATTATTTGTGACTGGCTTGGATAATCCTCTTCATCCTAAACGATCTTCTAAAATTCTAATCAAGTATTGGCTATCATCCTAGATAATCCACCTATTCATCCTGACGATCCACATGGCAAAGCTATTACACATTTTAAATTTAGCTGATATGATTCATTATTATCAATTATCCTAGATGATCCACCTAATCGTCCTAGATGCTATGCTTTTTCAACAGTCATCCGACATGACTCCTCAAAACTTTTACATGTGTCTAATCATCTCAAACAATGTCTAATCATTCTGGATGATATAAGCACCTTTAGACCATTCATCACGGATGCAATAATTTCACCTAATCATCAGGGATAATTTTGCAATCGTCCTAGATGATCGGTCCATTTCTTTTTAAAAAGTTACTTTCAATGGGTTTTCTCACCTCAAATCTTCCATTTCTTTATTCCTCTTCCTCAAGCTTTCACATTCTTGTTCATGGCAGTTGGCAAGAAATCTTGAATGCTAGCTGGAAGCTCTTTGAGGGCCAACGTTGATCATCATTTCATTGAGGTTGTCGAACAAGACGCCTTCCTTCCCTACAAGATAGGTGGGATAACCTTATCCTGGACTGTCAATCCACGTACGCATACTTACCATATTCTTGATCTTATTTTGCATAGCTCTCTCACATTCATCCTTACCTTCCCCTTTCATTTTGATTCGAAACTAATCTTTGATTTATTTGCAAGCCTTTGAATAAACTCTTCTTACACTGCACTTCAATCTTATATCAACAAATGCCCTATTGAAACCACTTATCAGGATTGTCATGAGCTCCTTCAATTGACAACCACTGGAGAGACAAGCTTCACATCTTATCTCAAGATCCTTATTTTAAAATGGGCTATGACTAATCCCTTTTTGTGAAACACTTTTTGTCTCCAATCATGATGGGGCATCCAGTACCTTAGTCAAGGATGTTAGGATAATCTAACATGTCCTTCACACCTATATTATTCCCAAAGCTGATGATCATATCCACATCACTCCTATCCTTTTGATTACCACCTTTTACATCATAGCCTATAGAGAAATCAATGCTACTGATATTCTTTTCCAATATATTGAGCATCTCACTAGCATTAGGGATCCAGGGCATAGAAGGAAAACTAATCTAGCCTTAGGACACATCATCACGTTTGCCATGGAAATTAAGTACAACCTTCAATACCTTGACACACCTAACTTTTAGCCTGCCTTCTATACCAACAGCTCTTTCCAAGTTCTTCATAGTACTCGTTTCCACCCGAAGCACGAGGAAGCTGAGGGAGCTAAGGAGGAAGCAGCTCCTACTACGCTCTGCCAGCACTCACAACCGGATCAGCTGGTGGACTGGATCGACCAGTGGGAGGCTCGGTTCGACTCCTATGTAGTTGTACATGAGCAACAACATATAGAGGATGTTACTCAATTTGATTCGTATGTGGCTCAACCAACAGCAATACGACTAGGACATGGCCTAGTTTCTTTCAGCCACCAACATAGTTTGGGGAGGACTGGTAGTGTTTATGTTCACTACTCTTTCTAGCTTTGCTACTCTTTTTAACTTCATTTGGCCACCAGCACCACCTCTTTCTGATTATCATGGCCCATCGTACTTATAGTTTATTTTTCTTGTGTCATTTTTTTGTGATGTAGTTTGTTTCTTTTTTATAGTTTCTATTCTTTTTTTTATATAGTTCCCTCCTCCTTTTTGTGATGTCAAAAGGGGGCGTAGTGATAGTGTTTATGTTGTTTCATTTTATTATTTTTCTTCACTACTTATTATTCAATGTTTGTATTTATACCATCCTTTTGATGTTAGTAAAATTCAAATAACTTGTTTAAATTAACTGCTTAAAATTGAACTTTCTACCAAATGTTTTCCATCATAAAAAAGAGGGAGATAGTTGCAAATCTAGAATAAAGGATTATAATGTTGATGATAGAAAAAATTTCTGTCACTTCTATCTTCCTACGATTTCCTTTCCTACTAACATTTCAGGTCGACAAGGTAAATTACAAATCAAGCCAGCTCAAAATTAGGCAGACTAGGAGTGAGTCAGTCTGTAAGTGCACGTCAAGGATTTTTACCTTTTCTTGACTCAATTGTAAAAATGTGGGTCCTGATGATAAGTTACCTTGCACACACACACTCAGGAAAAAGTTTGCTTATTTTTAGAGTTTTTTATTTTTGACCGTATCATCCTAGACGATCTCAAATCATCCTGAATGATCCATTTAAAATAGTGATCCTGATTAGGTCATCCTGATTAAGACAGTCACAATTAAGCAAATTGTCCTAGATGATATTAACATCGTCCTGGTTGATAGGCTCAAATCAGAAAAAAATAGCAACCAAATATTTTAAGCATGTTTTATTTTTGGACATCATCCAGGATATTATCTTGGACGATGCATTATAATTATGTCTAAATTAGTTTGGTAATTAAGGAAAGCAATTGAGGTTTGGTTGCTCGGTCATATCATTATGGACTATCACAGAATCATCCAGGATGATCAGTTAAACAAACCTATATTTCTTTCTGAATGACCAGAATGATGTTCTAGATGATAAATGACATTTTGAACTAATTATCTAGGATGATTATGAAATCATCTTGGACGATCACTTATTTTTCCATCATCTAAACACTTAAAGTCTTACCGCCAGATCTATTTAGGCATATTTTTTTTGGGCATCGTCCAGGACATTATCCTAGACGATGCATTATAATTATGCCTAAATTATTTTAGTAATTAACAAAAGCAATTAAGATTTGATTGCTTAATCATATCATCCTGGTTGATCCTAGTTAAACAAACCTTAGTTTTTTCCTTAATGATAAGTATTATGTTCTAGATTATATCTAACATTTTGAACTAATTGTCCTGGATAATTACTAAATCATCTTAGATGATCAGTTAGTTTTCCATTGTCTAGACACTTAAAGTTTGTCTAACCAGAGCAATTGTCTGGATGAAACTCAATGATTCTAAACTAATCATACAGGACGATATACTATCATCTTGTACGATCAGAATAAACAAGTCTTTTAATCGTCCAGACTCTCTCATATCATCCTAGTTAATTGAGCTTAATTTGAACTTGTTGTACAAGACAATCAGTCCAATTAGATTACGCACCAATGGGGATCTTTGTTGCGAATCTAAGATTATGGATTAGACTTTTGATGATAGCAAACATTCATGTTTATTTACGACTGCTTTGCCTACAAATGTTTTTGGACCACAAGATCAAATGCAACTCAAGCTAGCTCAAGATCGAGTAGATTTAGGTTGAGTTAAGTATGTATTTTTTCCTTTCTTGAGTCAATTGAAAAAAATTGTTCCACATGCTAAGTAATCTTGCACAAACACACTTGAGGGGTTTTCTGAGTTTTTCTATTTTGAGTACATCGGCCTAGACGATGTTCCTATCGGCTAGGACGATTTAACTAAAAAAATAGAAACCCTAATTAGGGCATCCTGGTTAAGCAGTCATCTTTAAGCAAATCGTCCTGGACAATACATGTATCGTCCAGGATGATAGGCTCAAATCAGAAAGAATCAGTCACCGTGATCAATTTAGGTATTCTTTATTTTAAATTATCGGCCGGGATGATCTCCATATCGGCCTGGATGATATAGCATAATTATGCATTAATTAATTTGGCAATTATGGAAAGCAATTGAGGTTGATTGATACGATCACATCAGCTGGTCCGATCGCAAGATCGGCCAGGACAATGTCCTGGATGATTGACATCGGCCAGCACCTATTCCAGGCAATAAAAGTTTGTTAGGGATGTTAGGCCCTTATGAACTGTACCAAGGCTAAAAAGAGAGAGGTGAATTGGTTGTTAAAGATCTTTTAAAATAAAACTATAAACCAAAATCACCATGAAGAAATCAACAATGCAGAAATTAAATGCGGAAGCAATAATAAGAAAAGAACACACCAGATTTATTGTGGTTCGGTCAAACCTTGACCTACGTCCACTCCTTGGAGGCACCCTCCAAGTATTGCACTAAATAAGTGTCTTTGGTTTAGCCCCCACAGCTAGGTGGAGAAGCCCTTACAAAATCACTTCCACCTTCCCCGGTGCGACGGAGTTGCTGGGTCCTTTGACACCAAAGAGATCTTCTTCTTTGGTGAACTTCCCTCGAGACAAGCCTTGAATCTGATGGTATTAAGGAGTAAGCCTGCTGGAGCAATCGTATGGAATCGCTTTCCACACTCCCTTGAGTCCCCCCTCATAGGATCTTCTCCCTCTCTCAGACTTCATATGTTCCTCACTCCCTTTCAAGCTTTCTCTTCAAGTTTCCCCCATAAGAATGAAGCTACAAAGGCTGCCAAAGACACTTACCAAGTGTCATGTCATAGCTTAAATAGAAGATCTCAAAACGAGCTCATTAATGCAAGTTGCCGACATTATCGTCCAAGATGATAGGTATATCGTCCTGTACGATCAGTACAAGTTAAGCCCAATCATCCGGGATAATTTGAGATGATCAGAAGAAGTTTGTTCATATCGTCTAGGATGATAATATATCATCCTGGACGATCAGAACAAATCATGGAATATCATCCTGAATATCGCCCTAAAAATAACTATCCAATGTCCAATCGTCCAGCAGATCGTCCTGGCCAATTCTGCGATCGTCCTGGACGATTTGATTATATAATCAAGTCATAATTGCTTTCCTTAAATTCTAGAGAAATTTTGAAAAAATTGTCCTAGATAGTCCTGGATGATATTTTATAGTCCTGGACGATCCACATGGACGATATCCAAAAATAAGTAATTCCTAAATAGATTTGGTGACAGATTCTTTCTGTCTTGAGCCTAACGTCCTGACCAATACAAAATTGTCCAGTATGATGTGTTTTGCATAATGACGGCTACTTTGATGAGGATGCACTAATTAGGGTTTATACTTTTGAACCGATCATCCAGGACGATATAAAATTATCCCAGATAATGTTACCAAAAATAGTAAACTATAGGGAACAGTCAGAAAATCTTCCAAGTTACAAAGCATCAGGAGCCACACCAAATACAATAGACTCAAGAAAGGAAAAAATGTACAAACTCACTCAGACCTAGTCTACCCAATCTTGAGTTGATTCCAAATTGCAGTCCGATCGTGTGAACCTGAAATGTCAGTAGATAAGGCAGTTGTAGAGAAAAAAGAATGTTTGATGTCATCAAAATCATAAGCTATAGATCTTTAACAATCTCCCCCTTTTTGAAAATGACAAACATTTCAATTTGAATTTGCAAAAAGGAACATTTTCTCCTAATCTCCCCCTCACTAGAATAACTCTTTAAAAAATACTAGAATAACTCTTTAAAAAATAGGGGAGATAAAAATATTTTTTTTATTTAAAAAAAAAATTAAAAGAAAAAAAAGGATATAATTTCAATAGTACGTTCTCCCCCTTTGACATTATCAAAAGAGAAGAAGCACAAAAAAAAAACAAAACAAACAAAAGACAAAAACGTTACCTAATATATTGAAAACACAAATATTTTTAAAATGAGAAAGTTACCTCTTAGTTTTAATAAAAAACTTAGTAGAATTGGATTGACAACGCAAAGCCCAGAAAGGTTAGAAATTCAGAATTTGATAATCCAAACTCAAGTTCTTTAAAAATGCTCAAAAACATATTAATTCAATATCTAAATTAAGGAATAAGTTAGAAAAAGAAACACTAATTTTTCAAAACTCTTTTCATAAAATATATCAAATAGAAGATTAATGCACGAATTATTGAATCAGGAATCAAGATTTACAAATTAAGTATCGAAAATATCAAGGGTTTTCTTAAGCTCTAAAAAAAAACAGAAAAAGTGAGCATACTCTTTGTGGGCTCATTTTATGCCTCTTGTCAAGTTTTTGGCGCACTTTGCGCATCTTTTTCTTTTGATACACTTTGTGTATCTTTCTTAATTTAGCGTCATTGCGCATCTTTTGATTTGACGTCATTGACCACTTTTTTTATTATTTAGCATCATTGGCCAATTTTTTTTAAATTTGCTACCTTTCTAAAATTTTAAAAACAAAAGTAAACCCATTCTATTAACACAACGAACTACTTGATTAGGAAAATTATGAGGTAGATTCAACAATCTTGCAAAAGATTCCTATGCGATAGATAAAATGTAGGGAGATGAAAAAAAATTTAATTTCAAAATCTAATTTAAAACATGATGAACATTTTAAATCAAAAGTAGAATAACCTCTTTAAGGAAACAGAGATTGAGAGTCAAAATCATGAGTTTCCTTCCTTTGACTATTTTTAGAGAAGTCAAACACAATTTCCTTAAGAATTCAAGAAAAAAATAAGAGGTAGGTTTTTCATTTTTAGAAAGGTGATGTGTGTGTTGATCAAAGAAAGACACATAAAAATTTAACAAAAAAGGAAAAGTAAGAAAAATAGAATAAAAAAATAGAAAATCACAAAAATAAAAGGACAAACAAAACATGTAAACATAAAAACAAATAAAGGTTTAAGCACCATCTTGTTCCTGTACCGATGCTTCAGAAACTAGGTCTGCCCAAGAGATTTTTTTCTTTTCATTATTTCCCCAGTTTAAAATTTGCTTCGCTTTACCCTTTTCTTTCGTAGGAAGAATTTTTAAATTAGGGCACTGATTTTTCATATATCCAGGCTTCCTACATCGATAGCAAAGAACATTAGAAGAAATATTAACATCATTATCATTTTTACCTTTCTTCCATTTTTGTTGATGCTTATGCTTTGGTGAGCTTTTTAAGTTGTCTATCAAGTCATTGCTTTCGTCACCAACTAAGCTATATTTTTTCGTATCTTCAGCTTTTAGAACAATCATTTCACCTGCATCCAAAAGTCTTTGACCTAAACTTTGGTCGTAGGCAATGAGTAAGCCAATTAAATTATCAATACAATATTCATTCAAATATTTTGAATCACAAATAACAACTACTTTAGCATTGAACTTATCCAGTAGACAACAAAGAATTTTGTTAACTTTTTCAAAATTTTAAAATTCTTTTCCTAAGGCATGCAATGATGTTACAATTTGAATGAACCTGGTATACATGTCTAAGATTGTCTCATAAGATTTCATGGAAAATAGTTCAAAATCATGTATTAACATATTCAACTTGGATTGCTTGATTTCACTAGTGCCTTCGTATATAGCGTGTAGTTTATCCCAAACTTCCTTACCAATAGTGCACGTGGATACTAACATAAAATCTTTAGAATTTAAAGCGCAAAAAAAAAAAAATTAAAGATTTTGCATTCAATTGAGCATTGATTTGTTCATCTCTATTCTATTGACTAAAAAGAATTTTAGTTTTAATTCCATCTAAAATACTTGACAGTGATGAATAACCAGTTAAAATCATATGTCACATGCGAAAATCAATCTTTTTGGAGGCACCCTCTAATTATTTCACTAAATAAGTGTCTCTCCTCTAGCCCCCAAAACTAGGCAGAGAAGCCATTACAAAATCGCTTCCACCTTCCCCGGTGCGGTGGAGTCGCCGGGTCCTTTGACACCAAAGAAATCTTCTTCTTTGGTGAACTTCCCTCGAGACAAGCCTTGAATCTGACAGTATTAAGGTGCAAGCCTGCCGGAGCAACCGTGTGGAATCCCCTCCACACTCCCTTGAGTCCCCCCTTATTGAATTTTCTCCCTCTCTCAGACTTCACTCATTCCTCACTCCCTTTCAACCTTTCTCTTCAAGTTTCCCCCACAAGAACAAAGCTATAATTGCTATCAAAGATACTTACCAAGTGTCATGACATAGCTTAAATAGAAGATATGAAAACGAGCTCATTAATGCAAGTTGCCGACATTATTGTCCAGGACGATAGGTATATCGTTCTGGACAATAAGTTGGTGGGGATGATTTGAGAGGACGATAAGTTGGACGATAAGTACAATTTAAGCCCAATCAGCCGGGATGGTTTGAGAGGATCTGAAGAAGTTTGTTCATATCGTCCAGGATGATAATCATCCTGGACAATCAAAACAAATCATGGAATATTGACATGAACATCTCCTTGAAAAACAGTTATTCGATGTCCAATCATCCAGTAGATCGTCCTGGCTGATTCTGCGATTGTCTAGGACGATTTGATCATGTAATCAAGTCATAATTGATTCTGTGACCAAAGGGGACCAAGGAAGAGAGAGAAGCTCCACAATTCAAGGAAGGATTTGGGAAAAGAATTTGAAGATTTTTGGTGCTAAGATAGGAGATGGAAGAAGGTGGCCGGTCATCTATGGATGACCAGAACACCAAATCCTTGTTATCTACCGCGAGTCCAATTATGTTGGATTCAAAAGGTAGATTCTCCTTCAAACGCATCTCACCTCATAATCTTCGTGTTTTAGAATCTCCGCTTGTTATCAAAGAGAAAGGATTGGTGGCTACACAAAAGTAATT
This sequence comes from Dendrobium huoshanense, assembly GCA_016618105.1. Classification (NCBI taxonomy): domain Eukaryota; kingdom Viridiplantae; phylum Streptophyta; class Magnoliopsida; order Asparagales; family Orchidaceae; genus Dendrobium; species Dendrobium huoshanense. Next base: position 66,051,894 of record CM028359.1, on the reverse strand, counting down.
ACCGGATTCAAGGAAGGGAAAAGAGGTAACTTTGGCTTCATTCAAGTTACTTAAATCTCCTTTACCAGTTTCTTGGTTTGGAGCTAATGAAAAAGAAGCTTCTTCTTCAAAGTGTAGCTTTGTTCATATTTTGAAGAAAGACAAGGAGATTGACAAATCCAATGTCAATATCAGTAATCAAATTATTTCTTCCAATTTTAAAAATTCTAATGTGTGGAATAAAAAACCACATATTAAAATTAATTGGAATGAAAATCCTGATGTGATTGGAGATTTAAACATTGTTAAAATGGATATGGACAAAGAAAAGTCCAATATTCATGTTTTAAGTAAAACTTTGGTTGTTAAAATTCTGGTGAAAGATTTACCATTCTCTAAATGTTCCACTGAGTTGAGAAAGCAATGGAAGAAATTTGGAGGATTTCATTTAACCATTCTTGGACTAGATTGGTTACTTTGTTCATCTCAAACTCATGAAGCCATGGAAGAGGTTCTTAATGGAGGTCCATGGTTTGTTGGGGGTTTTGTAGTTGGGTTAGACAAATGGTCTCCTAACTTCTCTCCAAACTCATTGGAAGGTGTTTCATCTCCAATATGGGTTCGTCTTCCTCACTTACCCCTACACTACTGGGATGAGTCCAATATCACTAGAATCGTCTCTAGGATTGGGACTCCTCTTCTATTAGATGGTAATATGTTTAGGTGGGGAAAAAGAGAATTCACTAGAGCATGCATTCGAGTTAATTTGAACTCTAAACTTCCTTCTGGAATTTGGGTAGAAGGGTTGCATGGAAAATTCTTTCAAAAGTTCGAATACAAAAATCTTTCTTCACTTTGTTTCAAATGTGGGAGAATAGGGCATATTGGTTCAGTTTTCCCTAATGTTGTCATCCCAAATGATTCTGAAATTCCTTTTGGTCCTTGGATGCAAGTCCAGTTCAAAAACAAGAAGAATTCAAGGAAATATCAATTAAAATCCAGAATTTTTTCAGCTGCAGAAAAATCTGGATTGGGATGTAGAAAAGAAGAAACTGTTAATGCTACTCCAGAAGATATTGATCAATCATTGACAAATGGGAATGTGAGTAAACAGATATCCGATCCAGTGGAAGCTGCAGGCCAGATTGAAGAAAATGCTAGATTCAAGGAAGGAGAAGAAGTGGTTGTTAACCAGAAATTGAAAATCAGCAAGGATTTTTGGGATTCTTTTTTTGAATCAAATTAGTTTAAAATTTTGGCTGAGGTGGACAATTTGGATGCTGGTTTGTTAGGAGATTCCAGTACATATCAAAATTCAAATTATAAGGTTGATGACATGGCTTTCTCACCAACTAACTCATCAAACTTGAAGGCTGAAAACGTGGAGAAGCTAAACCCGTCTACAATAAATCCATATCTTGATCCTTTGCTGGAAAATGTTCTAAATGAAGTTATTAATATATCTTCTGTTACTTCAAATGATAATCTGAATGTTGTTGGAAATTCAAAAATTCAAATTCCTCAAATAATGGAGACGGTTAAGGATAAATCTGTGAATGGGCAGATTTCAGATTCAACTCCTATAAAGACTGCAAATATTTCTGAATTATTTGTTAATGTTGAGGGAACAAAAGATGGTTGTTCTAAAATCATTTGTCCCAATTCTTCAATCAGTTTTAAGTTTAAAAAAACTGCCTTATTGAAGAATAAAAATTCTTTAGAACATGATTCTTCAAGTTCTAAATACAAGCTGTACAAAGAACTACAAGATCTTGGACCGGTGAAAGTACTTCCTAGAAGAAAGATGGCGGATTATAAAGAGAAGAAAGGTTTGAGAGGTTCTTCTTTCCTTTATCTCACTAAAAATGCATAAAGTTTTTACGGTGGATAACAACATAACAGAGATATACTTGAAGATGGAGATTATGAACATAAAGTTTGGCGATTTTATACCAAACTTTTGGAGTTTAATTTTAAATTGTAATTTTCTTTTTAGATGTTATTTCCTTTTTTTTTTACTTTTAATTTGTTATTCTAAACTTGATATAAATGATTATGGGATCTTTACTACTTCTTATTTTCAATCTGGATGGGAACTCTAGGATACTAACCAACCCTCGGGTTGTCTTAAAATTTGGTATCCCCTGCATCTCAACAGTTTCAAAAAAGGAGATAGTGGATTTCATTTCATTTATAAAAAGTTTAAATTAACAAATTTAGTTTAAATAAGGTTCATTTTTCTTATTGAAAAATGGATCATTATCTTCTATTACCTAGTTTGTATTAGGTTGTCCTCTCTTTTATTTTAATGCAAATTTTGCATTTCTTCAAAAAAAAAAAAAAAAAAAAATAGTCATAATTGCTTTCTATAAATTCTAGAGAAATTTTGGAAAAATTGTCTAGGATCGTCCTAGACGATATTTTATAGTTCTGGACGATCCACCTGTACGATGTCCAAAAATAAGTAATTCCTAAATAGATCTGGCGGCATATTCTTTCTATTTTGAGCCTATCATCCTGACATATACCAAATCATCCAGGATGATGTGTTTTGCATAATGACGGCTGCTTTAATGATGATGCCCTAATTAGGGTTTTTGCTTTTGAACCGATCGTCCAGGGCGACATAAAATCATCCCGAGTGATGTTTCCAAAAATAGTAAACTCTAGAGAATAGTCAGAAAATCTTCCAAGTTACAAAGCATCACGAGCCACACCAAATGCAATAGACTCAAGAAAGGAAAAAGTGTACAAAATGACTCAGACCTAGTCTACCCAATCTTGAGTTGATTCCAAATTGCAGTCCGATCGTGTGAAACTGAAATGTGAGTAGATAAGGCACTTGTAGAGAAAAAAATAATGTTTGTTATCATCAAAATCATAAGCCATAGATCTGCAACAGTCTATGTTTAGGATCATTATACTCGTATTTGAACTAATTGGCCAGGACGATTATGTAATGACCTGGATGATGTAACCAATTTTCTTCTGATCATCCCAAATTGTCCCGACTGATTGAGCTTTTTTTGTACTGATCGTCCAGGATGATATTCCCATCCTTCTGGACGATAATGTCGGTTGTTGAAATTCTATTTAAATGACCCATATTTTTTGAAGCAACAAGATCTTGAGAGCTGCTCTCCTGGCCAGAGAGAGCCTTGGGAGAGGGAGAGAGAGAGAGAGAGAGAGAGAGAGAGAGAGAGAGAGAGAGAGAGAGAGAGAGAGAGAGAGAGAGAGAGAGAGAGAGAAAGAGGGAGAGAGAGTAACTTGTGAGGGAAAGTTTATGAGAGGATTCACAAAGGTTTCTCCAAACAAGGTTCCAAGCCATCGTCTCCATTCTTCATCCTTCGTCCTTGGGAGGTTCATGGGAGGTCTATTTCAGCAAAGGTCTTGGTTCTCTACCCGCTTCAAGAGGAAGCAAAAGGAGTCAGTTCTCTGCTGTAGTAGGGTTGGTGAAAAAGAGTTTGTTGTAAAGGCTTCTCAGCCTAGCTGTGGGAGCTAAAGGAGAGACACTTAATTAATTCAAAACTCGGAGGGTGCCTCTGAGGAGTGGACATAGGTCAATGATTGACCGAACCACTATAAATTCGGTGTGATCTTTCTTTGTTTTACTTTTGCATTTTTTTCACTCTGATTTCTGTGGTGATTATGGTTTTAATTTTGTGCTTTCATAAAGAATTTTTTTTTTTTTTTAAATACCAATTCACCCCCCCCCCCCTCTTGATTAGCCTCGGGCTAGTTCTTAAGGGCTTAACATCCTTAACGAACTTTCAATCTTTATACTAGAGCTTTTTTTCTATTACTTCTTTCTACTACCTTAATAGAGAGTTGGTTAGACCTATAACCAAAATGAAAACCAAGCATTTCTTGGTTTTAAAATGTCGAATGTCAATTTGTTGCAATTTAGGGAAAATTTGAACGCCTTCTTTATAAGGCCACTTGTTTACTCAAGAGAAGATCTTTTGCTTCTGTCCTGACCTCAGAGAGCTAAGATGAGAGGGAGAGCAAGGGAGAGAGAAAGAGAGGTTCTTGTTAAGGGGCGTTTTTGAGGAGTTTTACAAAGTTTGCTCTAAAAACGTATCCGAGTCATCTTCTTTAGTCGTCATCCCTAGTTCCTTGGAGGTTCGAGAGAGGTTTACTTTAGCAATTAATCAAGGTTCTATACCAACTTCAGGAGAAAGTGAAAGGAGTTGGGTTCTCAGCCTCACTAGAGTCAGTGGAAAGGAGTTTTGTACATACTTCTCCACCTTACTGTGGGAGAAAAAGGAGTGTCACTAGGTTTAGTGCAATACCTGGAGGAGAGAATCTTGAGAGTTGATGTAGGTCAAGTTAACCAAACCACAATAAATTCTTAGTGTTCTTTCTTATTGTTTTTCTGCATTTAATTTTTTCTCTTTAATTTTCTTGTAGTGAATGTTGGTTTACTTTAAGATTGTGATTTTTATTTAAGAAATTTTTAATATACCAATTCAACCAACCTCTTGGTTAGCCTCAAGTTAGTTCATAAGGGCTTAACTTCCTTAATGAACTTTCAGATTAGTATTAGGGATCCCGGACATATAAGAAACAAAATCTGGCCCTAGGACATATTATTGCTTATATTTTTGAAACTAACTTAAACCTTCATTAACTTACCCCAACAAATTATAAACCTTCCTTTGTCAAAAATAGCTCCTTCCACCTCCTTCACATCACTCATCTCTATCTGGAGCATAATGAGGTTCAAGGAGTGGAGGAAGAAACTATTCCTGAACCTTCTCCTCTCCACTAGCATTTAGAGATTGATCAACTTGTATAACTATTTGATTTGTGGAATACAATATTTGAGTCATATGTCACAGAGTCGTAGCAGTAGTACACCCATGATATCGCTCATTTCATGTATTTAGTAGCATAACAACAATAACATGTTGCTCATTTTGATGCGTACCATATATAGCAGCAGTAGCATAGCAATGACATAAACTGACACCGCGAGCAATTCTCCTATATCAACCTTTCTATCCACCACCACAACCACCTCCTCCTTTTGATCAGAGTCCCTCAGACTATTAGTTGTGTTTTTATGTTTGTACTGGTCTTAGATTTTTTAACCTTCATCTATTATTTTTATTTTTCCTTCTTCCTTCTCTTTGTGATGTCAAAAGGGGGAGTTGTAAGTTGTTTGCTTAGTTTGTTACTTATGGTTTAGTGGAATGTTTTGTGTTCTATTTATGTTCTATTTTTTATGTCTCCTTCAAAAATATTAAAAAAATAAAAACAAAATTTGTTCTTGATTTGAAATTTTAAACAAAAATATTTGTCATCATTAAAAAGGTGGAAATTGTTGCAAATCTGTACCTAAGTACTATAATTTTGATAATAACAAATATTATTGTCTTGACTACTATGATTCTTGCTTATCTATTTTATTTACCATGCTCACTAACATTTTAGGTCTATAAGTTTACTTGGAACATCAATCAGCTTAATATCAAGTAGGCTAGGATTGAGTCCGTTGTAATTTCTATTCGATGCATCTTTTACCTTTTCTTTAGTCAAATGTACTATAATGGATCCTGAAACTAAGTAACCTTACAAACACAAACTCAGGGGAAAAAAAATTAGTGAGCTAGAGTATTTATGTTTTCGATCATATCGTATAAGATGATTTTAAATCATCTTGGATGATCTATTAAAAATAGAAACCCTAATTAGAGCATCCTGTTATGATGAGATAATTAGCTAATCATACTGGATGATCCTGATCAAGCAGGATAATCAGCTTTATGTTTGAAGTTTAGCCGTCAAACATATTTTAGGAATGTTTTTTGAAATTATAATTTTAGTCTAATCATCCTTGATGATTTATATCATCCTAGATGACATAAGATAATCATACCTAAAATTGATATGGTAATTAGGATTGTAATTAAGGATAGATTGATTGACCATATTGTCTGGGATAATCATAGAATCGTACTAGACGATCTGTACAAAATCTTAGTTTTGTCCTAAATCTCCTTGACATCCTGAACTATCTGCTGGATGATAATGTCTATTTTTTAACTAATCGTACAAGCTGATTTCTTCACATCATCTTGGACGATCAAATATATTTCTATATCATCTCTATTTATCCCCTTAATGTCTCGAACTATATGCTAGACTATAATATATGATTTTGAACTAATCGTATAAGATGATGTCCACATTGTACTGGACTATCGAAATAAATATTGTGTTCTAATCGTACATGAAACCCATAATGCCTAGGCTGGAAGGGGTTATTTAAAAATATCATACAGTATGATCTGTCGATCTTCATGGATGATGTTTGATGGTAAGATAAAAATTAGAGCATTTTTTATGGCCTATTTAAGCTCTCTTAATTACTGATGATAAAATCTTTTATTGTTATCCTGACCTGAGAGAGCTTAGAGAAGGAGAAAGAGAGCTTAGGAGAGAGAGAGAGAGAATCATGTGAAGGAGAGTTTGTAAGGTGTTCACAAAGGTTGCTCCAAGTAAAGATTCAAGCTATCTTGTACAATCATCATCCTTAGTTTCCTGGTGGCTCTAGGGAGGATTTTATCAGTAGTAGATCAAGGTTCTTAGCTTACTTTAGGAGGAGGAAGGCGTTGGGGTTCTCTGCGTCACTAGAGTCAGTGAAAAAAATTTTGTAAGGGCTTCTCCGCCTTGCTTTGGTAGCAAAAGGATAGACACTATAGTTTTAGTGCAATACTTGGAGGAGAGACTGTGAGGAGTGGATATATGTCAGTTTGATCGAACCAATATAAAAATCTTTTGTGTTATTTCTTTTTTTTTTTATTCCTGCACTTTATTTGTTGCACTTTAATTTTCTATGGTATATTATTTGGATAAAATCTATGATTTGTTTTATTAAACACTTCTGCTTCAAGGGTTGATCATGTTTGTTTTAAAATATTCAAAAAGGTTTCAAAATGATTCTTTTATTTGCTTAAGAATTTTTAAAGCACTTATTAACCCCAAACCCCCCCCCCCCCCCCCCCCCCTCTTGGTTAGCCTCAGGATAGTTCATAAGGGATTAACAACCCTTACAAACCTTTAAGAAGTATTTTTGATAATTGTCTTTTGGCTCAAGAGACTTTGAATAAACTGAGATTGTCAATTACAAAACCAGTATTTATGCTTTTAAAACAAGACATGGAATAAGCCTATAATTTCATGTGTTGGGATACATTGAATTAAATTATAAAGCTTATGAGGTTTCCAAATAAGAAAATTGATCTAATTATGCAATGTGTTTTTTATCCAAAATTTTCTATTAAGATCATTACGAGGATGACAAAATGGATTACAATATAATGTTGTTTTAAAAAAGGCTATTTGCTTTCTCCAAGCCAATTTACTTATTTTCATGTTTTTCATTTTCATTAATGCTGCCTATGCTTTTCTCAAAAAAAAAAAAAAAAAAAGCCAATTTACTTATTGCTCTGAACTACAATACAAAGAATTACAAGCTAAATCTAACCAATTAGGTATTAGAGTTGTTGTCAATATTGAAAAAATAACCCATCTTCTATATGTTCATGTTGTGCTTGTTATAGATGAGCCCTCCAGATGAAGTGCTAATCTTTTGAATCAAGTTTTGAATGAGTATTATGATTAGAATGAATAACATATAAATTCAAGAAAGCCTAGGTACTATATGGAAAAGCGGTTCTAAAAAGAAGGAGAAGAAGATTAAATAAAGCCATGAGGCTTAATTTGATTTATGAAATAACTTGTTTGGGTGTTAAGATGGCTTTATGGAGAATGTATGCTTCAGACTACCATTCAGTAATAGACATGGCTATGGAGAAATTGAATAATTTGGGATCTTGCTCCCTATCACTGACAGGAAGAATAGTGTTAATTAAAATAGAATTTTAATCTATTTTATGATACATGATGGCTAATTCTTTAATACCAAAAAGTGTTTTGATGGAAATTGAAAGAATTTTTAGAAAATATCTTTGGCATAAGGAGAATGGAAGGCGAGGTTTGCATTATATATCATGGACCACTCTGTGTTCGTCTATAAATTCTTGTGGTTTTGGAATTCAAGGAGAGGCTAATAGATAAGATCCTCTAATATCTCGACTTGCATGGAACATTATACAAAATCAAAATTCATTTGTGTTAGAATAGTTGCTATTTGAATTATTTATATTTGTGCAACTTATGTAGTTTTGATGATTCCAAACATTATTGTTCAAATGTATAGTTATCTCCTAACAATTTTAGAAGATTTGTATTTGCTCTTGTGTGTACTAACATTTCAGGAAAATCAGACTCCAGACTACGATAACTTCAAATCAAATTCAACATGAGATATTTTGTTTATTTGAAGTTTGCATTTTCTTTGATTTAATTTTGAAAGGGAGTGATTGTAATTGAGTGAATAAAAAAAAAATAAAAAAATAAAAAAAAAACTTACACACACACATAAGGAGATCATAAAATTTTATACTGATCGTACGGGATGATATTTATCGTACTGGACGATCCGTTAGTTATCTCCTACAGAGCACATGGAAGGAATAGGAACTTGCTCGAAAATTTTTTTTCTAAGTCCTATTCGTCCAGGACGAAATTTATTATCGTCCCGGACGATGGGTTCTTTGTAAAATTTTCGTCCAGACGAATTTTATTATCGTACGAGGCGACTAGTCCTCTGGAAAATTTTTGTCCAGACGAAATTAAATATCGTACCGGACGATCAAGTCTCTGGAAAATTTTTGTTCATACGAAAATAAATTATCGACCGTGGCGATTGGTCCTCTGAAATATTTTCATCCAGACGAAATAAATCATTATCTAGGACGATCGGGTCTCTGGAAAATTTTCGTCCAGACGAACATATTTTCGTCCAAACGATTAACCGACTTAGAACAGTTTTCAGCAGTTTCTAGAACCGACCTTGTAATAACCGTTCGTACTGGATGAACCTAGTTCGTACAGGACGATCATCTGTACGAAGTCATTTCGTACACATATACAAATTGGGTCGTTTCAGATCGTTTAAGTAAAATCGTCCAGGACGATACAGGATCGTACAGGATGATCCACTGCGTACAGAATTGGAAACTTGCAGTTTTTGGGCGGTTTTTCTTGTCTTTTATATAAATAGTCCAAATTAGACTGCCACCCTATCTTTTTGTCATTTGATCTTCGTGCCTCTTGAGAGAATAGCCAGGGAGAGAGTGAAAGAGAGCATTCAAAGGAGGATTCCTACCACTGGAGCGAGAAGGCTTCACTTGGATTACAAAGGTAAGAGTCTCTACTTGTGAAATTGGATTTCTTCACTCTTTTCTTTCTTCCTTCTAGATTCTTGTGAGAAGATCAATCAAGGAGATCCGGTTCTCTGCTGCCGACACTTGGAGAGTGTAAACAGCTGAAGGGTTCTCTGCCTACACTTGGAGAGTGTGAACAGCGGAAAGGTTCTCTGCCTACACTTGGAGAGTGTGAACAGCCGTAGGGTTCTCTGCCCACACTAGGAGAGTGTAAAAAGACGACGGTTCTCTGCCAGCACTGTGGATTGTGTAAAAGGACGACGGTTCTCTGCCGCACCTGGTAGTGGTGAAAATAGTGTGTTGTAAAGGCTTCTTCGCCTTGCTGTGGGTGCTAAAGAAGAGTCACTTTATGGTATTAGTGCAATAATCAGAGGGTGCCTCTGAGGAGTGGATGTAGGTCTGGTTATAGACCGAACCACTATAAATCTGGTGTCACTTACTTTATTGTTTTTACGTTTCCGCACTTTAAATTTCAGTTTTAACAACTCTGTGGTTGAAAAACATTTTTCTACAAAATTTAAAAGAAAATTTTATTTCGGTTCAACTTTATCACTAAGAGGGTTTAAAATTTTTAAAACTACCAATTCACCCCCCTCTTGGTAGCCGTGGGACATTTACTTAGGCTTAACAACCTAATTACTGGACTCAACAAGTGGTATCAAAGCATAGTTTCAAAATCATAAGTTTGAACTACTTTTTGATTAACGTAGATGGCTACATTTGGAAATCGAAACAGACCTGAGGGTTACTCTATCACTAGACCTCCACTGTTTGACAATATTCCATTTGATTTTTGGAAAACACGCATGTCTACTTTCTTACAATCACTTGATTATCGCATGTGGATGCTAGTCCAGGAAGGTTACTCAAAACCAACTAGATTAGTTGATGGAATTAGGGTAGAAACACCCTATGCAGATTGGACTATTGAAGAATGTAACTTAGCACAGTTAAATGCGAAATGTTTAAATAGTTTCTTTTGTGCTTTAAAATCTGAAGACTACATGCGAGTTTCCACTTGTAAAAGCGGAAAAGACATATGGGATAGTCTTTGTATTACTTATGAAGGGACAAATGAGGTTAAGCAATCAAGACTCAATATCTTGTTACATGACTACGAATTATTTCGCATGAAACCTAATGAATCTATATCTGACATGTACACAAGATTCACTCAAATTGTCACCTCTTTGCATGCACTTGGTAGGGAATTAACTAATGCTGAAATGGTTAATAAGATTCTTCGTTGTTTACCTACTGCATACGATGCTAAAATTACTGCAATTACAGAGTCTAAAGATCTGAACATTTATTCCATTGACAATCTTCTTGGTTCACTCATTGCTTACGAGCAAGGAGTAAGTCAAAGAAAGATTGATGCAGGTGAACCAAGAAAGGACAAAAATATTGCACTAAATGTGGAAGAATCAGAAAGTGAACACTCACAACCTGAGGATGAAGACGATATTGCACTGATGACTAGACAATTCAGAAGCTTTTTAAAGAGGAAGCAGAAGAGACGCCAGCAATGGAATAGAGGTAAGTATAACAAAAATGATAAGGTTTCTAATGAAGTGATTTGTTATGAATGCAGAAAACCAGGTCATATAAAGACTGATTGTCCAAAACTCAAAGCCACTCCTAGCAAGGAAAAGGTAGAGGAGAAACCAATGGTAAAGAAGGGCAAGAAGAAGTTTCAAAAGGCTTTTTGGGCGGACTCAGCTTCAGACTCATCTGAGACTGAAAAAGAAGAAGAAGTCACCAACCTTTGCTTGATGGCAGATAATACTGAACAATCAGATCAAGAAGAGGTATGTGATTTAACCTATAATGAATTGTTTGAAGTTTCTGAACACATGCATGATGCATATAGGAAAATGATAAAGATGCATGCTAGTTTAGTTTTAGAATTGGAAGAGCTTAATAAGGAACATGAAATCCTTAGGAAAGATCATGCTTTAATTGATAGCAACCACATGAAACTACTTGATGAATATGATGACTTGAATAAAAATTTTGAGAATTTAAAATCATCCTATGCTGAACTTGAAAAAGAATTTAAGAATTTTAAGGATGAATCTGAGAGCAAGACATATAGAATTAATTATACCAATCGAATCTTTGAGGATATGAATTCATTTTACAAACTCACTATAAGAGCTCTCGAGGATAATAGGAACCCCCCTAAACTTGAAGATTTTACAAATCCTAAATATTATCCTAAATTCATGAAATCCCTTAGAAGACAATCATATGAAAGAAAACATAGGAATATTTTTCCTAATGTTAATTGTAACAATTGTGGATTTTTGGGACATATATCTCACACCTGCACTTTAAAGATGAAACCTAATTTGGTGTGGAGAACTAAGATGCACAAACCTAGACATATCATACATGCATCTGATTATAAATTTCATAAAGGTGAACCCAAACTAGTTTGGGTTCCCAGGTCTAACATTTGAGAATTTTGCAGGAATACTCTCACACAAGACCTCGTGAGAGTATATGGTACCTGGGCAGCAGATGTTCAAAGCACATGACTGGAGATACTGCTCAATTCATAACGCTGGAAGACAGGAGTGGAGGCAAGGTTACACTTGGAGATAATACCACAAAGAAAGTGGTTGGATCAGGTATGATTGGAAATTTGAAAAACTTTTTCATAGACAATGTTTTATTAGTTGAAGGCTTAAAACATAATTTGCTTAGCATAAGTCAGCTATGTGATAAGGGCTATAATGTAAAATTTTTACCTACTAGCTGCATAATTAGCCTAAATGAGAAAATTGTTTTAAATGGAAAAAGGGTAAACAATGTCTACATGCTAGATTTAAATTGTATTCAATCTCCTACTGCTTTTTGTTTGAAAACTGTTTCTGATGAATCATGGCTTTGGCATAGGAGACTTTGTCATTCTAGTATGAAAAATTTTAGAGAAATTACCCAAAAGAATTTGGTGAGAGGAATACCTAAACTAGACTTTACCAAGGACCATCTATGTGATGCATGTCAATTAGGAAAACAAGTGAAGTCCTCTTTTAAGTCCAATAAAGATCTTAGGACCAGTAAACCTTTAGAAATTCTTCACATGGATCTTTTTGGACCTGTAAGCACTGTTAGTCTAGGAGGAAAGGTATATGGATTTGTTATAGTAGATGATTTTTCAAGATTCACCTGGGTTAAATTTCTTTTTCATAAGAGTGAATCATTTGAGGAATTCAGAAATTTTTCAACTTGGATACAAAGAAAACTAGGATGTGAAATAATTTCTATACAAAGTGATCATGGAGGAGAATTTGAAAATGAAAGATTTGAAGATTTCTGTAAAGAAAAGGGGATTGATCACAATTTTTCTGCACCTAGAACTCCTCAACAAAATGGAGTAGTTGAAAGAAAGAACAGAACATTAATAGAAGCCGCCCGAGCAATGTTAGCAGAATACTCGCTTCCTAGATATTTTTGGGCTGAGGCGGTTAGCACTGCATGCTATGTTCTGAATAGGGTGAATGTGAGATCAAATTTGAATAAAACACCCTATGAGTTGCTAAAAGGAAGAACACCAAATTTGTCTCATTTGCATGTATTTGGTTGCAAGGTGTTCATACATAATAATGGAAAATCTGCCTTAGGAAAATTTGATCCAAAATCAGATGAAGGAATTTTTGTTGGATATTCAAGTGTTGGAAAATCTTATAGAGTATTCAACAAAAGAACTTTAGTCATTGAAGAAACCACACATGTTGTTTTTGATGAAAATGGAAACATGGAAGAGCCAAATGTTGTTGAAGAAGAAATTGAAGAAAACTCCCAAAAGATTGATAGATTAAATTTGGAAGAAAATGTGGAAGAAAATTTAGAAAGAGAAGACCCTTTGCCTAGAGATTTGAGATTTTCTAAAAACCACCCAAAGGAATTGATTATAGGTGAACCAAGTGAGGGTGTTAGAACTAGGCGTGGATTAAACAAGGAAGTCAATCATTCAGCCTTTATTTCAACTATTGAACCCACTAACATTGATCAAGCACTTTCAGATGAATTTTGGATATTGGCCATGCAAGAAGAGTTAAATCAATTTGTAAGAAATAAAGTTTGGGAACTAACTACAAGGCCAAAAGATCAAAGTGTTGTTGGAACCAAGTGGGTGTTCAAAAATAAAATGAATGACTCAGGAGTAGTCATTAGAAATAAGGCTAGATTAGTAGCTAAGGGGTATAATCAAATTGAAGGAATTGATTTTGAGGAAACTTTTGCCCCTGTAGCTAGACTTGAAGCAATTAGGGTTTTACTAGCCTTTGCCTGTTTTAAAGGTTTTAAATTATTTCAAATGGATGTCAAAAGTTCCTTTTTAAATGGGGTAATTGAGGAAGATGTTTTTGTAGAACAACCTCCAGGTTTTTAAAATTCTAAATTTCCAAATCATGTTTTCAAATTAAAAAAGGCATTATATGGATTGAAACAGGCACCTAGGGCTTGGTATGAGAGGTTGAGCACCTTCCTACTTGAAAGATCTTTTAAAAAAGGAAGTGTGGATACAACTCTCTTTTTAAGGAAAATTGGAAAGGATATACTTATTGTTCAAATTTATGTGGATGACATCATCTTTGGATCTTCAAATAAACATCTTTGTGATGATTTTTCTAAAACAATGAGTAGTGAATTTGAAATGAGTCTAATGGGAGATTTAAATTACTTTCTAGGATTTAGCATTAAGCAACTTGAGGAAGGTACTTTTCTTAGTCAAACTAAATATATTAAGGACATCCTCAAAAAATATGAAATGGACAATGCTAAACCTGTTAGTACACCAATGAGTTCTTCAGTTCAGTTGGATAAGGACCTTAAGGGAAAATCTGTTGATCAAAAGAAATTTAGAGGGATAATTGGATCTTTACTTTACTTGACTGCTAGCCGACCAGATATTATGTTCAGTGTTTGCTTATGTGCTAGATTTCAATCAGATCCAAAAGAATCACATTTGACAGCAGTGAAAAGGATTTTAAGATATCTACTAGGAACTCAAAACTTAGGAATTTGGTATCCTAAGTTTAGCTCTTCATTTGAAATTATTGGTTACTCAGATTATGACTTTGCAGGCTGTAGAGTGGATAGGAAAAGCACTTCTGGAACATGTCAATTCATTGGAAATTAATTAGTTTCATGGTCTAGTAGAAAACAAAATTCAGTGGCACTATCTACTGCAGAAGCAGAATACATTGCATTAGGAAGTTGTGTGGCACAAGTACTTTGGTTAAAACAACAGTTGATTGATTTAGGATTAACTATAGGCGCTATTCCAATTTATTGTGACAATACTAGTGCTATTTGCATTTCCAAAAATTCTATTCAACATTCTTGAACCAAACACATTGATATAAGACATCATTTCATAAGGGATCATGTATCCAAAGGAGAAATTGAACTCATACATGTTTCAACTGAAAATCAACTTGAAGATATTTTTACAAAACCTTTAGCCTTTGATACCTTCAGTACTTTAAAAACAAGGCTTGGTGTTATTGATTTGAATGCTTAAACAAAATGTCTTTGCAACATTGATATTTTTTTGTTTTGTTTTTTTGATTTTGTGAAATTTTGTGTGTTTTGAATGAATTGTTTTTGGATTTATGGTTTTGTTTTATGTTTTCTGTGTTTTTGAATATTTTGTTTGATTTTCTTAATTTAAAAATTCAAAATTAAATTTTTTTTTTTTGAGGAAATCATCCTGGACGAAAATGTTTTCGTACAGGATGATGTGTGAAGGAAAAGTTTGCTCGAATTTTAACCGTTTTGAGAGCAGTTTTTAATTAGATCGTCTGTACGATCTGATGATCGTCCAGGACGAATTTTTTTTTCTCTCAAACGTCGGGACGATTGAATGCAGCGGTTGAGTGGATAAGACAGTTTTTAATATGAACTTCGTCTGTATGAAGTTTTTCGTTCGTCCAGACGAATATGTGTCGGTTCATTGTAGAGGACGGTTTTCAAGAGTCATTAAAACGATTTTCTTTTTGATCGTCTGTACGAAAATTTTTCGTCTGTACGATCGGTCAAGTCAAAAAGCCTGTACGAAGGGACGCATCGTAAGTTGTGTTGATTACGATAAGCCGTTACATTTTGGACGAATTGGATCGTCTGTACGAAATTATTTCGTCCAGATAAACGATAAGTTTTTGTCCAGGATGAATATTTTCGTCCAAGACGAACGTATCGTTTTTCCTTTAAATATGAATGCTTTCTAACTTAACAATCACACTTCCAAACTTCATTTTCAATCCCTTTCTACTTCAAATCAACAATGGCCTCCTCAAGCAAAAGACAAAAGGTGTTGGTGAAGAAACCAAATAGGAATGCCCCAGACAACTTTCTTTCTAAGGCGAATGAGGAATCTTTTCCTCGTTTTGCATCCGCAAAAATCACTCCCTCTCGCATTCTTATTCAAACTGAGTTGAAATTTCGGGTAATGCACCTCTTTGCCTCAACCCAATTTCATTTCATTCTTTCTCTCGTCCACTTCTACAACAAACAAACCTACCACTACTTTCTAGCGAACATGAGTTTCAATTCTGACCACTCCACCATTAGTTCTTATGTTTTTAAGCAAAAAGTTGAGATCACCAAGCACGACCTTGGTGCATTTTTAAACTTAAGAACTGAGGGATATAGAGCCCATACCCTAATGAGTGAAAAGAAATTCGAATGGTATGAAGTCAATAGGGTGATTAGAGAAATAGGCATAACCTATCATGTTGCTAGAGTTTCTGGAATGACCAAAAATGCCGGAATCATCCAGCATATCCTTCGATCCTCAATCATTCCTAAAGCTGGTGATAGGATTAATATTACTCCTCTCCTTTCTTCTCTAACTTTTTTAATTATGGAAAGACATCCTATTGATGAAGCCCAACTTATCATAGACCATATCTATGGGCTTTCAGAAATAGGACATGCAGATCAGAAGAGGAAGAAGAACATTTCATTAGGACACTTAATCACTTATATTTTGGAAAAGAAATACAACATAGTGCATCCTGATGAAGAATACGAAGAGCCAGTTTACTATAATGATGCATCATTCAGATTGCTCTTCAAGGAGGAAAAAGAAAAAGCACATGCCAGTGCTTCAGAAGAGGTAGAAGAAGAAGGAGTGCAAGCTTCTGCTCCTCAATCAGATTACCAGAATCTGATTGAGAGATTTGATAGATTAGAGACTCACATTGATCAAAGGTTTAATCAATTTGATGCTCAACTTACGAAGCAGCAACAAGACATTGGTAATATTAGAAATGAAGTTCATGAAATTAATACCAATGTAATGTTGATGGCCTCCTACTTCAACCTTTTTGGTGGCATTCCTCCTCCTCCAGAATAGTAGAAATGATTTTATGTGTGTCTGTTGTATTTGTTTTTTATGTTTTTATCGTGTCTGTTTAATTGTTAAATGTTTGTGTTTATGTTGGTTTTTCTTTTTAAGTTCAATGTATTTTCTTCTTGTTAATTTTTTTTTTATGTAATCCATTTCTTTAATATCAATGAAAGTTGTTATATTTTTTTTATTATTAGATTTGTTTTGAAATGTGGTTAATGTTTATGAATTTCATTAGTATTATTTAATCTACATAGTGCTTAAATTCGATTGTAATTTGAGATTATCTATATTAGAAAATCTAGACTTTCTGAATTTATAAGTTGTTTATAACTTGTTGTAATTATAACTTTTAAATTCATGTCTATTCATTTAGACTACATAAAAGTTAATATTACTATTGCAATTTAGATGTTTTCTTATTTTGTATTTCTATGCTCAAGTGATATTTATGCATCTAGAAATATTTGAAATTTTAGATTATAGATTTTGGAAAGAATTGGTCTAAATTACTCTTGAATATTGTACAAATGTACAAAAATCAAAAGGAATTTGCAAATATTTGCAAAGTGAAAAAGAGGCACAAAATAAGCCCAACCAAGAAAAAATGCACAAAAATGTGCCCCAAAATTTTGAAAAAGATGCGTAAAGCGCCACATGAGGTAATTCTCTTCTTTCCAAATTCGTTCAATCTCTTAATTCAAATTGATCTTATGTTCATTTATATTCTATTGAACTTTGAAATATAAAATTTTTATACATCTCTCTTGTAATGATTTTCAATAGTCAAATGTCTAAATTGAATCATGTCTTTGATAAATTCTTCTTACTTACAATGTTATATCACTTCTTAAATTTTATGAATTTCTATGATTAACCTAATATATTTAGTTTAAAATTGCATATCCTATGTCAATCACAATTTAGATTAAATTTTAAAAATGAATTTCATATAATTACTTACATTTCTTGTCTATTTCTTCTTCACTTTTTGTTGCTGTCAAAAAGGGGGAGAAATTATTTTATTTTCTGTTTTGATTGTTCTGTTTTTCTGTTTTGATTGTTCTGTTTTTTTTTTTTTTTGACTTTGTAGTTGTTTGTGTTAAAATTTTTGAAAAACAAAAATATTGTTTTTTATGCCTCCTTATTTTAATGTACTCATCAATTCAGGGGGAGTTTAGGAGATAGGAGATTTGTTTAACTTGAAACCATACAAACAATAATTGTTTTGCCATCATCAAAAAGGGGGAGATTGTTAGAATAGTTGCTATTTGAATGATTTATATTTGTGCAACTTATGTAGTTTTGATGATTCCAAATATTATTGTTCAAATGTATAGTTATCTCCTAACAATTTTAGAAGATTTGTATTTGCTCTTGTGTGTACTAACATTTCAGGAAAATCAGACTCCAGACTACGATAACTTCAAATCAAATTCAACATGAGATATTTTGTTTATTTGAAGTTTGCATTTTCTTTGATTTAATTTTGAAAGGGAGTGATTGTAATTGAGTGAATAAAAAAAAAATAACTTACACACACACATAAGGAGATCATAAAATTTTATACTGATCGTACGGGACAATATTTATCGTACTGGACGATCCGTCAGTTATCTCCTACAGAGCATATGGAAGGAATAGGAACTTGCTCGAAATTTTTTTTCTAAGTCCTATTTGTCCAGGACAAAATTTATTATCGTCCCGGACGATGGGTTCTCTGTAAAATTTTAGTCCAGACGAATTTTATTATCGTACGAGGCGACCAGTCCTCTGGAAAATTTTCGTCCAGACAAAATTAAATATCGTACCGGACGATCAAGTCTCTGAAAAATTTTCGTTCAAACGAAAATAAATTATTGTCCATGGCGATTGGTACTCTGAAATATTTTCGTCCAGACGAAATAAATAATCGTCCAGGACGATCGGGTCTCTGGAAAATTTTCGTCCAGACGAACATATTTTCGTCCAAACGATTAACCGACTTAGAATAGTTTTCAGCAGTTTCTAGAACCGAGCTTGTAATAACCGTTCGTACTGGACGAACCTAGTTCGTACAGGACGATCATCTGTACGAAGTCATTTCGTACACATATACAAATTGGGTCATTTCAGATCGTTTAAGTAAAATCGTCCAGGATGATCCAGGATCGTACAGGACGATCCACTGCGTACAGAATTGGAAACTTGCAGTTTTTGGGCGGTTTTTCTTGTCTTTTATATAAATAGTCCAAATTAGACTGCCACCCTATCTTTTTGTCATTTGATCTTCGTGCCTCTTGAGAGAATAGCCAAGGAGAGAGTGGAAGAGAGCATTCAAAGGAGGATTCCTACCACTGGAGCGAGAAGGCTTCACTTGGATTACAAAGGTAAGAGTCTCTACTTGTGAAATTGGATTTCTTCACTCTTTTCTTTCTTCCTTCTAGATTCTTGTGAGAAGATCAGTCAAGGAGATCCGGTTCTCTGCCGACACTTGGAGAGTGTAAACAGCCGAAGGGTTCTCTGCCTACACTTGGAGAGTGTGAACAGCGAAAAGGTTCTCTGCCTACACTTGGAGAGTGTGAACAGCCGTAGGGTTCTCTGCTTACACTAGGAGAGTGTTAAAGGACGACGGTTCTCTGCCAGCACTGTGGATTGTGTAAAAGGACGACGGTTCTCTGCCGCACCGGGTAGTGGTGAAAAGAGTGTGTTGTAAAGGCTTCTCCGCCTTACTGTGGGTGCTAAAGGAGAGTCACTTTGTGGTATTAGTGCAATACTCAGAGGGTGCCTCTGAGGAGTGGATGTAGGTCTGGTTATAGACCGAACCACTATAAATCTGGTGTCATTTACTTTATTGTTTTTACGTTTCCGCACTTTAAATTTCAGTTTTAACAACTCTGTGGTTGAAAAACATTTTTCTACAAACTTTAAAAGAAAATTTTATTTCGGTTCAACTTTATCATTAAGAGGGTTTAAAATTTTTAAAACTACCAATTCACCCCCCTCTTGGTAGCCATGGGATATTTACTTAGGCTTAACAACCTAATTACTGGACTCAATAATTTGTTAACATAATATTGAAGGAAAACTATGGTGATGGACTATGCAAAGAAGAAATTAAGAGGAATGCCTCTCCTTCATGGCATATAATAAAATAAGGTGCTCTTTTTTTTAAACCTAATATAAGATGGCAGGTTTATTTAGGCACTGAAGTAGACAATACAAATGATGTTTGTTTGCTTGACAAAAGTTTTAACATATGGCCTGTGACTTATAATGTAATATAATTTCAAGATAAAAAAGTTTCCTTTCTCATTGACGAAGGAAGATGTTGGAAAAGGGAGGCTTTGAAGATTCATTTCTTAGAAGAAAAAGAAAACTTGTTATACAGACTCCAATCGTTATAGATGCGGAAGAAGATAAGGTTGACTAAATGCAATCTCATTCAAGTAGATCGATCACATCAATGTCCTATGAATCTCATTGTCAAATTTAACAAGGGAGTTGGAAAGAAATGAAGTGGATGAAAAAATTAGAAGTCTATCATATAGAGTTCATATTTTGGTGGAGAAAATTCAACAATGCATTGCCTACAAATGCTTGGTTAAATTATAGGAAACTACAATGCAATATAAGCTATCCTAGAGGTTGTGAAGTTACTAAACACATCGAGCACATTTCAACATGTTGTTTGAAACTCTTAGAAGTATATCATATTTTTAGGCAATAGGTTATTAATGTTACTAAATTTCAAAGTTTGGATCATTTTTATGAAGGTTTAAAGATGGTAGGATGAATAAAACATGGTCTTGCTAGAATTTACGTTACTCATATCTATAATAACCTGAAAGTCAAAAACTTGGTTAAGCATGGAAATGCATTCCTTCGGCATCTTCAATAGCCTTAGAAGTCCTATCTAATTATCCATATTAGCATTCATTTTAAATTGAGCAGAACTAGGAAATAAATCAACAATCTATGATGTCAAATACTTGGTGTCCCTCACGTGAAGGTTGGATTAAACTAAATGTAGATGTGGCTATGTCGCATGAATAGCCGGTGTTTTAAGACATCATAAAGGTAGAATGCTTTATTCTTATGGAAAGATATTAATCCATTAGGAAGTATCTTTTTTGGAATTGAAGGGTACTCTAAATTTTGAACACTCTATTGAAGAGTGGTTGGCTTCAAATAAAGGATTAATTATTGAATGTGATAATGTAAAAACTATGAAGATGCTTCAATATTTAGTAATGGTGACTTCAGATAAAAATAATAAAGCTCAAAGACTGAATCTTTCTTTTTAGAAGTTTTTAAGAATATTATCTTTCAATTTGTTCTTAGAGAATGTAATCAGGTGGCAGAACATTTTTCTCATCTTGCCATATTAGATGACTTTTATTAGGATTTTTTTTTAGACAATTAACTTCCATTAAGTTATTTTGACTTGATTAGGTAGGACTGTGATAGGTTTATTTTTCTTTAGTTGATTGTAATTTTTCATTCCTAAATTAATGTAATTTGCATAGTTTTATTTAAAAAAAAAAAAACAGTCTTCGCTGCTTCTGCCTCAAAATACTTATGGAGTGAAAACTCTGCTAGCAATTCCCTAGTTGCTTCTACCAATGTTCTTTTTTTCATTTTAGCTATTCCATTCTATTTGGGGTGGTTTAGGAGTAGAGAAATTATATTCTACTCCTACTTATTGACAGAAAGAATTAAAACCTATCATTTTCAAACTCTCCACTATGATCACTATGAACTGTTAAATTTTCACATCCTAATTTCCTTTGAATCCTAGTGGAAAATATTCTAAATTTCTTAAATAACCCACTCTTATGTGCTAGAAATCATACTCTAGTAAATATAGAGAAGTCATCTATATCAAAAATCTATGCATTTTTTCCTATGCTTGTTGTATAAGCATGTCGAAATAGGTCCATGTGAAGGATTTCTAGTGGACAAGATATTTATATTTTTAATTGAATGAAGTGAAGATTTGCTTGTTTAGCTAGTTGGCATGCATCACAAGGTTGGTCCTTAGAGAATTCTAACATAGGTATGCCTCTAACTTGGTTTTTCTGGTTGATATTCCTAAGATTCTTCATGCTCTTATTACATTGTCTCCTATGCCATAACCAAGATTCATTAATTTGAGTTTTTAAGCACAAGGAATTTAAATATTCAATATAATTCAAGTTTAACATGTAAGCATTGTTCAACCGTTTTCCTTCTAACACAAGTTTATCATCTAAGCTAATCATGCATTTGTTAGAAATAAATTTTACATCAAATCCTTTATTGTAATAGTTGACAAATACTTAACAAGTTATGCCTTAAACAATTAACTAACAAAACATTTTCAATCACAAAATGTTTAGAGTTTCTAATTATACCTGAGCCCACTATGTTTCTAGTAGTGTTGTCTCCTAATATCACTTTGCCTCCATACATGTCCTCCAATGGGATTAAATGTTTTATATCTTTAGTCATTTGGCTCGAGTAACCTCTATGGAAGTACCCTATGCTATCACAAAGTCTTTTGTGAGAGCACCCCTACAATTTCATTCAAAGGTTAGATTTGGGAACCCAAGTGAGTATGGGTTCCACCTTATGCTTGAATGAATGAGGATAATGCACGTTATGCTGTGATGAATGCAATTTAAGTCACCATACTAGATATGTACTGTAGTGGATAATGCAAGTGCAAGCTGCGTTCGAACATGCTAGAAGAGTAACATCAAGGTTATTTCATCATCCTCATCTACTGTAGAACTATCACTATCAAAATCATTTTCTTTTATTGCTACAATTCTCTCCTTCTTCTTTTCTTCGGCATCATTTTTCCTTTGACTCACTCCTTGCTCGTAGGTAATGAGTGATCCAAAACATAAAGATACAAAAATCCTTACAATCAGTGATATCAGATGTGTTGCACAAGTAATAAATTATCTATGAGCATAGATATGCATATGAGATATCATCTAAAGGCAAGGGTGGTAAATCAACAAGCTCCTATAAGCTACTCTACTATGTACTCAATGTGTATCCCACAAACAAAATACATAGGACTACGGACCAAGCACAAGTTTCTACATGCTACTGTGAAAGATTGTCTACAAATGATTTCAAAATACCCCTACACGTGCACTGTAATTTGTATACACATAGGTACACTAAAGGGGAAAATACAATCTTAACCCGCATGGGCCTCGGTGAGCGTGTTATTGGTACACACGCGACGTCTAGGGATGCTGCGCGGGCTGACAAGTGAATTCTTGTTCGAACCTGATCCTCCTATACGGATCAATAAGAGTCGACAAGGCTCGAACTCTCAAACAAATACACTATTGAGAGGACTAGTATATTTGTTTTAATATATTCATATCAGGCCTCCAAAGCCCTTAATCAAGAGAATTCACTATCAAAGGCTCAAAGCCTATAAAACCCGATCCTCTGTCGACAGCCCGACAGAGTTGACAAGGTTCAATCCATAAAAAGAAATGACCCCCAAACACCCCGATGATGGACGTGTTGAATGATAATCTCAACCGGAGGGGTTAATTTCAGGCATTCTTAAATGCCTCCCAAAAATCCAAAATCCAAAAATCCACAAATCCCAAAATTCCAAAAAATATTCAAAATCCAAAAAATATTTAAAATTGAAATAATACATCCATTTACTTAAAGGAAAACCCATCCGCGCTTCGCAATAGTTTGTCGAGGTGGATAAGTTGAAAACTACTTAAGCTCACATAGAGCCAAATGCCTAGTCGAAAATATTACTAGGATTCATTCTCAAACAATCTCTTGCCAGTAAGGACGTGGTACGTGTCCTCTAACCGGCAGTTTCGCCGCCAAATGGCACTGTAGGTAAACGGCTATGACCCGGGGCCCTCTGAACCGAGTGGTTTTGCCGCCAAATGGCACCACAGATAGCGGTTATGGCCAGAGCTAATACGCTCCTTAATGGCATTAAATCCTTGAGATATGATTCAATAGGATATGAGTGATCCAAACAAAATATTAATAGAGTAAATATTTATATCTTTTGATTCAATAATTGTAATCATTTTTGCATTGCAAGAACTAGATAAATAATGTAAGCTTTTATTAATTATTTTAGAATTTAATAGTTCTCTACATAGTGCGTGCAAGGATTTCACTATTTGGGTTAACCAAGTGTACATTTTAGACACAGTCTTGCTAGGTTTCTTATGAAAGAGTTCATAATCATATAAAATAATATTTAGCCTAAATTACTTAATTTCACTAGTTTTGTTATAGGTGATACACAACCTATCCAATATCCCTTTCCCGACATTGCATGTAGAAACTCACATATAGTCTTAAAATTTTAAAGCACAAAAGGAACAATTCAGACATTTAGCATTTAACTGTACAAGTTGCTTATCCTCATTGCCCCATTCATTAAGGAGAATATCATTTTTGACACCATTAACTATCTGAGATGGAGGTGAATAATTGGTTTGAATCATACGCCAAATTCAATAGTAAAAATACTACAAAAATGTAAAGAAGCAATTTTTTCCAGAAATTAATTGGGATGTTTTCAAATAAAGGTGAACGAGTTATTGAATAATCCTCCATAAACAAAAAAGTTCTATCATTTAACTTAAGGTTTCCTAAAATGCTATTTTTGAGACCCGCTCTAAAACCACTTGAAAGTTTGAGATACACCAAGACGGTAGTGAATTGGTACTTTCAAAATAATAATAAATAGGAGTACTAACCTTTTTGTAAACTTTTAAGACTTTTAAGATAAGTAATTAAATTTCATAATATAGAAACTAAAAAATTAACTATGATTGGAAACAATGATGATGACATTCTAAACTGCACAATACAATAATATTCTAAAAAATTCACTATGAAGTTATAACAAAAATTAAATGCAAAAAGTAAAATGCGGAAAATGAAAAAGCACACCAGAGATTTTTATAGTGGTTCGATTAACCTTAACCTACATCCACTCCCTGGAGTCCTCCACAATGAGTATTGCACTAAGACTAAGTGACTCTCCATTTGATCCATTAGCAAGGTTGGGAAACCCTTACAAACTCTCCTTCACAATCCCGGTGTGGTAGATGACCAAATCTCAATTTGTAGGTAGATATCTTTGACTCCTCTTTGTCCATCCTAGAGAAGGTAGAGAGCCCCGACTCTTTTTTCTCCCTCTTGGAGAAGGCATAGAACCTCGAGGAATTGACTGAGAAGCCTCACTCCCTAGAGAGCATCCAATATACTCACCAAGGTGACAAGAGGAGCAAGGGTATAACTAACCTAGAGCAACTATTTGATACCTTACACTACTTCTCCCTCATGCTCAAGCTCAAGTTCTCCTCCCTCTTGCAAAATCTGATTTTCTTCAAAATCTCCCTCTCAATATTCCACTTTTATTCATATTCCTATCTTTGCATCCATTAGAAAAAAATTAAAGAATGTCTTTTATAATAGGATTCAAGATACCCTAAAACTTCAAGTTAGCCATCATAATTTCTATGGTATGATGCAAGTTCGTACAATTCAATTAGTTCAGAACTAGTCCCATCCAGTACGATATAAATAGTCATTCAAACAAATTACTCAAATTTTATGAACACATCATATGGTACAACATAAAGATTGTCCAATACGATCTGTTAAATAACCTCTATTTATACGGGGTGATTCCTAGGACGACTAAAAGTTATCTTTGTCACTTGTTTTGTATTGTTCTTATTATACAACATGTTTAGTTATTTTTAGGTAAATCATCCAATATGATAAAAATATGATATAATAAAATTAGTTAAAAATTTGTAGCTTCCTCTGGTACGATCTTTGGGATGACCAACATCATCTCTACTATTCATTTGGTACGATCAATATTGTACAGTAAGATTAGTTCAAAAAACATGGTTTTGTTTGATATGTTCTACATGATTACTAGATTTTGTCTCTGGTAGTTGTGTGGTATGAAAACAATTGTGTAGTGAGATTAGTTATGATTAATTAAAGCATAATTTGATTGACTAATTATGGGGGTTAATTTTAACAAGATTTCAAATTTTCAAACAACAAGATTAGCATGAATAATATGATCAGTTCAAAAATATATTTCAAAATCTTACTTAAATTAATATGGTGGCTTGATTTTTTATATTGATACAAATTATATAGTATGATATATATCTTACATTACTATTATTTTACAAAAGAAGAGTTTTCAATTATTTATTGAGCTGGTCTTTAAATTAATTGACCATACATAATGATTTTAAATCGTACAGTACGATTAGTTTAGAAAACTTTAATTTTAATAATATTTTCTCACTCCAC
Organism: Dendrobium huoshanense; assembly: GCA_016618105.1. NCBI lineage: Eukaryota > Viridiplantae > Streptophyta > Magnoliopsida > Asparagales > Orchidaceae > Dendrobium > Dendrobium huoshanense. The sequence continues at coordinate 66,025,932 of CM028359.1, read as the reverse complement.
CTATATGTGTGTGCATGGTCACCCAATTACATAGACTCTAATGTGTCCTAGCTTTAGAAAATAAAAATACAAACTCTTCTGACTTGACATCTAAACCTACCCAATCTTGAGTCTTTAGTCTTCTTGAGTATTGTACCAGCAATCATTAGTACCCTGAACACAAATATTATCTCACATATTTCTTGAGATTGTACAATTAAATCAAAAAGGTTTATCATAATAAAATATCATAGGCTAAGGATCCCAGATTTGTAATAGATTGCATATTTTAGCAATTGATTATCACTTGAGACTATCAACTAATGAACTTATGGCTTGATTTTAATTTGGTTTTGAATTGATCAATGAAGATCATTGGTGGAAGGAAATTTATTTTTATAATTATGATATCACTAACTGTATTTAGTGAAAATTTGGTGATGGTTTAGATAAGCAAATGATAGTCTATAGTGATTGTCAAGTGATGATTTTGAAGTCAATGATTTGATCTCTATGCCAGTGCATAGTGATGGGATGAATTTGAAGTTTGAAGTGTTGTTCAAAATTTTAGTCTAGAGATTTTATTTTTTTTTAATTTAGACCATTTTCTTGACCAAAAAATGTAGTTAATAAGGGACTAGTTGTGATTATAGTTAAATAGAAATTTCATTAGTGCACAATGATTTTTACTAATTGAGTTTTTTTATCCTTTTTTTTCAAATTCATATGTTGCATTTAATGTAAGATAGAAATTATACTTATATTTGAATATAGTCACTCTTTTTGTAAATTTTTTCTTGAGATTTTTACTTGTTTCTTTCATTTGCTATTTGTTGTGTAAATGTTTAATGAATTGGAATATCAATTTTACCTTTTATCTTCATGGAATAATATTGAATTAATGCATGGATTTAATAAGATCACTAATTCTATTTTTAAGCTTACTAGGATCCAATTAATTTATGTTATTCACATCTAATCCTTAAACTTAATTATTCATTTTTTTATTCAATTGTCTTTTTCTTTTGGAAATTGCAAAATAACATAAAAGCAAGGAAAAGAAAAAACCCTAGTACAAACTACTAAGTGATAGAAGAACTATCACTAGCGTCCTTTAATAAAGACAAAAATAAGGAGGAACATTATTAGAGTAAATATCTTCTCAAATAAAATCACCTAACAAAGCCAAGTTAGCATAATAATATGCTAACTTATTACAATCTCTATCCACCCAATTAAATAAGAAATAATCAAATTTTTTAAGGAAAGATAAATCTTCATACCTAACATCATTGATCGGGAATGGTTTCTTCACAGCAGCTTTAAGATAGTATACCACATTGATTTTATCACCTTCAAGTATAATACCTTTTGAATCCAACATCCAATCCTTGATGTTTTTATTTAAAGTATGGAATGCCAATAGCTCCAGAGCTCCATTGTCCCAATGAGTACATTTGATTCCAAAAGCAAGGAGGAATCTCCCTTTATGATCTCTAAAAACTCCACCAATACCAACTTCATTGGATCTCAATAATGTTGCATCTAAATTAACTTTAATCCATTCTGGGGGAGGGGGATGCCAAGAATTTGATAATGATCTAAAAGATTGATTAGCACTCCAGTGATCCTGAATTGAACTAAACTTTAAAACTATAGAAGTAGTGCTGATGGCATTAGAAATAATAGATGAAAGTCCAGTTTCTTTCCCTTCATGAATCACCATATTTCTACTCTTCTAAGAGACGAAGGTTATTGTGCAATATAAATTTACAACAAATATGTTTAACTTCAACATGTGTTTCATTTCCATCAAACAATCTATCTAAGAGTTAAACAAGGGAAGAGAAAAGACCCATTTATTTTCCATATCGATAGCCTCCTTTAGCTTTCCACATTTTATTGCTATATGCTCCGAGCTCTCCACTTCATCACATCCTCTAGGACAAAGATTATCAATTTCTAATCTTCTAAATACCAGGAATACTTTAGAAGGAATTACAACATAATCGCCACCAGAACCATTCTACTCGTTGATTCAATTTAATTTTTTTGAACCAGCTCCATGCATCCGATATAACATCTGCTTTTGATCTGGCAATTGCAGTTATCATTTTGCCAATAAATGATTTAATAAGTTCCATTTCATTATCTGGAAGCTCTAAATACAAATTAATTTGTAAAATTATATCCACCAACTCCTTTCCAAAGTATTTTAACAATTCAATTTTGTTCAAATTGCCATTTAAAATAAAATTCTCTAGGTTTTGGAAGTCACCTTCGACTATTACAATGAAAGTTGGCCATAACTCCAATCTTCTATCCCATATCCAGCAGTCTTTAAGAATATTGATAGTATTTCCTATAGCAATTTTGTATCTGACAACCGGATTTAAAGCTTTAGCACCATAGATAAGGATCTTCCAAGATGGAGACTTGAATTGCTTAATATCACCATGCATAACATCTCTTCCATATTTTGCTTTCAAAGATTTATTAAGAATATAATTTGATTTCTTGTAGAAATTCCATGTGAACTTAGCTCTAAGAGGTCCAACTTATTGAATTGTTGAATGTACCCCTCGACTTCCAGCATTGGTCAGACTACAGAGGTCTTCCCATGCAACATAGTGCAAGCCAGGTTTTCCATACTCCTTTCTCCATAGATAATCTCTACATAATTTGTCTAATTCATTCAATATACTTAAAGCAATTATAGTATGTGTTGAAAAAAAAACCTGTGACTGAGAGAATAGCATATTTGATAAAAGCCAACTTTCTTAGGGAGGAAATGTACCTTCTCCCCCAAACATTCAATTTGGCTAAAACGTTTTCTAGTAAATGAAGTAAATCACAATGTTCTAATCTCCTTAATGCCATCTTCACGCCCAGGTATTGTAGCTCCTTGACTTCCTTGATCTCCAAAATCTTCCTGATACGTCTTCTACATTTTTTGGCAACAGACTTTCGAAACATTACAATAAATTTTTCCTTGTTCATATGCTGACCCGTCCTGCAGCAATAATTTTTAAGGATATGTTGAATCAGCTTCACCTCCCCAATCTTTGCTTCAGATAGAATTATAATGTCATCTGCATACATGAGATGGCTAATCTTTGGATCCAATGGAGCTAATCTAATTCCTAGCTTGCTTCCTTCCCATTCAAAGGCATTAGTAAGAAGTTGAGAGCATAAAATGAAGTGGTAAGGAGAAAGAGGGCAGCCCTGTCTAAAGCTGCTCTTCCCCTTAATCCACTAAGAACCAACTCCATTAATAATAATAGAGAAATAAGGATCAATTACACATTCCAATAGAGGCTTTGAAATATTTCAAGGAAAGCCAAAATATTGAAGAATTCGTTTATGTGTATCCCAAGCCATACTATCGTATGCTTGCTCCATATCTACTTTAATAGCAACAAGACCATTTTTAGATTTTGAGAATCTAAACTTGTGAAAGATTTTCTGTGCGAAGAGGATGTGATCTAAAATTGTTCTACTTTTGATGAAGGCCGATTGAACATCCATCACCAATGAATTAATAACTTTCATAAATCTATTCAACAAGACTTTAGCAACAATCTTGTAAATTGACATACAGAGACTAATTGGCCTAAAGTTGGAAGGAAGATGAGGATTGCTTACTTTAGGAATGATTACCACCAATGTTTCTTTCCACTTAGAGCACATTTTGCCCGATGTTAAGAATTGTTGAATAGCTTTCCATACATCATCACCTATCACTTTCCAATATGCTTTAATAAAAGAGAAAGAAATACCATCCTTCCCAGGAGAGATGTTGTTGCCAAGATTTGATACCACTGCTTCAACCTTCTGAAGTGTAAATTCTTGATCAAGAAGATTACAATCTTCACTGTTAAGAACTTTCGTTGGATTCGGCCATCCATCCAAATAGCAATCCCCATGTCTCCATTTTTTTCCAAAGTAATTGAATAAAACATCTCTGATGGCTGAAGAATCTTCCATAAGATGTCCTTCCTCATTTTTGATTTGCTTGATGTTATTCCCATTTCTTCTTCCATTAGCAAAAGCATGGAAAAAAATTTGAGTTTAAGTCTCCTTCCTTTAGTCATTTCATCTTGGCCCTTTGTCTCCACCAAGTGTTCAATCTAGCTAGAGTCACATTCAACTCATTGATTTTATCCCTCAACAACCAGAGATCATCCTCCATGAAGTTGCTGCCGTTTGCTTCCAAAATTTGCAATCCTTCAATTTCCTTCTTCAAAATATCCTTGAGTTCTAATAGATTTTTGTGTTTGGCTTTGCTCCAAAAGAATAAAGCACTTAGGGATCTATAGAACTTTTTGTTAAGACCTTCCATAGCATCACCACCCACCGCCTTGCTCCAAGAATTTTTAACAATAGCTTAAGATGCCGGATAATAAAGCCATAAATCTTCAAATCTCAAATATTTACTACGAGCATTTTCTCCTTCAATGATTCTTAAAACAATGGAACAATGGACTGAAGCAACCCTTGGTAAGTGTCTCACCGAGGCTAGATGAACCACGTCCAATGCCTTGGATTAGAGCAAGCATCTATCCAATCTTTCAAGGATTCTTGCATTACCCTTCTTATTGTTACACCAAGTAAACTTTGGACCAATGATTACCACATCATGCAAATCATAGTTCATCATAAAGTTCTTCATTTCAATAGGCCCTTGGGAGAATTTAAATATCTTCCCACCTATTTTCTTTTCTTGTGAAATGATACAATTAAAGTCTCCCCCAAAAACTAAAGGCAAATCTAAAGATGAATGCCTTCCCACCAACTCCCATAACTTCCTTCTTTTGAAAAAATTATGACTACCATAAACGGTGGACACAATCCACATTCCTTTATCACCAATATTCAGCTCCCCCACTACTCCTTGATCATAAGCTTCCTATAGAGAAAAAGAAGCCACCTCCATCTTCCAGATAACTGGAATTCCACCTGACATACCAGCTAAAGGGACTAAGATAAAATCCCTGTCCACTTCCATAAACTTGTTGAATTCACTTCTACTAAGATTAGAAATCTTAGTTTCTACCATCCCCACAAAGAAATATCCCACTCCTTCACAAAGTCCTTCAAATATAAGGAGGCTTCTCTCTTGTTTGCCCCCCTACAGTTCCAAAAAGATAAGGAACTCATCTATTCCCAAGAGGTGGAACGACCCCCGCTCCTTTTCAAAGGTACTAATGACCTCAGCTCTTTAAGTAATTTAGGTTTATTACTATCAGTGACCTGATCAGATCTTCCTTGACATTTTAATAAGTCATTATCATCCACTGGTTTCTTATCCAAAGTCTCTGGATAGACTGCCATAATTCCCATTTCCACAATTTGAACATCAATCAGCTCCCCTTCCTCAACTATTATTTCAGTATAAGAAACATTTGCTAAAGGTTTGCGAACCATAATTTTCTCCTCATCTCCTAGAGATGTCAGGATATTAAAACTATTGTTTATCTTCATTGTAGTCTCATTAGAATTACCATTTTTATTCTTCTCAGCAGAAACAATTTGAATAGAGTTGACCTCCATCATCGATTGATCCTAGGCATTCTGATCAACAATGATGTTAGATTTATTAGCAAGATTCTTCAACAACACTTCAACAACTTCTTCTTGAGGAGGATTCAGATTCACAGGTATTATTCTCCTGAAAACCTGTTTAGCACTTGGAACAAATCCAGATTTTAAGGATTTTGCCACCTTCTGAGCTCCCTTGTTAAAAAAATTTGCTCTTCTCCTATTAACCAGGATCCAGGGACCATAATTTACTTTATTTGAGTTTGATATTAAATGATCATCCAACTGTGCATTTGTAGTAGAATAATTCCTCTCTTCCATATTGAAATTTTCCAATGTCTTCTTAAGATCACAAGCATTGTTAAGATGATCCAACTTTTCACAATTAAAATAGAGAGTTGAAACTTTCTCAAACTCCACTTTTTGAAAGAAATGACCATGCATTCCTTCCACCCATACTCCCAATGGTAAGTGCTTATCAAGTTCAATTCTCACACATACCCTTGCAAATTCCCTCCTCCCCATTGGAACATGTCACTTTCAATGAGTACGGGAATTCCAATCAACGAAGCAATACTTGCCACATTTACTTCATCCCAACAGTAAAGTGGTAGAATGGGTAATCTCACCCAAATGGGAGAAGACAAACCTTTCATGGAATCAGGTGAGAATTTTGGGCACCATTTGTCTATACCCACAATGTGTCCCTTCATGAACCAAGGTCCTCTTGATAACACTTCCTCAACTACTTCAATAGAGAAGAAAGAGCACATGAACCAACCCAAACCCAGTATTGTAAGATGGAATTTTCCAAACTTATCCTATTGCCGACGTAGTTCATCAACTACCACTTGGGTTTAACTGAAATTCACAAATACGTTGACCACCACAGATAATTGAAGCTTTTTTGAATTGATATCCACATTTGGCTAAAATAATTTCACCGCCATACCATATTCAGTTAAGAAATGTTCTACTTTTGACATATCAACCTTAATATAAGGTCTCTTATTCCATGGATTCTATTGGGCATCTCCCCTTCTAGATTCTTCAATTATATCTATTCTCAGGGCATTCCAATAACAAGGCTCTGAAGGGGCATTAACACAAGCATATGAATGACTTACCTCCTTAGATTGGACAGAAGTAGCTCCATCCGTATTGAAATCAGGTTTAGAGAAGAATCTTTTCACCAGTAACTTCATATTCGACGATGAAGAGCCAATTTCTTTTGTCTTCAGCTTCACGTTCTTCATCGGAGAAACATCCTGAACCAGGTTTTCTTTGCCCTTACCCGGAACTAGAGAAAGAGATTTACACGCAAATTCCATTGGTTCCCATATGACAAGAGGAACGTTAACACAGTTGAGTCTTGGAAAATACTCATCCCATGATGAAGCATACAAGTTGGAATCGGTGCGGGACGACATAGTTAGTGCAGTAGAATCTTTTCGGCCATCAAAACCAGCCGGCGACCGGCCATCCATCCCGTGCAGAAATCCCATCAACGGGTTGAACATGTGAATTTTTGAAAATTAGTTGTTGCGAAACGGGAGTCTCTCTCTCTAACTTTCTCTCTCTTGCGAACACTAATCAATAATTTTATTCAGTTGTCAATGAGCTATTGTATTGTTTCTAAATTCAAAATCAATTAAATAGCTTAAATGATATTGATTAATTATTATGTTTTCAAATTATAAAGTATTATGCAATGTTCATTCAAATTATCATCTAAGGTTTTCTATTATCCTAATTTTACATAATTTTTTTTATCATTTTTATTTTTTCTAAATAAGTAATCAAAGTATAAATTTCTATAGATGATAGTGTACATAAATTTAATCATTAAGAATTTAATTAGATATAATGAACATATAACTTTTCAAACTAGTAAATAATCATACATAAATATAAAAATTACAAACTAAAGATGATAACACACTTAATAAAAGAACTAAATAAGAAAAGAGAACTTCAAACATAAATGAGTTGCCTGCTATTAATGTTAAATTTATAGTCATTAGCAAGACTTGTAATGATTCTTCTCAATTTTGGCTGCAGTGAATCACTAGCATTCCTCAAGTACCTTTAACTATGATCTTTCTCTTACTCTATAGGGTTAACTTAAATATTTTTAGGTAATGAACCAAGAGGTCTACTACTAAAAGAGATTGCAAGCTATTCAAATTAAGATTATAAATTTTTAAAAATAGGTTGGCATTGCAATTGAGTTTTCAATTGAACCACTACCTCTTCTAAAGGTGTCTTCCTTTTTTCAATAGATTGTTTTGACTAAAACATGGTGGATGTTAAGGTCTATGATTCATAACGAGTTATTGAGGATTATTCTAATTTCTTGCTTGATTAGATTTTTTTGAATTCCACTGATTATTACCACTAGCATTACATGACCAATAACAATTAGACTGTTTCCCCCAACTTGGGTTGTAAGTATTAAAATAGGGATTATTTTGTATTCCATTCAAACTCATATTTTAAATCCCTAAACTAGTAGTATAAATAAAATTTTTATTATGCCCTTGCAAGTATATAGTTGATCCTAATCATGAGTTAAATCTAATTATATAAAATTTCCTTAAAATAATAACTGCTTGAGTAGTAAGAATTGACAAAGCAACAAATTTATAGAATCCATTTACTCTCTTAGAATTCAAGCTATGAGTAGGCTAATATAAAATAATTTATATCCATTTCTTCTATTTGTTTACATTCTATCTCAATTAGTGTAGACATTAAAGATCCCCCAACTTTAGCATCTTTAATTGACCTAAAGGATTATACTATTCCATTTTAAAAGGTTTGAATAACTAACCAAATGGGTAAGGCATGGTGAGAGAATTTTCTATGCATTTTTTTATTTCTCACCAACCTTTCATAAATTGATTCTCCTCTCAATTAGGCAAATGAACTGATCATTCTATATTTGGTACTTTTTGAAGGTCAGAAATAGTTAGTTAGGAATATCTATGCTAGCTCATTCCAACTTCTTATAGAGACTGAAGGAAAATTGTTCATCTAAATCTTAGCCTTGTCCCTTGAGAAAATTGGAATAATCTGGGTCTAATAGCATCATCACTCACACCATTATAAATATATAGTGTATAGATTTCTAAGAAACTAGCAAAGTGTAAGTTTTTATCATGAATAAGTGTTCCCAAAAATTATATATTTTGAACCATTTGAATTATGACAAATTTCAGTTAAAAATTATTGTCCTGGAAAGTAGGTTTATCGATACTCAAATGGATTCCCTCTTCTATGGAATTAACATACTCCTTATGTTGTATAAAGTAGCCCTAGTCTTATACATGGTGAGACTTTTTTTAAATCTTTTAGTTTTTCTAATTTTATATTAGTCATTTTAGTTTCTTGATCAAATAACAAGGTATCCTTACTAGATCTACCATGCATACAACAAATAAAAATGACTAAAATCATAATTAAATATTTAAACATAATATTTTTATATTTACAAAATTTTATCAAACATAACAAATATATTGGATAGAAGTAGGTCGAATTATGCACTTATTTTAACAATATAATTACAATTTCATCACACATTAGTTCTTTGGTAACGGTGCCAAAAACTTGATGGAGGGCTTTTGGTGAGCTAATATGACACTCGTTGAGTTTGACAAATTCTTATGATTTATATAATTTAAATTTAGTAATATTCAACTGAATTACATAAGTATAGGTATTGAATCTAGTAATAAAGTGAAAGAGTAGAGAGTTAAACCCATGAACTAGAAGGATCAAATGATATTATCTACACTCCTTCTACAAATCATAGAGTTACATATATGAACATTCTAAGATCTCCACAAGGAAAGTTTTTGCACTCTCTAGCCTACCTTAGATTTTACTATAAGGGGGAGCTAAAGAAACACACTAAATATTTGAAGAATTTACTCAACTGATAAAACTCTCCAAACAATGGAATTGAAAAACTATTTCTTATTAGTACAAGCTTGTGTTGAAGCATTTTGGTGCTTAACAAGGTGTCCCCACAATGGTGAAAAATTAAGTAGCACCTCATTGTTGTAAAGTCTACTATGCTACTACACTAGGTAATGCGGCACAATCACTTAGTTAAATTGAGTGACCTTTTTATGGATATTGAACCTATTATACCATGTTTTTATCTTTAAAACATTCATGCATGGTTGTGTATAATTTTGCTTAGCCATAATAAATACTATAAGTCTCATGAATAATATTAACAACTTTTTGGAAAAATACATTTTTTAGAATAACTTAGTTGATGGAAAAGTGTTGACTATGGAAATCCCACTATTCAAGAGAAAAGTGACAAATACCTTCAATGTTTGAGGAAGATAAGTAACAAAATGAAGTGATCAATGGCCACTCACAAATTTTATTGCACTACATTGAGAACAAAAATTTGTACAATACCTTTCTCAATAACTACTCCAATTCCTTTTTAATCATCATTGAGAACTAAAACCAGCAAACATTCAGTTTTATTAGAATATGTTGGTTACTTGGTTTGTTCATTTTGTATTTTGCTGATTTCTATTTTTTGTTATGGTTTCTGTTTGTTGTGGTATTGCTGGTTGAGACTTTTGGGTGTGCTGCTCTTTGGCCATGCCTTGTTGTGGTTCTTGTCCTTTCTGGAGTGATGGGGGTTGGTTCTTTCTTAGTTTGGTGGCTTTTGGTAATAATTGGAGTGTTGGGGGGTTAGATTTGTGGTGTTTTTGCTGTTATGCTAGTTAGCTTATCCTGTTCTCCAAAAACTCGTTGCTGCTTATTCGGTTTACTATGAGTTCTCTGGTTTTTTTGATGAAGTCCTTATACCTTGGGAGGACTAAAATTACTCTCTCTCCTGGTAACATGATTCATTGGTATTACTCTCTTCTCCATTTTTGTAGTCTATTTTTCTACTATTTTGGCTATGTTTTTTTCTTTGTTTTTTAGGATCCATTTTTGGCAGGTCATTGCTCTACTCAATTTTGGATCAGGGAGCTTGTGCTGAGTGCTTATGTGGGCTATCTCCCTTTTTTTTGGGTGCTCATTCTTAAGCACCATAGTATGTATCTAGGTAACTCTATTTTTTTGTGTAGCAAGGACTTTGAGCTCTTATGATCTGTAATTTTTTTGTTGTAGCTATTTTGAGCAGTAGAACAGCTCAAGGTCCCTTTAAGGACCTTATAAATTTTAATTTATATCAATGCATAGGCCTCTATGGGGGTTTCCCCTATATATATATATATATATATATATATATATATATATGTGTGTGTGTGTGTGTGTGTGTGTGTGTGTGTGTGTGCAAATTACTCATTACTATGTCAATGTTGAAGTACCTAGGTGAACCATATCCCCTATGCAAGGAAGATGATGATGACTAAAAGGAGGCTTGGCAATTATTGAGGCTTAATGAGCTCCCCAAGTGGGTGTCAATCAGTCTTCCACTAAAGAACTTGTATGTGTAGACCACTTGAAGGCATTAATCATTTAAAGTTGATTGTGTTAAAGAATAAATCATCTACATTATCTATGGGGAATGATGCACCCCTAATATTTAAAGATTTGAAGGAATCACCTCTAGTAAAGGGTGTTACTATTAATGTGGAGGCACACAAAAAAAGTTAGAGGAGGGTCACTTAGTGCCACTAGTCTCAATGTTAGTCAAGGGTAAAGGATTTAGCATAGTGGTGAAGTCAACCTATGATGATTAGGATGAAGATGTATCCCCATATTCCATACCGTATGAGGTAGGGTACATGTTGAGTGAAGTTGATGATCCTTTAGGTTTATGAGCCTCACTCTTCCAGTAAGTGATATGACCATGGTTGTGTTATCGTGTAGAAATTTCTCAAGAAGTGTATAAAGGAGATTCCTGATGGTGAGCTAGGCTTCCAAGAAATAAATGAACTAGGAAGACATGGAAATCCACTATCTTTCTTCCTTTCTCCCACAAATAAGTAGCATTTTTTTTTTTCAAGTTGGAGAAGATTTTTGATTTTATCTAGAAATTTGTGGATTGAGTTGAAATGTTCACTATGATGGAATTAGTTAAGGATATAGAGGATAAGGTTCCTAAGATATTCATGTACTTAGTGGTGGGGGTGGTGAAAGAGAGGACATAAGAGGAGGAAATTTTAGATGTAAAGAAGCTCCCCAATGTTGAATTTGATAATATACCTATTGTGTTTAAGATGAATAAAGAGGAAAATACTACCTTCTTCTTGTCCAATGATTTCAAGGACTCATTAGGACATTAATATAAAAAAAGGATTTAATACCACTTTAGGAAAATCATCTCCATAGGTAAGCCTGATTGACAAATTAAAATAATTAAATGTTTTCTACTTAGAGGACTTAGGGATTTAGATGAGTGATGGTCTGAGTGTGAATATTCATTGATTCACTCTCCCCTATCTAATGTAATAACTCTTTTAATTTTTATTTTTTGTTACTTTTTGTGCCTTGGCTCTTAAGGGTTGAATTTAAATAAAAAGTTAACTAATTAAATCAAATTTTTTGTTCTTATTCATTTTATACAATTACCTAAAAGTTTGTTAGAGATGTTAAACCCTTGTGAACTAGCCCAAGGTTAACCAAGACTGGGGGTGAATTGGTGTTTTAAAAATTTCTCAAACAAAAATCACAATCTTAAATCAAACCAATAATCACCACAAGAAAATCAAAGTGTGAAAATTTAATATGGTAAAGTAATAAGAAAGAACACACAAAACTTTATAGTGGTTCGGTCAACTTGACATATGTCCACTCCCTGAGCCTCTCCTCTAGGTATTGCACTAAACTCAGTGACTCTCCTTTGCTCTCACAGCCAGGCGGAGAAGCCTGTATAAACCTTCTTTCCACCAAAACTGGTGACGCAAAAAACCCAACTGCTTTTGCTTCCTCTTGAAATGGGAAGAGAACCCTACACCTGTCTCTTCCTCCTAAATCAAGCAAATAACCTTAATCAATTGTTGAAGTAAACCTCCCTCGATCCTCCAAGGAAGCTTTGACAACGACCGAATAAGATGACTCAGATCCTTACTTGGAGCAATATTTGTGAAACCCCTCACAAAATACCACTCATAAGATCATCTGTCTTTCTCTCTTACTCTCTCTCTCTCCTATTGGCTCTTTCAGGTCAAGAAAATATCAAAAGATACAATCTTGGGTAAACAAGAGGTCTTATATAGAAGAGCTCCAAGTTTTCTCTTAACTGCAATGAATTGACATAATTATCCAGGATGATCTAGTAAAGTCTGGATGATTACAAGACTTATTTGTTCTGATTGTCCAAGATTATAGGATATTATCATGTATGATTAGTTCAAAAATGTTAAGTATCATCCAAAACATCATCCTTATTGAATGTTTGGATGATGGAAAACTAAATTGATCATCTAGGATGGTTTCACGATCGTCCGGGATGATTAGTTCAAAATGTCAAATATCATCCAGAACATCTGATAGTCAAGGAATGATTTGAGATCATCCCTGATGATTTGTGCAAAACAATACACATCATCCAGAACATCATTCTAGTAGTTTCGGAAGAAACTTAGGCTTGTTTAACTGATCATCCTGAATGATCTTGAGATCGTCCAGGATGATATAATCGAGCAATTAAACATTAATTACTTTTCTTAATAACCAAACAAATTTATTCATAATTGCAATGCATCATCCAAGATGATGACTTGGGTAATGTCCAAAAATAAAACGTGCCTAAATATATCTGGAAGTTGATTCTTTCTGATTTTAGCCCGTCAACCAGGATGATGCAAATATAATCCAGGATGATTTGCTTAATTGCCGTTGTCTTAAACAGGATGCCCTAATTAGGGTTTCTATTTTTAACTGATCATCCTGGATGGTTTGGGATTGTCTCGAACGATGTGATAAATAACAAAAAAACTCTAAAATCAAATAAATTTTTTTCCTGAGTGTTTGTATGCGAGGTTACTTATCATCAAGACCCACTTTATTTATAATTGACTCAAGAAAGGCAAAACATACTTAATGATAGTTTACATATTATCTTAGTCCTAATCTACCCAATTTTTAGCTAGCTTCATTTGCAGTTGGCCTTTTTTACCTGAAATGTCAGTAAGCAAGGCAGTCATAGAAAAATAGAAGTGCAAAAAATGTTTATTATCATCAAAATTATAATTCCTAAATTCAGATTCACAATAGTCTCCCACTTTTTTATGATGGCAAACAAAAATAATGTGATGCAACATGTTCAAATTTTACTAAAAACAAAACACTAAACATAATACAGAGCAACAAAAATACTATAGTACTTCCCATTTTGACGTTACAAAAAGGAGGAGGGAAAGGAAAAAAAAAAGAATAGAAACTGCCAAAAAGAAATAAAGTATATCAAAGAAGAAAAACACAAAAAAGAAAAAAATGTAGAAAAAAGAAATGATCAAAATCATAAAAGGAGTGATAAGAATGGTTTTTTTTATTATAATCAACACATGAATATGATAAATTCACCATGTGATTGAATTAAAATTTTCAAATAATCAATAAGTTAAAATTGTCAGAATCTAAAAAATGATGGAACAATCTATCTTGGTAGCCCTATCTCAAACTTCTCATAGGGCAAATTATCTTTTTAGATCAAATATCTAACTCAGAAAAATCATTTGGAAAAGAAAATGAGATCCATTCAAAACTTGGTTCCAGAAAAATATCTTATAAAATAATAAATCTATGTAATTAATCACAATCATGAATTTCAAGCACAAGCCCTTGAAAATATCAAGTGACACATGAATTCTTCTAAGATTTAAAGGTTTGAAGGAGAAGGAAGCTTGCTTTTTTGTGGGCTCATTTTATGCCTCTTGTAAATTAATTGATTCACTTTGCTTATCTTTTGATATTTGATACACTTTGTGAATCTATCAATTTATTTTGGTGGTCTTTGTACATCTTTTCAGTTCTTCTTCTTTTTGCGCTTATTTTATGCCCTTGTCATTTTTTTTTTCTTGCAAGCTAAAACCCTTTCAAAACTTTTAAATACCTTTAGTTATGAGAGTATCTTTTAGATATTATAGAAGAAAAACACACTCTCTAATATAAGAAATAGTAAACCAAAAAGCAGATTCAAATTCATATAACAAAAACAACGATAAGATTATGAAATCTTGAAAGTGATTTAATGAGTTTAAACTTTATTTATATAAGATATATTACTGTAGCAAGATAGAAAAAATCTCAATCTCAAAGTTTAGATGTTAATTTGAGATTGACTTTTGTTTTGAAAAGAAAAATATACCACTAAAAGAAGTTAGAGGAAGGGAAAAAATCAACTGTGTTTCTCCCTTTAACTGATTTAGGGATGTCAAACATTAACTAAAAATTTTCAAAAATAAAAATAAGGCACAAAAACATTATTTCAGCAGTGATCAAGGAAAAAAAGAAAAGAAGTAAATTAAAATAACATAAATAAATAAATGAAAGAGTGATAAAATAAATTCCCATAAATGGGAGATTTACATACATACCATCCTATAATACTCTATTTAAAACTAAAGTCAAGAGAAAGAAAAGAAAACAACGAACAACATATAAAAAATTAAAATTCAGAATTCAGAATGCATCAAGTTCATACATTTATGTCAATCACACCCAATCTGGTCCTTAAGATGCTGAAAGTGTCAAAGGCCTATGGTTTAGCGAAGAAACGAGCTAGTTGATTCTTAGTTACCACATGGTGTGACCCAATGTCTCCTTTGGTCACATGGTCTCTAATAAAGTAAGGTCTTATGTCAATATGTTTGGTCCTTGAATGTTGGATATGATTCATAGAGATACAGTGGCACTAGTGTTGTTATAAATGATTAAAATTATGTCTATAGGTAATCCTAAATCCAATATTTGTTGCATCATCCAAAGAACTTGGGCCACACAACTCCCTAAGGTTATGTGCTCAGCTTGAGCAGTGGAAAGTACAATAGAGTTTTATTTTCTACTAGAACAGGAGACTAAAGACTGTCTTATAAATTGAGAAGTCCCAAAAGTGTTATTTCTATCCACCATATATCCTGCAAAATTAGAATTAGAATATCCAACAATATCAAAAGAAGTAATATTCCTATGAAACCAGATTCCTAAGTTTTGGGTCCTTAACAGGAAACTAAGAATTCTATTAACTGCAGTCTGGTTGGTTTCTTTAGGATCAGCTTGAAATCTAGCACAAAGAAAAAAACTAAGCACTACATCAGGTCAGCTAGCACTCAGGTAAAGTAAAGATCCAATCATCCCTGAATACTTCTTTTGATAAAAAAATTTTCCATTTGGGTCATTATCCAACTAAACACTGGAGGCCGTGGGAGTATTTATTGACTTGGCTTTATCCATTTCATATTTCTTCAAGATGTTTTTTTATACTTTGATTGATTTTGAAAGATTTCATAATCTAATTATCTTATGATAAACCCTAAAATGCAGGATAACTCTCCCATCATACTCATCTCAAATTCCTTACTCATTATTTTAGAAAAAACATTACATAGCCTTTTATCAAAAGATCCAAAAAGTATATCATCGACATAGATCTGAACAATGAGTAATTCATCTCCTACTTTCCTCAAAAGGTAGTGTCTACGCTTCCCATAACATACTCCTTCTCTAGTAAGAATGTGCTAAGCCTCTCATATCAAGCTTTGGGTGCCTATTTTAATCCATATGAAGACTTTTTAATTTGTAAACATTATTTAGAAATTGGGAACTCTCAAAACCTGGTGGTTTCTCTATAAACACGTCCTCTTTTATTACCCAATTTAAAAAGGCACTCATAACGTCCATTTGGAAAAGCTTAAATCCTTTAAAATAGCAAAGGCTTGTAGCACTCTAATGTCTTCCAATCTGGCTAGAAGGGCAAAGGCCATCCCAAAATCAGTCCCTTCTATTTAGTTGTACCCCTTAGCCACTAATCTCTCTTTATTCTGAACCACCACACCATAATCATTCATCTTATTCTTAAAGACCCATTTAGTTCTAACTATACTTTGTCCCATAAATCTTTCTACAAGCTCCTAAACATCATTCCTAACAAATTGATTTAATTTCTCTTTCATGGCTAAGATCTAAAAGTCATCGGATAGGGCGTGATTGATGTTGGTGGGTTCAATCATTGAGATAAAGGCAGTGTGGTTCATTTCCTTCTTAAGTCCATTCCTAGTATTAACACCTTCAGAAGGGTCTCTTATGATCAGTTGTTTAGGATGACTCAAAGAGTATCTCTAATCTCTAGGAAAAGTGTGTATAGTTTCTACCCTTTCCTCCAAATTTGTATTTTCTACTCCTTAGGTAATCTCACCAACTCCTTCAATGTTTTGGGGCTGTACCATCTTCTCCAAATTTTTAACTCCTTGAGTAATCTCTCAACCTATATCTTCATCCTCAACTCTAAATTTCTTAGGATCAAATTCATTAAACTTCACATGAGTAGTCTCTTCCACCACAAAAGTCCTTTTATTAAACACCCTAAATGATTTCCCCACACTTGAATATCCTAAAAACACTCCGTCAGATTTTGGGTCAAATTTTCCTAAATGTGACTTCCCATTATTAAGAATGAAAACCTTATAGCCAAAGATATGGAGGTGGGAAAGGTTGGGTGTCCTACCCTTAAGGATCTCATAGGGTGTCTTATATAGTTTAACTCTAACATTCACCCTATTCAACACATAACGAGCTGTGTTTACTGCTTTAGGCCAAAAGTATTTTGGAAGTGAATACTCAGCAAGCATGGGTCTAGTGGCTTCAACTAAGGTCTGGTTCCTCCTTTCATCTACCTCGTTTTACTGACGGGTCTTAGGGGCTGAGAAATTGTGACTAATCCCTTTTTCCTCAAAAAAGTCTCCAAATCTCTCATTTTTAAACACGCCACCATGGTCACTATGGATGGTCAAGATCTCAGAACCTAACTTTTTTTAAATCCAAGTGAAGAAGGTTATAAACTCATTAAAAAACTTACTCTTATGAGATAAATACTTAATCCAACTGAACCTAGTGTAGTCACCGATAATCACAACTCTATACAGTTTCCCTCCTAAGCTAACAGTTCTAATGGGTCCATATAAATTTATGTGAAGGACTTCTAAAGGTCTATAAGTGCTAATATCCCTAATGGAATGGAAAGAGGATAGTACTTGCTTCCTTAGTTGGCAGGCATCACATATATAGTCTTTGGTGAACTTAAGCTTGGGGACACCTCTAACTAGATCTTTTTGAGTCACTCTTCTATGGGTTTTCATACTAGCATGACATAACCTCCTGTGTCACAACCATGACTCATCAGTGATAGTTTTAAGCAAAATAAAGTAGCACATTCAACATTATTTAAGTAAAGAACGTAAATGTTGTTGATCCGCTTTTACTACAAAATATTATAACTATTTAAGCTAATAATACAAGTATTTGCCAAGAATTTTATGATGAAGCACTTATCGCAAAGATGAATGATGTTGAGCAAGTTGTGTTTCAATCCATTTACAAGAAAAATATTTTCAATCAAAACTTTCTTGGAGTTTCTGATTATACATATGCCAACCACTTTCTTAGTGGTGTTCTCTTCAAGGGTAACCTTGCCTCCAACCCTGGACTCTAACAAATTTAATTGGTTGGCATCTCTAGTCATGTGTCGTAAGCATCCACTGTCCAGGTACCACATACTCTCATGAGGTCTTTTGTGAGAACATTCATACAAAATCATCAAATGTCATATTTAGGAACCCAAATTAGTTTGGGTCCCTTGTTATGAAAAAAAGAGTATAGTTCATGTGTGTTATGTTGTGAATCATACAGTTTGGGTCCCCACACCTAATGTGTACTATGGTGAACAATGCAAGTGTGTGAAATGTACCCTAGTATGCCACATGAAAAACATCTAATACCAGGAAAAGGGTTTACTAATCTACTTGAGTTGTGATACTTCTTATTAAAGATTCATAATGCAGGCAATAATGGTTTATTATTTTTAAATGTTTTGAGTTTTTCTAATTTCTTAAATTGTTTTTCTAACTCAATATGGAATGACTTCAAGGAATCATGTGCATGAAATAATTTAATATGCTTTTTTTTAGTGGATCAAACTGATCAAGTAATGACATGTGATTGCTATCAGTTGTAGCGTGATCCTTAAATAAAATTTTATGCTCTTTTTGCAAATTTAAAAACTCCAATTTCAAACTAGCATACAATTTCTTAAGTTTTCTATATAATGCATGAATTTGTTTAGAAACTTCAAGTAATTATTTGTAGGTTATTTAACATACCTCTTCTTGGTCAGACTGATCAGGATGATCATCCCCATCAAGCACAGATTTGTTGTGTCCTCTTTAGCTTCAATTTAGAGGAGTTCGATGCAGAATCCACCTAGAATGCCTTTTGGAACCGCTTCTTATCTTTCCTGAACTTGGGTTTCTCCTCACCCTTCTCCTTGCTTGGGTGAGCCTTAAGTGTATGAAAATCAACTTTAACATGTCCCAATTTCTTATATTCAAAACAAATCATTTCAGTAGAACTTTTAAAATTCTAGCTATCCTTACCTTTATTCCCCTTTTGATAGTGCTTTTACTTATTCCATAGAAAGCTTTTGAATTGCCTCATGAATAAGGCAACATCATCTCTTTCAGACCCTGAAGAATTAGTGTCCGTGTCTTAGCATCACAGTTTTCTCTTTCTTTATCTCACCTACATCAAGTTGTTTTTAGTTAACCGCTTGCTTGTAAGAAATGATAGATCCAAGTAAGTTTTCAATCGAATAAGTATTCAAATCTTTAGATTCAGTTATTGCAGTAATCTTAGCATGAAAAGAAGAAGGCAAGCATCTCAAAATTTTATTAACTTTTTCATAATTCTTGAGTCCTCTTCCTAAGGCATGTAGTGAGGTGATAATTTAAGTAAACCTAATATACATGTCAGAAATCGATTCAGTAGGTTACATATGAAAAAGTTTATAGTCATATAGTAAGATATTACACCTTGATTGCTTAACTTCATTTATTCCTTCATAAGTAATACACAATTTATCTCAAATTTCTTTATTAGTAGCACATGTTGAGACATGCATTTAATCTTCCAATTTTTAAGCACAGAAAAAACAATTCAAGCATTTCACATTAAGTTGTGCTAAATCCCTATCATCAAAAGTCCATTCAGTAAATGGAAGTTCAATTTTAATACCATTAATTTTACATGATAAAGGTGAATAACCTTCTTTAACAGGCATCTTCATGTGATAGTAAATCAATGGTAAAACATACAAGTTTTTTAGAAATCAAATGAAATAATATCAAACAAAGTGGGTCATATAACAGAATACCCTTTCGCAGTATTATGATTACAGGAGTTAGCCATGGATCAAAATTCAAATATTTTCAAAAACTAGATTTTATGAATCTCGCTCTGATACGAGTGAATTGGTGTTTTAAAAATTTCTCAAACAAAAATCACAATCTTAAATCAAACCAACACCGCAAGAAATTAAAGATGCAGAAATTTAATGTGAAAAAGCAGTAAGAAAGAACACATAGAAATTTATAGTGGTTCGGTCAACTTGACCTACGTCCATTCCCTGGAGCCTCTCCTCCGAGTATTGCACTAAACTTAGTGACTCTCCTTTTGCTCCAACAGTAAGATGGAGAAGCCCATACAAACCTCCTTTCCATCGACACTGGTGAGGTAGATAACCCATGTCCTTTTGCTTCCCCTTGAAGTAGAGATCCCTACTCCTTTTATTTTCTCCTAAAGCAGTAGAGAATCTTGATCAATTACAGAAGTAGACCTGTTTTGATCTTCCAATGAACCAGGGACAACAACCGAAGAAGACAACGTAGATCCTTGCATGGAGAAACCTTTATGAACCCCCTCACAAAATCCCTCTCATGAGATCCTCCCTCTCTCTCTCTCTCTCTCTCTCTCTCTCTCTCTCTCTCTCTCTCTCTCTCTCTCTCTCTCTCTCTCTCTCTCTCTCTCTCTCTTTCTCTCTCTCTCCCTTACTCTCCTCTCCATTTGGCTTTCTTAGGTCAAGACAACAACCAAAGATATAATCTTGGGTAAACAAGAGGTTTTATATAGAAGAGCTCCAAATTTGATCTTAATTGAAACAAACTGATTTAATCATCCAGGATAAATGATAGATTGTCCTATATAATTTAGTACAAATTCAGTTCAATCAGTCAAGATGATCTGGAAGAGTGTAGACAATTAAAGGACTTGTTTGTTCTGATCATCCTAGATAATAATATAACATCCTATATGATTCGTTAAAAATCATTGAGTATCATCCAGAACATCGCCCAGATTGAATGTCTGGATGATGGAAAACTAAACTAATCGTCTAGGACGATTTCATGATTGTTCAAAATGATTAGTTCAAAACATCAAATATTATCCAAAACATTTCCTTGATTGCATGTTTGGATGATAGAAAAATAACTGATCATCCAGGATTATTTGAGATCGTCCGAAATGATTAGTGCAAAATAATACACATCGTCCCGAAAGAAGAAACTGAGGTTTTTTTAATTGATCATTATGTACAATCCTGAGATTGTCTAGAATGATATAATCAAGTAAGTAAACCTTATTTGCTTTCATTAATTACCAAAATAATTTATATATAATTGCAATATATCATCCAGGATGATGTCAAAAAATAAAACATGCCTAAATAGATCTTGCAGCTAATCCTTTCTGATTTGAGCCTTTAATCCAGTATTATGCTAATATCATCCAGAATGATTTACTTAATTATGGCTGCCTTAACAAGGATGCTAGGTGTATCAATTTCGGGTCACGGGTAAGGTTTAGGTTGAACCCGAAACTATTCAGGTCAACTCAAACTCGACCCTTTTTTGTATACATGTCAATTTTGTAGACTTGAAACTGACCCACTTCGAGTTTGGGTCAACCCTACCCGGCACACTTTGGATTCGATAGTGGCTCACCAGTTCAAGATTTGGTCATTAGGCTTTCGGCTGTTATATCCAACACTTAGTAGCGGGTAGTAGCGATGTGCGGTGGAGGGCAGACTAGACTGCTGGTTCGCAGAATCGTGCTAACTTCTAGGCAGACCGTATATGCAAACCAGCAAATGTGACTTTGAATTGTGCACTAGGTGACTGGATCATGGGCAACTGTTGGATTGCAGGCAGCTGGGCAATGCCACACTTGGAAGACACAACTCAGCCAGCTGATGTGATTGTGATGCCATGAAGGCCGCATCACGTGTGGTACTATGGTAGCAAGTTAATGCATTCAGGCTGAATGATGCGAGCATAGCGGCCAGATCGGGTAGCCGGGTCATTAAGGGTTCCCGGGTCAGCCCGAACCCGACCTATTTTTTGAAACGGAATAAAAACCTGAACCCAATCCCGACCTGCTTCGAGTTTGGGTTAACCCAAATCTAAAATTTTTGGGTCGGGTTCAGGTCGGGTTTTCGGGTCGGGTCAAATATTGACACCCCTAAAAATGCCCTAATTAGGATTTACGTTTTTTAATGATCATCCAGGAATACTTGGGATCATTCCGAATGATGTAATCATAAAAAAAACTCTGAAATCAAATACAATTTTCCCTGAGTGTGTGTGTGTATGGTTACTTAGCATCAGGACCCACTTTATTTAAAATTGACTCAAGAAAACGTAGAAAATACTTAATGATAGTTTATAGACTGAGTCAGTCCTAATCTACCCAATCTTGAGCTAGCTTGATTTGTAATTTTCCTTGTGGACCTGAAATGTTACTAAGCAAGAAAGTCGTACGAAAGAAATAGTGTCAGAAATATTTGTTATCTTCAAGTTTATATTTTCTAAATCAGATTCGCAACATTAACAATCTATTTTTTTATATGAAATTTATCTAAGTGTTGAGATTGACTATATTAATATGAGTGATTTATGCATTAAAACACTAACCCACATGTAATAGAGAATAGTTTTCTAAAATTTATTTTTGTTAATAACTTGCCAATAACTTATTTTTTATTAACTGATGAACTTGAGCCTTAATAAATAATGAAGTAGTTTATCAATAACTCTTAATTTCTTATAATTTGCAAAAGTTTTGATAAATTAAGTATTTAACTAGACCTAATATGAATAAGAAAATAAACTCGAAAATAATTGGGAAGTGGTTTTAAACAAATAATATTTATAGGAGGAGATCCATAATTAATAAAAATATGATTCTTCAAACAAAAACTTAGCTCTAAGATGACTAATTCTCACTATTTATAGTGATATTAACTGAGCTTGGCTATAATTTCTCAATACCTAAACTCAACGATTGTTAATGCTTTATTTAGATTCACTCTTCTTGATGTAGATTTTCTTAAAGTGGGTTAAGCCTTATGCAAGAGTTTCATATTAAGGGGTTTGACCACTTAAACTCACCATCTAAAGGTGTCTTTTGTGCTAATCATTTTAAATCTTACTTTAGGGGGAGGAGAGAGTTGTCATCTAGCACTTGGTGAACTATTATAATGATTGGTCCATGGTTTCTTGGTGATATGCAAATGTAATTAATAGGATGGGTAAGTTACTCCTAATATTGGCTATTTTTAATCATTTTCTATGAGAACTAAACTAGTTAGCTCTTTTCATTTCATGTATTCCATTATTATTTTTTTAAACATAGGAGTCTCATTTTTTAATTATGTTGACAACTAATAGAATCCTATATTTATTTTCTTATTGACGATGTATGTACAATCCCATTTGCATAGTAGGTTTCTAATGAATAACAAGCAAATAGTAACATCTACTTTCTTGAGAAGTAACTTGCATGATATAAAGTTTTTTTTTTTTTGACAGAATAGCTATAAGACTGAGCCATTATCATCATAACTTCCATATATATATATTGGAAACTTGTGCTATGTGTTCTACTAATAAGTTAACATCAATCTATAGAACCACTCTTTTTTTCCTCCCACAAACCAAACATGATTTATATATAATTGGTGTACTTTAGTACTCACTAACTATATAATTCAAGTTCTACATGTAACAAAACTCTAGTGTCTTGAGAGAGTAAGAGTGGTGTGAGTCTAATAGCTGAGGTACGAGTCATATTTAGTGTCCAAAAGCCAAAGTGGAAGTTCTTCACTATTTGCCTTTGGATCCTTCCACTTTCTTCTTTAATAAATTTAGGATCTACTTATCGTATGTTATTTGTTCGTTTGTGAGTGATGTAGTCAAATTTGAGGTTGATTATTTTTGTCTTGAAGAAATTAACCAGGAATTTGATAATGAATTGAGGTACAATGTTTATGATTGTGGTGAGAGGTGCATAATATCTATAGAGTATGTATTTCCGTATAAAGTTCCAAAAGACATTCATTATGGTCTTGACAAGCTTCTTGGATATAATCCATATGTGAAATTATCCATCTTCTCATGTATGAGCTTTATCTAACCAATGAAAGGTAAAGGTTACCCTAAGAAGTTAATATCCCATATTTTGAATGATCATGGTCTACAGATGGGACATATCTTATGAGAAGAATGTAGCTTAATGGTGTTGTATTCTAGGTACTGGTGATAATTACTCTGGCCTCAGATTCACTGGACGAGTGTCTATCTTTCCTTTTAACTACTACAATCACTTAATCTAACTTATATGCATATAACCATAATTTTATTTTCCTCAAAACATCTAAGGAAAAGTAAAGTCATCGATCTTCTAAATAATTCTATTATAATTATTAAGTAATTGGTATCATTTTTTATAATTTTTTTGTTCTTTAATTCATAACTTATTGTCTAATTCTTCAAATATTTTAGGATAGCATCCTTCGTACTCCCTAAGTAAAAACCTTCAATGAGTATAACTTGAAATGCAATAGTTAGCTGTGAAACTAGTTAAACATTTAAAAGGCATAGAAAGATGTTTGGGGAGGGAATTAGTGATTTAAAATAATTTTTTAAATGATTTTCTATTCAATTATCAAAATTAGATTATAGTGTAGAAGCCTTTTAATATATCAAATTACAACACAAAAAAAAAAAAGAAAAGAAATACTATTCTTTTTGTAATTTTGGTTATGTAGAAAAAGCAAATAATCAATTTTTTTTTCTTTCTATCTTTATAAAATTTTTATTTCTTTCTAAAAGAAATATCAACCCCAATCAACCATAATGACTTTTCATATCACATTGAAAAAAAAAAAAAACTAAATCTTGAATGTAGAAAATAAATATGCAATGTTGTATAGTTGCAAAAAGTAAATGCAAAAAGAAAAAAAAAGCGAACATATGATGCACCCCTCTCTTTTTATAATTGCACTAATCAATAGTGGCTCTCCATAAGTTCACAGCTAGGTGGAGAAGCCCATATAGGTTCATCTCTCTTCATGAATCTCTCTTTTCACCTC
Source organism: Dendrobium huoshanense (assembly GCA_016618105.1). NCBI lineage: Eukaryota > Viridiplantae > Streptophyta > Magnoliopsida > Asparagales > Orchidaceae > Dendrobium > Dendrobium huoshanense. The sequence goes on along the minus strand of CM028359.1, from coordinate 66,001,004 downwards.
CTTGGTCAGGCAGAATTGTTGAAATCTCTTTGTCCTCGTTGGTGTGTTGGAGTGTACAGAACCCCTTCCTCCTCCTTAGTGCATTATAGTAGATAAAATCCCTTTCAACTACTCATTTTGGAGGAGTAGCCAAAATTCCTTTCACCTCCTTGGCACAGAAGAGTAGCTTAAATTCCTTTCACCTCAATGTGAAGAGTAGCTAAAATCCCTTTCACCTCTTGGGAATGGCAGAGTAGATAACAACCTTTAAATTTGAAGGCCTCTTCACAGATCTTCCCTCAGGATAAATAGAATAAGGGTGTAAGTTTGTCGGAGAAACCATGTAAAAAAATATTTTGCACTCTTTTTTACCCCATAAAACTCTTCTCAATGAAGTTTTTGAGATTATATTCAACCAAAACAAGTGAGGAGAGAGAAAGAGCCATTTTCAAGAGAGAGAAAGTGAAATTCAAATTCCTCGTTCTTATTTTTTCTCGCCATCATTCTCGCCGGTGATCCATCTCTGATCATCAGAATAACATCGGAATAGAATGATGGGTGATGAACCACCTTTTCCTCTAGATTCAAAATCTTTTGAAAGAATTTCTATGTTTGAATTCATGTCGGACAGAAATAAAAAATTGACTGTTAAAGGAAAGCCAATGATCATTAATGAAGGATCTTGACCTATTACAAAAAAGACAATTCCAAAAATTGGAAAAGGCAAAGCGGTTCTTTTTGAAGATGGAGTGAAGAGCCTGAAGAGTTTTAAGAATTTGAAACTCAATTCGACCAGCCCGAATACTTCTAATTCTTTGAATTTCAAATTACATGTGAGTTGATTTTGTAATTCTACCCCATGCAGTCCTGTTTATCTGAATTCTAAATGTGCAAATTCAAAAAATGGTGTTGCTATGGTTGAAATAAATCAACGAGTTGCTAATAAGGTGTATGTTTATGAGCCGCAACCAGTTAAGAGAATAGCAATTCAAAATGACTTGAAGCAGGTTAGGCATTGAATTTCAGGAGATTTAAACACTAAAATTCATATTCCCAGTAAGATTTCTCCTCCTGAGATAGCTGATAAGATGAGCAACATTAAAACAAATGCTTGGGCAAGAAGTGCTAATGTTAAAGTGGAAAATTTGAACTTAGGTTCATTTTTGAATGAAGATGGGAAAACTGTAAAAATGCACATGGAGAATGTATTGGAGAATTCCAGAAAATTGGGTAATGCTCTTGTCATCAAAGTTTTTGGAGATAACATTCCATTTTATCTGATTAATAGTGAATTAAGAAGACAATGGAGCTGCTTTGGTAGCTTTATACTCACTATGCTGGGTCAAGATTGGGTTCTGTGTACTTGTCAAAATGTTGAGATTGTGGAATCTATTTTATGTGATGGACCTTTGTTTGTTAAAGGTCACATTGTGGGTATTAACAAATTGTCACCTTCTTTTTCTACAAATTCCTTGAAGGGTCTTTCGATTCCAATTTGGATTAGACTTCCTAATCTACCTTTATATTGCTAGGACGATATCAACATTTGCAAAATTGCATCTCTAGTTGAGAAGTCGTTTCTACTTGATGGAAACATGTTCCAGTGGAATAGAAGAGAATTTGCTAGGATTTGTGTTCGTATCAATTTAGATGAACAACTTCCTTTGGGAGTATGGGCGGAAGGTGAATCTACAAAAAATTTATCAAAAAGATGAGTATGAAAAAGTTTCTAAACTTTGTTTCAAATGTGGCCTAATTGGACACTTAATGGTGAAGTGTCCTGTTTCTAAGCCTGTAGAGTATAAAAATAAATCATGTATTCCTGCTTATGAAGTGGCTTCTATTGTCCTAAAAGCAAATGTTGATGAAGTAGCAAATGTTGATTTAGAAGAGCAAGGGTATGGTCCTTGGATGCAGGTCAGATTTGGGAAGAAAAAAAGATTTCAGAACAATGCAACTAAGGAGAATCAAAAACCTGTTCTAGCTGATCGGATAAATGCATTTAAAAAAGTATGGAAAGCTGTTCCAGGTGCTGTTCCAGGTGTGGTTCCAAGTCAGATTCCAAAATAAAATCCTATTCTTGGAATTTCTGTTCCTGTTGAAAAAGACATGCCTTTGGTTGATTATCTAAAGAAAGATGAAAAAAATAAAGATCTGGCGGATATTGCTATAGCAATTGATAGAAGCATAAAAGATGGAGAAATTATGGATAATATGCTGATCAATGTTACAGATTTATCTCAGGATGTAAATGGGACTACATCAAGGAAGAATTTGAATACTTCTCAACATATTATTTTGAATAAAAATATGTTTGATATTCTTAACATAGTTGATGAGGATGCTAACAATGTTGAAAATGTAATGAGTAGAAACATAGATGATAATTTTATTAAGTCATCTCTTAAATCGAAGGTTTTGGCTTTAACTATTGAAAAAGTTAAAGTGGATAACAACTCTGTCAAAAGGAAATTGGGAAAAGAACTCAAAACTCTTGGACCAATTAAACCACTAACTATAAATAGAAGATTGGAGATGGGAAACAAAGACAAGAAGAATGGGGCTAGTCCCCCATCTAATCAATGAAATCCATTGTCTTTTGGAATTATAGAGGAGCAAAGAAAGTTAATGCTTCTCTATATTTTAAAGAGTTTGACAAGCAATATGATGTGAGCTTTTTTGGTTTGTTAGAAACCAAAGTTTCTTCTATGAATAGAAAAGATATAAATGCTCTTATCGGTATGGATTGGAATTTTTTTCATTACCCTTCAGAGGGTCGCTAAGGAGGGATTTTAATTCTTTGGAATACAAGGTTTTATTCTTTTAATACCTTGTTCTCTTCTTATCAATGTGTTATTGGTGACTTAGAAATCTATAATAAAGGGATTTGGAGGATTTCTATTGTTTATGCTAACAAAGATTCCTATAAAAGGGGGTACCTTTGGAATCAATTGGAGAACTATATGCTTCTTGACAGACCTTTTATGGTGGGAGGTGATTTTAATTGCCTTTTATCCAAAGGTTATAAGAAAGGAGGTAGAGGATTTGATTTCTCACAAGGCTCAAAGGAAATGAAATTGTTTTTTGCTAACCTTGATTATCATAATTTGAATTTTAATGGTCCAAGATATACTTGGTGTAATAACAAATCAGGTGGAGTTCAGATTCTAGAAAGACTAGATAGATGCTTTGTTAATTCATCTGCGATGGAGTCTAATTCCTTATTGGTGGTTCCTCATCTCCCTCGTATTGCTTCTGATCACTGTCCCATTATGATGAAATTATGAGAAGATCAACCAAAACCAAATGGCTACATCAAGTTTGAAGATACTGGGCTTCTCATTATGCTTCGGTGGCTATTATTCAAAAAGCCTGGAATAAAAATATTGCAAATCATTACTCAGATAGGCTTGATATCAAATTTAAAAGGGCTTTGAATGCTCTCTTCTACTAGAGTAAATCAAAATTGAAAGACCGCAATCTTTTGAAAGACAACCTTATCAAAGAAATACTGGATCTTCAAATGGAGGAGTCATCGGTTGGCAGCCTACCTGAAGGAAAAATCTTGCTTCTAAGAAACAAAATCAATGAACTTCATAGTACCTTAGCCTGATTAAACTCTTGGTGGAGACAATGATCAAAAGTAAAATGTTTAAAAGATGGAGACTTGAATACAAGATTCTATCATTCATTTGCAAATGCTAGAAGGAATGCAAATTATATCTTCAACATTAAAAATGAGAATGGAGATTTGGTGAAGGAGCAAGATCAAATTGAAGAGATTTTCATCAATTTTTCCAATCCAAGTGGAATTACAAAACATGTTCGTTGAATAACTGGCCATGCCCGAGAGTTACTTTATCAGATTCGGATAGAGCAATGCTAATTTCTGAACTTAACCTGAGTGAAGTTTTTGATGTTGTTAGACATTTGGAGGGAGGAGTCTCAGTTGGTGTTGATGGTATAACACATTTATTTATTAAATCCTATTGGCATATCATTAAATTAGATGTTTGGGATGCTTTGAAAAAGTTTTTTCATATTGGTATTATGGAATCCAGTTGGAAAGATACATTGATTGTACTCATTTCAAAGGTGGAGTTGCCTATGACACCTTCTAATTTTAGGCCGATAAGCTTATGTAAAACAATTTATAAGCTTATGGCTAAAATTCTTCTTAATAGATTTGTTAATCTTCTTCCAAAACTGGTTTCCGAGATTCAATCTGCTTTTATTAAAGGCTGGTCTCTTATAGATAATGTGTTAATTGCTCAAGAAGACTTCCATAATTTCAGGTTTTCAAAATCTTTAAAAGGATTGGTTTCCTTCAAAATAGACATGGAGCAAGCCTATGACAGCATGTCTTGGGAAACTTTGGAGAAGTATTTGAGTTATTTTCTCTTTCCTTTACACTTTTCAAAGCTTATTCTGGATCAATGCTCATAGTGGATTTCGACAAGGTTGTCCCCTATCTCCTTTTCTCTTTGTTTTATGTTCTCAATTTTTATCTAATGCTTTGATGAAAGAAGAGATGGAGATAGGAATTAAGATTCATCATAACGCCCTTAGGATATCACATCTGCTTTATGTAGATGATATCTTGATCTTTTCTGAACAAACTTTAAAATGATAAAGATGATTAAAAACATTTTATTAGACTATTGTAATTGGTCGAGTCAAAAATCAATTACAATAAGTCCTCTATTTTATATGGAAAAGATGTGAGTAGAAGGAAAAAGAAAAAAATTGCTCGGGTAATGGGAATCAAGAATGTGAAGAAATTCTATTACTTAGGAGTTAAAATTGCATTAAAAAGATTGGTGGCATCCGATTTCAGTTTTCTATTGGAAAAAGTTCTTGGGAAGCATGATACTTGGGGAACCAAGTTTATTTCTCTTGTTGGAAGAATTTCTCTCGCAAGATCAACAATCCTTTCAATACAAGTTTTTTATTGCACTCATTCACTGATTCCAACCGGTATCCTGATTGAGATTGATAAAGCTTGTAGAGAGTTTATTTGGCACAAGGAGAAGAATGAAGCTAGATTACATTATGTCAGCTGGGAAATTCTATGGAAGCCGTTGCATTTAGGTGGACGGGGTCTCAAATCTTGTACATAAAGAATGGATTCATTAAGAGCTAAAATTGCATGGAAATATGTGAATGATGAAGATTCACTTTTGCATAAATGCTTGAAGCTAAAGTAAGGGAATTTTGGTTGGATTCTGGATTGGAAGAAGAGTTTATCTACTACCTGTAAAATCTTAAGAAGTGGTGCAAAGGCTCTTAAACCGATTATTAGATGGAGAATCTCTAATGGTGAAAGAGTTAATGTATTGGAGGATGCGTGGATACTAGATAAATCTTTATGTAAATGGCCAACGTTCTTTGATAATCTAAAAATTAATGAGTTATGTGAAGATCACTTCATTGAAAATAGTAGATGGAACATTGCCAAATTTGCTAAATGTTTTTTGAAAGGATTTGCTTCAGAATATATGCAACTTGAAGATTGATCAAGAGGCTGGATGTGATCAAATGGAGCTGAATTATTATAATTATGGAAAAACATTGGCAGCATTATCTTATGAATCTTTGTTAATTGAATCAAGTAAAGTAAGCTATTGGTCTTGGATGAAGAAGATAAATTGCAATCCAAGAACTGAAGACTTTTGGTGGAGATTATACCATAAAGCTATTCCAACTTTTCATTTCCTAGAGTATAGAGGACTCAAGGAAGGAAGCTTATGTCCAAGAGGTTGCTTGTAAATTGAAGATGTTAATCATGTGGTGGTGAGTTGTGATAAACTCATTCAAACAAAAAAAATTCTCAATCTATGGGGCTTTCATATTCTAAATTTTAACACTTTTGCTGAATTAATTGATTGGTTGGAGTTAAATGCTTCCAAAAAAACATTTATCACAAATGTTTATTGTAATTTGGTATTTCTTTGCTGGAAGTCTCGAAATAGACTTATTCATGAGGGAATAGAGGATTGCTATTTAGGCTTTGCATCTAATGCTCTTAGCATGACTTCAATTTATATTTCCAATAGAAATAAATTGGACCTATGGATGTTAATCAACAATCTCGGTAATTTAAAATTTTTTAGCACCCTCCTCCACCCGATTGGATCAAAATTAAAGTGGACGCTCCATTGTTATCTTCTTATAATGCTGGAATTGGAGTGTTGGTCGTGATCATCTAAGAAGGTTTTTATTTGCCAAAGGAATCAAAGGTATTCATTGAAAAATTGCTCGCCTTGAACTAGAGGGTATTTTATCTCTTCACGATATTATCAAGGATTGGAATTCTCAAGCTAAATGGATTATCATTGAAGGAGACAATGATAATGTGATGAAAAGTTTTCAAAACCTTATCAACAAAAAACATAAACCGGAGATTGAAGTATGGTTTGAAAGTTTATTAGGGATGTTAAGCCCTATAGAACTGGTCCACAAGAGGGGGGGGGGGGGGGGGGTGAATTGGTATTTTAAAAATTTTCTTTTCACAAAGAAGTAAAATCTTATAAACCAAAATCACACCACAAAAAATAAGTGCGAAAATTAAAATGAGAAAGCAAGAAACAAGAACACTGAGATTTATAGTGGTTCTATCAACCCGACCTACGTCCACTCTCCGGAGGCGCCCTCCGAGTATTGCACTACAATCGTGACTCTCCTTTAGCCCCCACAGCTAGGTGGAGAAGCCTTTACAAAGAACCTCTTTTTGCCACCCCGGCAAGGCAGAGAACTTATCTCCTTTTGCTTTCTCCTGAAGCTGAAAGAGAACCAAAATTAGATGCTGAATCTTTACCTCTACCAACCCTTCCACGGATGAGAAACTCTAGATGAAGAAGAAGCAGAGCGATCCTTGTGTTAAAATAGTTGCTATTTGCATGCTTTACATCTTTGCAACTTGTATAGTTTTGATGATTCCAAACATTAATGTTCAAATGTGTAGTTATCTCCTAACAATTTTAGAAGATTTGTATTTGCTCTTGTGTGTACTAACATTTCAAGAAAATCAGACTCCAGACTACGAGAACTTCAAATCAAATTCAACATGAGATACTTTGTGAATTTGAAGCTTATATTTTTCTTTGAATTAAATTTGAAAGGGAGTGATTGTAATTAAGTGAATAAAAACATACACACACACATAAGAAGATCATATTTAAGTTATACTGATCGTACGGGACGATATCAGATCGTACGGGACGATCAGACAGTTATCTCCTATTGAGCACATAGAACGAATAGGAACTGGCTTGAAAAATTTTCTAAGTCCTATTCGTCTGGGACGAATTTAATTATCATCCAGGACGATCTGGTCTCTGTAAAATTTTCGTCCAGACGAAATTAACTATCGTCAGAAAACGAGTTGCTCTCTTTAAAATTTTCGTCCAGACGAAATTAATTATCATCCAGGACGATCTGGTTTCTTTAAAATTTTTGTCCAGACGAAATTAATTATCATCAGAAAATGATCTGCTCTCTGTAAAAATTTCATCCAGACGAACCAATTTTCATCCAGACGATTAACCGACTTAGAACGGTTTTCAGCAGTTTTCTAGACCGACCTAGTAATAACCGTTCGTACCGGACAAACTTAGTTCGTACGGGACGATCAGTGTGTACGAAGACATTTCATACACATATACAAATAGGGTCGTTTCAAAGCGTTTAAGTAAAATCGTCCAGGACGATCCACGATCGTACGGGAGAATCCACTACGTACAGAATTGAAAACTTACAGTTTTTGGACGGTTTTTCTTGTCTTTTGAATAAATAGTCCAAATTAGACTGCCACCAAATCTTTTTGTCATTTGATCTTTTTGCCTCTTGAGAGAATAACAAAGGAGAGAGTGTGAGAGTGCATTCAATGGAGGATTCCTACCACTGGAGCGTGAAGGCTTCACTTGGAGTTCAAAGGTAAGAATCTCTACTTTTGAATTATGATTACTTCACTCTTTTCTTTCTTCCTTCTAGATTTCTTGTGAGAAGATCTATCAAGGAGATCCGGTTCGCTGCCGACACTTGGAGAGTGTGAATAGCTGAAAGGATCGCTTCCTACACTTGGAGAGTGTGAACAGCTGTAGGGTTCTCTGCCCACAATAGGAGAGTGTGAAAGGACGGAAGGGTTCTCTGCCCACACTAGGAGAGTGTGAAAGGACAGACGGTTCTCTGCCAACACTGGGGATTGTGTAAAAGGGACGATGGTTCTCTGCCGCACTGGGTAGTGGTGAAAAGAGTGTGTTTATAAAGGCTTCTCCACCTTGCTGTGGGTGCAAAAGGAGAGTCACTTTGTGGTATTAGTGCAATACTCGGAGGGTGCCACCGGGGAGTGGATGTAGGTCTGGTTATAGACCAAACCACTATAAATTTGGTTTCATTTACTTTACAGTTTTTACGTTTCCGCATTTTATTTTTTTTAAGTCATAAAAACTCTGTGGTTGAAAAACTTTTTCTACAAAACTTAAAAGAAACAATTTTTATTTCGGTTCAACATAATTTTAAAAGAGGGCTTAAAATTTTTAAACTACCAATTCACCCCCCTCTTGGTAGCCTTTGGGACATTAACTTAGGCTTAACAATCTAATTACTAGACTCAACACCTTGAAACAACCCTTGTGAATCCCCTCACAAGATCCCCCTCACAAGATCCTCTCTCTGTCGCTCTCTCTCTCTGTCTCTCCTCAAGGTCTTCTTAAGTCAAGGCAGCAGCAAAAGATTGTTCAAAACATTTAACTAGAGCCCTTAAATAGAAGAGCTTCAAAGGAGCTCATTAATTGCAAGTTGCTGATAATATCGTCCAGGCCGATATGGATATCATCCTGGCCGATCAGTACAAATCTCAGAAGATCGGCCAGAGCATCCCCTTGAATGCAAGTTGGATGATTTAAAATTGGCTTGATTGTCGAGGACGATCGCACGATCGTCCCGGACGATCAGTACAAATCATAGGAAAATCGTCTAGAGCATCGCCCTGAATTCAAGCTAGCCGATATTTATCATCCAGGAGTAACTAAGGTTTTTGAACAGATAGGCCCGGATGATCCTGAGATCGTCCAGGCCGATGTGATCATATCAATCATCCTTAATTAGTTCGTTGAATTGTCAGATCAATTAAGGCATAATTGTAAAATATCGTCCAGGCCAATCCAAGATAGTCCTCGCCGATTACCAAAAATATATAATACCATAGTTGTTTATGGTGGCAATTTCTTTCTGTTTTGAGCTTATCATCCTGGCCAATACACGTATAATCCAGGCCGATCTGTTAATGACGGCTGCCTTAATTAATAATCCCTGATTAGAATTTCTGTTTTATGCCAGATCGTCCAGGATGATGTAAATGTCGTCCTGACCGATTTTATTAAAAATAGAATTTCTAAGTATCTCAAGTGTGTGTGTGTAGGATCACTTAGCATCTGTCTCTTTGAACATTATAAATAGACTCAAGAAAGAAAAGTACAGACTGACTCAATCCTAACCTACGCAATCTTAAACTAGCTTCGTTTGTTCATCCGATCTTAGATTCCTGAAAAGTGAGAAGTAACATGTAGTCCAAGAGAATCAATAGTGTTTGTCAATCATCAAAACATAAGTCATGAAAATAGATTTGCAACAATCTCCCCCTTTTTGATGATGCCAAACATAAGTAGGAAAATCTCAGTAAAAATAGTAGTTCATTAAACTTTCAAAGTTACAAGCACATCAACTTTTCCTACCACATCCTACTCCCCTTTTTGTCATTACAAAAAGAGGGTCCTAGACACATAAAAAGAAAAAGGAAACAACATAATAGAGAATAAAACAAACTACAAGATAAACTACAGAAAAAAGAAAATAGAAAACAAAGACTAGAAAAATGAGGGACGGTGATCATCAGATGGAGGTGGTGGAGGTGGCTGCTAAAAGTAGCTAGATAGCGTAGTGAACTGAGCATTGAATCAGGTGATGTCCTGGTCATTCTACTACTGCTGGTGAGTAATGAAGCTATCAAAATAGGCTAAGTCCTCTGTGCGGTGTTGCTCGTAGCAGGCTATATCCTCAGAATGTTGCTACTTTTGTGCAGCAACGTAAGCATTGAAGTGGGTCTCCCATTGATCAAATATTTCTATTAACTGATCAAACTGAGAGTGCTGGCAAAGAGGAGTAGGATCAGGAACAGGAATGGGAGCGGGAGCCTCCTCCTCCTCAGCCCTCCGAGGTTCCTTATCCCTAGGGTGGAGACAAGTACTGTGAAGGGTACTGAAGGAACTGTTTGAGTAGAAGAGAGTTGGGAGGTTGGGTGGAACAGGATATTGAATTTAATATTTAGTTTCAAGGACATAGGCTATGAGGTGTCCTAAAGCCAGCTTGGGTTTCCTCTTATGACCTTGATCGCGGATTGTGGTTAAGTGATCAATGTACCGAAAATTAAGTTTACAGTATTAAATTCTCTATGTGCCATGATGTAAAAAGTAGTCAGAGACATTAGAGAAGTGATGTGGATTCGGTCCCCGGCTTTTGGAAGTATGGAGGTGCGAAGGACATGTTGGATTGTCCTAGCATCTTTGACTAAAGAGCTAGTCTCTCCAACATGAAAAGGTCCATTAGTTTGGCGAAGCAAATGATTTGACGTGGATCAGTCAAAGTCAGGATCTGAAATGATTATGAGAAGCTTATCTCCGGTGGTGGATAGCTGTAAAAGTTTAACACAGTCCTGATATGTGATTTCGACGGGGCGTCGATTCACATAGGAGGTTAGGGCTGTAAAGGTAGGATTTAAGCGAAGAATTCATGAAGGAGCTCAGTATTAAAGGGGAAAGCGAGAGACAGAATGAAACAAAGGAAAGTGTGAGTGAAAAGAGCCATTACTGGATATGAAATGTGGGCAGGATTGACGATTCTGGAGACAATTATCCCACATTCTTTATATCGATGGTAAGCATCTTCATCTTCTGCCTCCCTGAAACGAGGGTCAATCCTAGCCCTCGAAGAACTCCAAGAAGTTTGTCGAACTCGTTTCCCACCAGCCATAGAAACATGTTAGCAAGGAAACACAAGAGGTGAAGGGATGTGAAGTGAAAAACATGGCTGGAATGGCCTGAATTTAAAGAAATGGCCATATCATCTAGGCCGATCGCAAAATCATCCAGAACGATATGGCACAATAATTGCGTATAGCCCAATTGGTCAAAAAGGTGGTCCGATCGGCTGGGCCGATTAGAGACAGGTGATCATCCCGAGGAGTCAAGAGAGACGACCGTTGAAAAAGCAGATCGTCCGGGCCGATTAGGTGTATCGTCCAGGATGATGCACAATAATTGATCATACCGACTGAAGTTAAAATGTTTTAGATCTATGCCCCGTGTATCGTGCAGAACAAACAGTGGATCGGCCGAGACAATTGTCCAATAATTTGTAGTCCGGGACCAATTTTAAGGATTTAAAAGTGCTGACACGTGGATCGTCCAGGACGATTCAGTGTATCGGCCAGGATGATGACCATAAAATGCTTCGGCCAGGACGAAATATGTTATCGGCCAAGACTATCATCATGATTGCAATAGAGTTCGATCAGATAATCTAGGACGATATATTATCTTCCAGGATGAAGAGTTATAGCAAGCTTAGAAAAATGATTAGCCGAAGGAATTTTGAAGAAATTGTCCTATCGTCCAGGACGATATGATAATTGGCTAGGACGATGTGACAAGAGATTTGAATCCAAGAAAAGATGTTGATGATCAAAGCCCTCAAAAATAAAAGACTCACAATTCAAAGATAGAAACAACAATAAAAAAAAACTAAAAACCAAAATTAAAAAGGAAAAAAGATTTTTTTTTTTTGTTAACAAATAATCCATACGTCAAATTTCTCAAACAATTAAATTTTAGAGATTTAAAAGATCAAATAGTTTAACAACTCAAAAATCTGAAAAAGGTATAATATTCGATCTTGTTAATCCATAGATCAGACTTCTTTCAGAGCAATAATCGACCTTTTAAAACCAAAAGATCTAACTCAGAAAAACTTTACTGGATAAAAATAAGATTCAATCAAAACTTGGTTACAAAGAAAATATGTTATAAATAATATACCAAAGTAATTTGTCTCAATCATGGAATTTGAAATCAAGCCTTTGTAAGCATCAAATAACCAATGAGTTCTCTAAGTTTTACGAGTTCAGAAAAGAGATAATCGCTTGTATTTAGTGGGCTCATTTTATGCCTCTTGTATCTTTGATTTGGTTCTTTGAGCATCTTGATTTTTGATACATTTGTGTATATATTTTTCATTTCAATTTTGCATCCTTTTCACTTTCCCTCTTAATTTTTTCAAGAAAAATTCTCTTTAACAAAAACCCTTAAAAAGAACCTTAGTTGTGAGTATATCCTCCAAATACTAGAGAATAGGAGCTCTCTCTCTAACATAGGGAAGAAGAACCCACAAAACAAAATCATAATCATGTGATAAATGCAATGGCAAGATTTCATTTAACTCGAAAGACATATAAGAATTTTGGATATTATGCACAAGATAGATTATTGTAACAAGATAAAACGAATCTTAGTTTTAAAAACCAGTTGTCAATATGAGATAAACTTTTGTCTAGAAAAGAAAATTATGTCACTAAAAGAGGTTAGAGGGAGGGAAACCATCAACGGTGTTTCTCCCTTTAACTGATTTAGATATGATAATCAATGGCTTTAAATCTCCAAAATCTGAAAGCTTAAAAAAAATCATATGGAAAACCAATCCTAAAACCAAAGTGAAAACAAAACAATCTAAAACAAAAAAGAACTAGCATACAACAAAAAAAAAACACAAAACTAATTAAAAAATATTTCAAGAAATTATGAAGCAGCAAGTTTAAGCAATTTTGAGCAGCTAGCCTCCATATGTCCAATTATCCTATGCTCCCATGAGGTCTTTGGTGAGAGTACACCTGCAAAACTCAACAACAGTCAGATTTAAGAACCCAAACTGGTTTGGGTTCCTTCTATGGAAAAGTAAAAAATAATGCAGGTGTGGTATGTTGTGAATCATGTACCTTAGGTCTCCAAACCCAATGTGTACTACGGTGAATGGTGCAAGTGTGTGAGATGTGTCCTAGCATTCCACAAGAAAAACATCTAACTCCAGGAAAAGGTTTTCTTAAATGGTTTGAGTTATAATGCCTCTTCCTAGGTTTTGGCTTTGGATCAAGAGTAGGCGTCATCCAAGTTTTCTTAAGTGTATCCAATTCATTTTTGATCCTCAAGTTTGTTTTTTTAGAACATCATTCTCAACCCTTAAGCTTTTCTCTTTCTCTTTAGATTTCTTGAAATCAGATTGAAGAGAGGTGTGTGAAACTTTTAATGCTTCATTCTCATTAATTAATTCATAGTGCTTTTTGTTCAAATCATCAAATTCATCAAGAAGAGCCATATGATTAGAATCAATCGTTGAATGATCTTTAAGAATAACTTCAAACTCTTTTTGTAAATTTACAAGTTCCAATTTTAGGTTAGTGTGAGTCTTTTTATGTTTTTTGTATGATGCATGGATTTTCTCACAAATATCAAACAATTCATCATAAGTTGGTTTATATACCTCTTTCTCCTCACTTTGCTCAAGATGATCTTCCCCCATTAAACATAGGTTTGTTTTCTCTTCTTCTGGTTCAGTTTTAGAGGAATCAGTACCAGATTCTGCCCAGAATGCCTTTTGGATTCTCTTATTATCCTTCCTAAACTTAGGTTTCTCCTCGCCCTTTTCCTTTTCCTTGCTCGGGTGATCTTGGAGAGTAGGGCCATCGGCTTTCACATGTCCAGGCTTCTTGCATTCATAACAAATGACATTAAAAGATCCTTTAGAATATTTATGATCCTTACTTTTTCTCCAATGATGCTTTTGCTTCTTCCTTAAAAAGCCTTTTAATTGCCTTGTGATGAAGGAAACTCCATCGCTTTCAGACCCGGAAGTTTCAAAATCTGATTTGTGCGCCTTCAGTGTAACTATTTTCTCCTTCTTCATCTCACCTGCATCGAGATTTCTTTCATTCACCCTTTTCTCGTAAGCAATGAGTGAGCTAAGTAAATTATCAATAAAATATGTGTTCAAATTCTTAGATTCAGTTATAGCAATGATTTTAGCATCAAAAGATGAAGGCAAGCATCTCAAAATTTTGTTTACTTTTTCAAAATTTGAAAGTTCTCTTCCTAAGGCATGCAATGAAGTAACAATATGAGTAAACCTAGTATACATGTCAAAAATTGATTCATTAGATTTAATACAAAAAATTTCGTAGTCATGCAAGAGAATGTTCAAACGAGATTGTTTTATTTCAATAGTTCATTCATAAGTGATACATAATTTATCCCAAATTTATTTACCCATTTTGCAAGTGGAGACACGCATGTAATCCTCAAATTTTAAAGCACAGAAAAAACAGTTCAAATATTTTGCATTTAATTGGGCTTAATCTCTTTCATCGAAAGTCCATTTAGTAAAAGCAATTTCAATTTTAACACCATTAATTTCACGAGAAAGTGGAGAATAACCTTCTTTGATAAGCATCCACATGCGATAATCAGTAGATTGTAAAAATATTGACATGCAGATTTTCCAGAAATCAAAAGGTAAGTAATCGAACAGGGGAGGTCGGGTAATAGAATACCCTTCCGTAGTGTTATGATTCCCAAGATTAGCCATGGATCAAAATTCAAAAACTTTTCTAACTAATTTTTTATGAATCCCGCTCTGGTACCACTTGAAAGTTTGTTAGGGATGATAAGCCCTATTGAACTTGCCCAAGCTAACTAAGAGGGGGGGAGGGGTGAATTGGTATTTTAAAAATTTTCTTTTCACAAAAAATTAAAATCTTATAAATCAAAATCACACCACAAAAAATAAGTGCGGTAATTAAAGTGCGGAAGCAAGAAACAAGAACACAGAGATTTATAGTGGTTCGGTCAACTCGACCTATGTCCACTCCCCGGAGACGCCCTCCGAGTTTTGCACTACAATCATGACTCTCATTTAGCACCCACAGCTAGGCGGAGAAGCCTTTACAAAAAATCTCTTTTTGCCACCCTGGCAAGACAGAGAACCTATCTCCTTTTGTTTCCTCCTGAAGCTGACAGAGAACCACAATCAGATGCTGAATCCTTACCTCTACTGACCCTTCTACGGATGAGAAACTGTAGATGAAGAAGAAGCAGAGTGATCCTTGAAGCAACCCTTGTGAATCCCCTCACAAGCTCCCCCTCATAAGATCCTCTCTCTCTCGCTCTCTCCCTTTCTCTCCTCAAGGTCTTCTCAGGTCAAGGCAGCAGAAAAAGATTGTTCAAAATGTTGAACATTAGCCCTTAAATAGAAGAGCTTCAAAGGAGCTCATTAATTGCACGTTGCCAACAATATCGTCCAAGCCGATATGGATATCGTCCTGGCCGATCAGTACAAATCTCAGAAGATCGGCAAGAGCATCACCCTGAATACAAGGTGGACGATTTAAAATTGGCTTGATCGTCAAGGACAATCGCACGATCATCCAGGCCGATCAGTACAAATCAGAGGAAAATCATCTAGAGCATCGCCGTGAATTTAAGCTGGACGATATTTATCGTCCAGGAGTAACTAAGGTTTTTTGAACAGATCGGCCTGGCCGATCCTGAGATTGTCCAGGCCGATATGATCATATCAATCATCCTTAATTACTTCCTTGATTTGTCAGATCAATTAAGGCATAATTTTAAAATATCGTCAAGGCCTATCTAAGATCGTCCTGGCTGATTACCAAAAATACAGAATACCTTAATTATTTATAGTGGCAATTTCTTTCTGTTTTGACCTTATCGTCCTGGCCAATACACGTATCATCCAGGCTGAACTGTTAATGATGGCTTCCTTAATTAAGAACCACTGATTAGAATTTTTATTTTAAGCCAAATCGTCCAGGACGATGTAAATGTCATCCTGGACGATTTGAGTAAAAACAAAATTTCTAAGTCTCTCAAGTGTGTGTGAGTAGAGTTATTTAGCATCAGTCTCTTTGAACATTACAAATAGTCTCAATAAAGCAAAGTACATACTGATTCAATCCTAACCTACGCAATCTTGAACTGACTTTATTTGTTTGTCCAATCTTCGATTCCTGAAAAGTTAAAAGTAACATGTAGTGCAAGAGAATCAATAGTGTTTGTCAATCATCAAAACATAAGTCATGAAAATAGATTTGCAACAATCTCCCCCTTTTTGATGATGGAAAACACAAGTAGGAAAATCTCAGTAAAAACAACAGTTCATTAAACTTTAAAAGTTACAAGCACATCAACTTTTTCTACCACATCCTACTCCCCTTTTTGTCGTTACAAAAAGAGGGTACTAGACACATAAAAAGAAAAAGGAAACAATATAATAGAGAATAAAACAAAATACAAGATAAACTACAGAAAATAGAAAATAGAAAACAAAGACTAGAAAAATGAGGGACCCTGATCATCAGATAGAGGTGGTGGAGGTGGCTGCTGAAAGTTTCTAGCTAGCATAGTGAACTGAGCATTAAACCAGTTGATGTCCTGGTCATGCTACTGCTGCTGTTGAGTAATGAAGCTGTCAAATTAGTCTAAGTCCTCTTTGTTGTGTTGCTTGTAGTGGGCTATATCCTCAGAATGTTGCTGCTTTTGTGCAGCAACGTAAGCATCGAAGTGGGTCTTCCATCGATCAAATCATTCTATTAACTGTTGAAATTGAGAGTGCTGGCGAAGAGAAGTAGGATCAGGAACAGGAACAGGAGTAGGAGCCTCCTCCTCCTCAGCCCCCTGAGGTTCCTTATCCCTAGGGTGGAGACGAGTACTGTGAAGGGTACTGAAGGAACTGTTTGAGTAGAAGAGAGTTCGGAGGTTGGGTGGAACAGGATATTGAATTTAATATTTAGTTTCAAGGACATAGGCTATGAGGTGTCCTAAAGCCATAATGGGTTTCCTCTTATAACCTTGATCGTGGATTGTGGTTAAGTGATCAATGTACCGAAAATTAAGTCTGTAGTATTAAATTCTCTATGTTCCATGACGTAAAAAGTAGTCAGAGACAGTATAAGAGTGATATGAATTCGGTCCCCGGCTTATGGAATTATGGAGGTGCGAAGGACATGTTGGATTAACCTAGCATCTTTGACTAAAGAGCAAGTCTCTCCAACATGAAAAGGTCCATTGATCTGGCGAAGGAAATTATTTGCCGTGGACCAGTTTTAGTCAGGATCTGAAATGATTATGAGCAGCTTATCCCTGGTGGTGGATAGTTGTAAAAGTTCAACACAGTCCTGATATGTGATTTCGACGGGGCGTCGATTCACATAGGAGGTTAGGGCTGTAAAGGTAGGATTTATGCAAAGATTTGCAAAGAATTCATGAAGGAGCTCAGTATTAAAGGGGAAAGCGAGAGACATAATGAAACAAAGGGAAGTGTGAGCGAAAAGAGCCATTACCGGATATGAAATGTGGGCAAGATAGATGATTTTGGAGACAATTATCCCACACTCTTTATATCGATGGTAAGAAGCTTTATCTTCTGCCTCCCTGAAACGAGGGTCAATCCTAGCCCTCGAAGAACTCCAAGAAGTTTGTCGAACTCGTTTCCCACCAGCCATAGAAAGGAGTTTGCAAGGAAACACGAGAGGAGAAGGGATGTGAAGTGAAAAACATGGCTGGAACGGCCTGAATTTAAAGAAATGGCCATATCGTCCAGGCCGATCGCAGAATCATCCGTGACGATATGACATAATAATTGCGTACAGACCAATTGGTTAAAAAGACGGTCCAATCGGCCAGGCCGATCAGATATTGGCCAGGCTGATTAGAGACAGGCGATCGTCACGAGGAGTCAAGCGGGACGACCGTTAAAAAAGCATATTGTCCGGGCCGATTAGGTGTATCGTCCAAGACGATGTACATTAATTGATCGTACCGACCAAAGTTAAAATGTTTTAGATCTGTGCCACGTGTATCGTCCAGGATGAACAGTGGATCGGCCAGGACAATTGTCCAATAATTTATAGTCCGGGGCCAATTTTAAGGATTTAAACGTGCTCACACATTGATCGTCCAAGACTATCATCATGATTGCAATAGATTTCGATCAGATCGTCCAGGATGATATATTATCTTCCAGGACGAAGAGTTATAGCAAGCTCAGAAAAAGGTTCAGCAGAAGGAATTTTGAAGAAATTATCCTATCGTCTAGGATGATATGATAATCCGTCAGGACGATGTGGCAAGAGATTTGAATCCAAGAAAAGATGTTGATGATCAAAGCCCTCAAAAACAAAAGACTCACAATTCAAAGCTAGAAAAAATAATAAAAAAAAACTAAAAACCATAATAAAAAAGGAAAAAAGATTTTTTTTTGTTAACAAATAATCCATACGTCAAATTTCTCAAACAATTAAATTTTAGAGATATAAAAGGTCACATAGTTTAACAACTCAAAAATCTGAAAAAGGTAGAATATCCGATCTTGTTAATCCCTAGCTCGAACTTCTTTCTGAGAAATAACCGTCCTTTTAAAATCAAAAGATCTAACTCAGAAAAACTTTACTTGGTAAAAATAAGATTCAATCAAAATTTGGTTATAAAGAAAATATGTTATAAATAATATACCAAAGTAATTTGTCTCAATCATGGAATTTGAAATCAAGCCTTTGTAAGCATCAAATAACCAATTCGTTCTCTAAGTTTTAAGAGTTCAGAAAAGAGATAATCGCTTGTATTTAGTGGGCTCATTTTATGCCTCTTGTATCTTTGATTTGGTTCTTTGAGCATCTTGATTTTTGATACATTTGTGTATATATTTTTCATTTCAATTTTGCATCCTTTTCACTTTCCCTCTTAATTTTTTCAAGCTAAATTCTCTTTAAATAAAACCCTTAAAAAGAACCTTAGTTGTGAGTATATCCTCCAAATACTAGAGAATAGGAGCTCTCTCTCTAACATAGGGAAGAAGAACCCACAAAACAAAATCATAATCATGTGATAAATGCAATGGCAAGATTTCATTTAACTCGAAAGACATATAAGGACATTGGATATTATGCACAAGATAGATTATTGTAACAAGATAAAACGAATCTTAGTTTTAAAAACCAGTTGTCAATATGAGATAAACTTTTGTCTAGAAAAGAAAATTATGTCACTAAAAGAGGTTAGAGGGAGGGAAACCATCAATGGTGTTTCTCCCTTTAACTTATTTAGATATGATAATCAATGGCTTTAAATCTCCAAAATCTGAAAGCTTAAAAAATAATCATATGGAAAACCAATCCTAAAAGCAAAGTGAAAACAAAAAAATCTAAAACAAAAAAGAACTAGCATACAACAAAAAAAAACACAAAACTAATTAAAAAATATTTCAAGAAATTATGAAGCAGCAAGTTTAAGCAATTTTGAGCAGCTAGCCTCCATATGTCCAATTATCCTATGCTCCCACGAGGTCTTTGGTCAGAGTACACCTGCAAAACTCAACAACAGTCAGATTTAAGAACCCAAACTGGTTTGGGTTCCTTCTATGGAAAAGTAGAAAATAATTCAGGTGTGGTATGCTGTGAATCATGTACCTTAGGTCTTCAAACCCAATATGTACTACGGTGAATGGTGGAAGTGTGTGAGATGTGTCCTAGCATGCCACAAGAAAAATATCTAACTCCAGGAAAAGGTTTTCTTAAATGGTTTGAGTTATAATGCCTCTTCCTAGGTTTTGGCTTTGGATCAAGAGTAGGCATCATCCAAGTTTTCTTAAGTGTATCCAATTCATTTTTGATCCTCAAGTTTGTATTTTTTAGAACCACATTCTCAACTCTTAAGCTTTTCTCTTTCTCTTTAGATTTCTTGAAATCTGATTGAAGAGAGGTGTGTGAAACTTTTAATGCTTCATTCTTATTAATTAATTCTGAGTGCATTTAGTTCAAATCATCAAATTCATCAAGAAGAGCCATGTGATTAGAATCAATCGTTGAATGATCTTTAAGAATAACTTCAAACTCTTTTTATAAATGTATAAGTTCCAATTTTAGGTTAGTGTGAGTCTTCTTAAGTTTTTTGTATGATGCATGGATTTTCTCACAAATCACAAACAATTCACTTTGCTCAAGATGATCTTCCCCCATTAAACATATGTTTGTTATCTCTTCCTATGGTTCAGTTTTAGAAGAATCAGTACCAGATTCTACCCAGAACGCCTTTTGGATTCTCTTCTTGTCCATCATAAACTTAGGTTTCTCCTCTCCCTTTTCCTTTTCCTTGCTCGGGTGATCTTGGAGGGTAGGGCCATCGACTTTCACATGTCCAGCCTTCCTGCATTCATAACAAATGATATCAGAAGATCCTTTAGAATATTTATGATCCTTACTTTTTCTCCAATGATGTTTTTGCTTCTTCCTTAGACAGCTTTTTAATTGCCTTGTGATGAAGGCAACTCCATCGCTTCAGACCCGAAAGTTTCAGAATCTGATTTGTACGCCTTCAGTGCAACTATTTTCTCCTTTTTCTTCTCACCTGCATAAAGATTTCTTTCAATCACCCCTTGCTTGTAAGCAATGAGTGAGACAAGTAAATTATCAATCGATTACGTGTTCAAATTCTTAGATTCAGTTATAGCAGTGATTTTAGCATCAAAAGATGAAGGCAAGCATCTCAAAATTTTGTTTACTTTTTCAAAATTCAAAAGTTGTCTTCCTAAGGCATGCAATGAAGTAACAATCTGAGTAAAACTAGTATACATGTCAAAAATTGATTCATGAGATTTCATACAAAAAAGTTCATAGTCATGCAAGAGAATGTTCAAACGAGATTATTTTATTTCATTGGTTCCTTCATAAGTGATACATAATTTATCCCAAATTTCTTTACCCATTTTGTAAGTGGAGACACACATGTAATCCTCAGATTTTAAAGCTCAGAAAAAATAATTCAAACATTTTGCATTTAATTGGGTTAAATCTCTTTCATCGAAAGTCCATTCAGTAAAAGCAATTTCAATTTCAACACCATTAATTTCACGAGAATGTGGAGAATAATCAACCTTCTTTGATAAGCATCCACATGCGATAATCAGTAGATTGTAAAAATGTTGACATGCTGATTTTCCAGAAATCAAAAGGTAGGTAATCGAACAGGGGAGGTAGGGTAATAGAATACCCTTTCGTAGTGTTATGATTCCCAATGTTAGCCATGTATCAAAATTCAAAAAGTTTTCAAACTAATTTTTTATGAATTTTGCCCTGATACCACATGAAAGTTCGTTAGGGAAGTTAAGCCCTATATAACTGGCCCAAGCTAACCAAGAGGGGGGGAGGTGAATTGGAATTTTAAAAATTTTCTTTTCACAAAGAAGTAAAATCTTATAAACCAAAATCACACCACAAAAAATAAGTGCGGAAATTAAAGTGCAGAAGAAAGAAACAAGAACACAAAGATTTATAGTGGTTTGGGCAACTCGACCTATGTCCACTCCCCGGAGGCGCCCTCCGAGTATTGCACTACAATCGTGACTCTCCTTTAGCCCCCACAGCTAGGCATAGAAGCCTTTACAAAAAACCTCTTTTTGCCTCCCTGACAAGGCAGAGAACCTATCTCCTTTTGCTTCAACCTAAAGCTAGCAGAGAACCACAATTAGATGCTTAATCCTTACCTTTACTGACCCTTCCACGGATAAGAAACTCTAGATGAAGAAGAAGTAGAGCAATCCTTGAAGCAACCCTTATGAATCACCTCACAAGCTCCCCCTCATAAGATCCTCTCTCTCTCGCTCTCCCTCTTTAACTACTCAAGTTTTTCTCAGGTCAAGGCAACAACAAAAGATTGTCCAAAATGTTGAACAATAGACCTTAAATAGAAGAGCTTCAAAGGAGCTCAATAATTGCAAGTTGCCGACAATATCGTCCAAGCCGATATGGACATCGTCCTGACCGATCAGTACAAATCTCAGAAGATCGGCAAGATCATCGCCTTGAATGCAAGCTGGACGATTTAAAATTGGCTTGATCATCTAGGACAATCGCACGATCATCCCGGCCGATTAGTACAAATCAGAGGTAAATCATCTAGAGCATCACCATGAATTCAAGCTGGCTGATATTTATCGTCCAGGAGTAACTAAGGTTTTTGAACAGATCGGCCCGGCCGATCCTGAGATCATTCAGGCCGATATGATCGTATCAATCATCCTTAATTACTTCATTTATTTGTCAGATCAATTAAGGCATAATTATAAAATATCGTCCAGGGCGATCCAAGATCGTCCTGGCCGATTACCAAAAATACAGAATACCTTAATTATTTATGGCAACAATTTCGTTCTGTTTTGAGCTTATCGTTCTGGCTGATACACATATCGTCCAGGCCAATCTGTTAATGATGGCTGCCTTAATTAAGAATCCCTGATTAAAATTTCTATTTTAAGCCAGATCGTCCAGGATGATGTAAATGTCATCCTGGCCAATTTGAGTAAAAATAGAATTTCTAAGTCTCTCAAGTGTGTGTGTATAGGGTTACTTAGCATCAGTCTCTTTGAACATTACAAATAGACTCAAGAAAGCAAAGTACAGACTGACTCAATCCTAACCTATGCAATCATGAACTGGCTTTGTTTGTTCGTCCGATCTTCGATTCCTGAAAAGTTAAAAGTAACATGTAGTCCAAGAGAATCAATAGTGTTTGTCAATCATCAAAATATAAGTCATGAAAATAGATTTGCAACAATGTTCTCTTCCTTTATTAAAGAGTTTAATTTTGTTATTTTCAAACCTGTTACTAGGGAAAAAAATAAGTTAGCGGATATGTGTGCTAACTATGCTCATAATTTTTATTTTGCTTGGGATTGTCTTAGTATGGAACACATTCCTCCTCCTTTTGATCTATTATTAAAGGAGGAATGTGATGTTATTAGCTTGTATTAGCTTGATTTCTTTTTAATGCAATTTCTTTATTCATTTTTCAAAAAAAAAAAACTCTTCTTCCCTTCACATAACCTTTCCCCTTCTCTCCTTTGCTTAATTCACTCTCCTAAAACTCTCTTATAGAAGAAATCAATCTTTGAGTATGAAAGTACTATTTCAAACTTATAAGAGGGGTATATACAGATCACATCCAACAAACCTATTTTTTTTAATATGTTGCTTCAATTTGTATTGCATAATAGGAGTATATTGAAGTACGATTAGTTCATTCTTTGTAATATCATTAAATATGATTAATTTAATCAAATAGAAAATTTATATAGGATGAATCCGAGGATAATTAAATAGCATTTAAATTGTTGATCGGTTGATTACCTTGTACAATCATGGTCAAACCATATAACAATTTATAATAAGTCCTGATTCAATTGCTTAAACACAAGGATGAAATTAGACAAAATTTCTAAACATCATTCAATAAGAAGTAGTTCATCCTATCAAATTAAAAAAAAATCAAATAATTGTCTAAATAAAAGCAAGGCTCAATATTATATTTAGTGATCTGAATATCCTGGTTAAAATGAAAATGTTAAAACTAATTAATAATTATATTTAATAATAAAAAATGTCAGGAAAGCTAAATTTGTGTTTGTCTAATGTTGTCAACCAAGACCTGTTTGTTTAAGGCACTTTAATTTTTTTTTTTTTTGAATGAACCAAATATAGCTGATCATTTTGTACGATTTTGCAATCAAATAATATGATTGGTTTTAACTATTTATAAATTAATCTCATTTAATTAAACAATTTAACAAAAATTTTAATATACAAATTGTAAAATAAAATCAAGATCATTAAGTATGATCTTAAAAAAATTTAAATATTTAATTACACTCTCCTTTCTGTGTTTGCTTGGATGCAAACCCAACATATACCTATTACAAATGTTAACACAAGAAAAAAATAGACTTTTTGAGACATATTGATTCACATACTCTTTCTTAAGCTTTAATCTGGTGATGGCGCTTTGTTTAAGCTAAATTTGAATTGTTAGTAGGGCTTAGGAATAAAAAATGTAAGGTATAGGGAAGAAGAGAGTAAGTAAACATCCAATATTATTTGTAAATGTCAAAACATTAGGTGAGGCGCACAGATTATAAAAATCTCCTCCTTTTAAGATGGTAAACTTTGATTGTTGGAATTATAAGTTAATTTTAACTTTCTGCTAATATGTCGCCCGTACTACCTAGTTCCTTTACAAAATAGTTAGAATCCTTTAATTTTTTTATCTTTTTTTTTAAATTTAAGTTTTAATGGGAAAATCCAAATCATAGTAACACTAAGAATTGAAGTGAAATAATATAATAAAAATAAAACAATACAACTAACATACATACTACTGTACCTTTTAACATAACCAAAAAAATGAAATATAGGCAAAATGATAATGTTTAGTAAAAGAAAAAAAATATAAACATATTATATATGATAAACGAGCATACAACAAATAGCATTTTAAACTACTCATAAAAGGGACAGTAATATGGTAGTGGTGGTGGATGAAGTAGCAGTGTACTGAAAAATATTGACAATAAAACCAAACAAGATT
Source organism: Dendrobium huoshanense (assembly GCA_016618105.1). Taxonomy (NCBI): domain Eukaryota; kingdom Viridiplantae; phylum Streptophyta; class Magnoliopsida; order Asparagales; family Orchidaceae; genus Dendrobium; species Dendrobium huoshanense. The sequence continues at coordinate 65,976,492 of CM028359.1, read as the reverse complement.
ATCCTCATGATGCTGCTATATTAAGTGCTACAATTGATCCTAATAAGATGTTGCTTCCATGATATGGGATTGTATTTATAAATCTAATATATCAATTATCAAGAAGTGGTGGGTGAAAAGCTGGAGCTGGAGATAGTGCTTTAGGTGGTAGTGATTCCCCCTCCTCATCAAGACTATTATCCTCCTCTATGGGTTGTGCGCCACATATTCTATCACTATAGAAAGGGTGGAAGGAACTATTTGTGTAGTAGACTAAGAAATGGTCCACTGGAGTAGGATACATAGGGCCATATTTTATATCTAGGCTATAGGAATTTATATATTAAAGTGCTATATTTTGCCTACGATGTGCCCTAGGATCTCTAATGTCATTTTGGTTATGAATGTAGTAGATAAGCTATTTGCTACATTTAATTCAATGCTAGTCATAACAAAATAGGTGAATATTTATAGAAGTGGTATGATATTGATCTTATCACTTTGTTTTGGGAAAAATGATTTTCATGAGGTTAACTTGAATGATACATGCATTTTAGACAAATGTGTTGACTAAGAGTGTTTCTAAGCAAGAGATTTTCCTGTGTTCAATCATAATTACCTACACTGGTAGGGTATGAGGTTTTACTCTTATCGTAGAAATGTGTAGTTTGTGAAAATTTGAGTATGTGATTTTTATGGAGTGTTTACCTATGTAAGACTAGACTTAAGTGCATTCGAAATTAATTTTAAGCAACAATAACAACAACAACATAAAAGCTTTGTCCCACTACGTGGGGTCAGTAGCATGAATACGTTTTCTCCACTATGTTTGGTTAAAAGTCATATTATTATTTAAATTTAATAAAGATAGATCTTTTCTAATTTTTTCAAACCATGCATTTTTAGCTCTATTTCTACCTTTCATAACATTAGTCAAATCTAACACCTCTACTTTCCTCACTGGGTCATTGGAAGGATACTATTTTATGTGACTAAACCATCAGAGGTGGATCTCTCGAATCTTATCTTCCACGGGGCTACTCAAATCTTTTCACATATATTCTCATTTTGTATCCTATCTCTAAGGGTAAAGCCACACATCCACCCGAGCATCTTCATCTTTTAAACACTTAACTTAGTATTATGCTTTTATTTAATGGCCAACATTTGACACCATAAAGCATTGCAAGTTTTGCCGCCATCTTATAGAATTTTCCCTTAAGTTCGAGGGGACTTTTCTATCACACAACAAGCTTGATGCATTCCTTCACTTCAACCACCCAACTAGAAATTTGATGATAATATCCCTATCTATTTCACTATCACTCTAAATAATAGATCCATGATATATAAATTTTGTACTCTTATTATTGACTCGATTGTCCAAAATCTAAATCCCCTTATTAGGTATATTACTACTAAAATTACACTCCATATATTAAGTTTTAGATCCACTCAAATGAAAACTTTTAGATTCTAAGGTTGACCTCAATAATTCAATTTTACCTTTAACTCCCTGTCTAGTATTCTCAACAAGAAGAATATCATCAGCAAAAATCACATACCAATGTAAATCCTCTTGCAAATATCTAGTGAGATCATCGGTGATTAAAGAAAAAATATATGGGCTTATGTCTGATCCTTGATGTAGTCCAATCGAAATAGGAAAATACTTGTTCAAACGGCCTTATGCTTGAATACAAGTAACAGCTCATGCATAAATATCTTTAATGATTTGAATATAAGGATTATTAACTCCTTTCTTTTCAAGAACTCTCAAAAGCACTTTTCTTGGAACTTTATCGTATGCTTTCTTTAAATCAATAAATATTATATGTAGATCCTCCTTATTCTCTCTATATTTCTCCGTCAAACCTCTTAATAAATGTATGAATTCCATAGTAGACCTACCCGTCATGAATCCAAATTTATTTGGAGAAACATTAGTATCACACCGCAACCTATGCGTGATTACTTAATTCCATAGTTTTGAAGTATGAGACGTAAACTTAATTCATTTATAATTTGCACAATGTTATGTATTACCATTATTCTTAAAAATAGTAATTAACACACTCATTCTCCACTCATCTTGATTCATTTTAGTCTTCAAAATAGTAATAAAAAGTTTATTAAGCCATAAAATACATGCATCACCTAAGAATTTCCACACCTCTATTGGAATAGGATCAGCTCCAACTGCTTTTCCACCCTTCATATTCTTTAAAACATCTCTATAATCAATTTTACTAATACGTGTTTAAAAATAAAAATAATTATTTTCATTTAGGGCCCTATGGTCTTTAAAGTAAATTTTATTTTCACATTCTTCATTAAAATGTTTAGAAAAATATCTCATCCACCTTTGTTGAATATCATATTCTAAGAAAAGTACTTTTGGATCATCTTCCTCAATACCCATCGCTTGAACAAAATCCTTACTGCTATAATCTCATTTTTTGGCTAACCTAAACATAAATTTTTCTCCTTTCCTAGTATCTAATCTATTATATAAATAATTAGAAGCAACGATCTTTGCATCATATATTGCTTTCATATATTCCACACGTGCCTCTTTATATCTTTCTAAATTATAAGAGTTTTAACATATAAACAAATTTTATAACATATCTTCTTATTTTTTATATTTTCCTGCACATTTAGATTCCACCACTAGCTATTTTTACTATTAGGAGCTTTTCTCTTTGATACTCCAAGAACATTTTTTTACAATATTCTTAATATAACTAGCCACTTTTTCCCACATAACATTAGCATCTTCATGCACAAAAAAAAAAGAAAAAAATCTTAACATCTAAAATCATTCTCTCAAAAGTTTTTTTGTTAATATTATTTAATTTCCCCATATAATACTAGAATAGTGTATTACTTTATTTTTTTACTTTCTATTCATTTATCTTATAGTCCAAAACCAATAATTGATGTTTGGTACACAAATTTTCACTCAGAATAACTTTACAATCTATGCAATCTAAATGATCTAATTTTTTAATAAGAAAATAATCAATCTGAGTTTTACTATATCCATATCTATAAGTGATGTGATGGCGATGATATGCTCATTCTTTTATTAAATAAGGTATTAGCAATTATAAAATCATAAGCTAAAGAAAAATCTAATATAATCTTGCCACCTTCATTTGTTGTTCCAAACACATAGCCACCATAAATGCCTTTAAAATCATCTACCACTCTACCAACATGTCCTTTTAAATCTCCTCTAATAAGAAATCATTTTTTAAAGAGGTGTCTTTCATATAAAATCATGTAAGTCATTCATAAGTTTTATTATTAAACTCATAACCAAACCTTATTGAGGAGTATATGTAACTATAATATTAATAATCTTAGCATCAATAATACTCTTTAAAGCTATAATTCTATCTCAGATTATATTAATTTTTTATAACAGTGTCCTTTAAACACGTATCTATAATCACACTTATAACATTTCTAGTACAACACCTACCTGAATACCATAGTTTAAATCCTAAACTATCAATCTCCTTAGGCTCCTCTCCAACCCATTTAGTTTCCTGAAAACAAAGATTTGTTTTCCTATGAATCATAATACCTATTAATTTCATCATTTTTTTTTTGTAAGGGAACCTATATTCCAAGTTCCTATACAAATTTTAGTTTCGTCGACTAGCTTTTTTACATAAATCTATCTTTTATGTGGGAAATCTTTACTTTAGCACTACCACCGAGTGTATGTGAAATAGTGCTCACACACTTGTCTCCACTTTTTTCATTTTATTCATGTCATATAGTATGTTGCTTCCAAGGGAATGCATAGCAGTAACATAGTTTTTTAAAGGAATCATGTCAATATTATTTTATAAGTTTTATGCTGGCTATCAACTTCCTAACACAAGTCTCCACTTTTTTCATCCAAGACTTGGGACCTAGAAATGATAGTGTTATTTGAAAATAATTTCAAGATTCAACAAAAATTCATTCAATAATTTTGAGTGAAAAAGGAATGCTAGGGTTTTAAAAAATTGCAATGTGCTGCCTACAAGTTGGTAAAGTACCTAAATATTTAAATTTTCTTGGTTTAAGACCTTAGAGGGTGTGATGGCGGCGTCCTTATACTAGTGATAAGCAACTTCATCCTCTATTCATTGAAACCTATCATCGACTAAATAATGTGAAAATTGCCTTGAAGGAGTAAGTTTCTATTTCCACTTATCATATGGACATCTAAAGATAAGAAATTGAGGGACTTAAAAGCTTGGAAATAGAGAGGTTTAGGTAAGTGGTATGATTAAATTATTTTATTTTCCTCTTTATAAATTAGCTTAGCTGATTACAAAACATGATCATAATTATATAGTATGATCAGAAGAATAGAAACTGTCTAGTTTGAATTATTGAAAAAGTGGTTAACTCGTGTAGTCTGATCAATCCATCAAATTGGACAATCTTCATAAAATTATTTTCCCTGAGGAGTCATTTGTACAATATTTGGTTAAACTAATCCTCTTGTCTGAAAGTGTTCATACAGTAAGATTGATAATAAAGGATCATACTAATTGAATATAGATTATCCCAACAGAAATTTCTTCATGCATTTTATAGTATGATTGGTGGTTCGTCCATCACAAAAATATATAGTTGTTAAAATCTTCTCCTTTGATTAGAATAAGTGGTGATAATTTACTGAGTTATGTTGATCGTATAGAATAAAAGGTATATTACATTATGACGTTAGTGAAAACGTTTTCTGTGTGTCTGATGATATGGGTCAATTATATTATTACATTGTTTCATAAATGAAAAATATATAATAAAAAATAAATATAAATAAAAGTAAATAATACAAACATATAATGACTGAAAAATATATAAGCATAACTTAACATACCAATTCCCCAATTTTTCAAAGCAGTAATATGAATAAGAACTAGTCTAGTCCTAAGTATGTCGAATGTATCAAAATTTAGGGGTTGTTAAGATATCAACATTTTTTCAATAAGATGCAGTAGTTCTATAACGCCCTAGGTTAGATGATCTCTAGTAAAGTGACAACTAATATATATATATATATATATATATATATATATATATATATATATATATATATATATATATATATATATATATATATATATATATATATATATATATATATATATATATATATATATATATATATGTTTAGTGTGAGAGCGTTGATTTTTATTTTTTGAAATATAAGTTAAACTAGTATTGTTACAAATAATAGGGTTTGTACCTACATTCAGTCTAAAATAACGTTATTGTTTCTTTTTCCACAAGACTTGGGTAGCATAACTTCCTATAGCTATATACTCTACTTTAGTTGACGACATGGCTAAAAATTTTTTTCTACTAGTTCAGCAAACTAAAGACTCTCCTATGTATTGTCAAGTTTCACTTATACCTTTTATATATGCTTAGGAAAAAATAAATTATATGTCTAGTCTACCAGCAATTAGGTGTAGTAGTTATCTCAGAAACCCTTTACATTTCTTTTGGTCAAAAAACTTTCCATCTACATCCTTAAATAATTGGGTGGTTCGTCTCATTTGTGTATTTATGATCTTACTACCTTTGATATCATATTTCTTTAATTTTTCTTTTAATAAACTCTTTTTGACTAAGAATTGCACCACCTTTTCTCTTTTTTAAACTAAACACAACAAAATAAGTCAATACACTCATCATGCACATTTCAAACTCCCAACTTAGAGTTATAGAAAGCTCATTCCATAAATTATCATTTATGAATTTAAAGAATATATAATTAATATAAATTTATACTATGAGTATGTCCTTTCAAACTTTCCTAAGAAATAAGGTGGTTCATACACTATCCTTAATAAAAGACTTTTCTAAAAGAATGTTGCTCAGCCTATCATGCCATGGTACAGGTGCTTTTTTCAACCCACATCATGTTTTCTTAATTTTTTAAATAGGATTCGAAAATGAAGAATTCTCAAAGCCTGGGGGTATTATACATACACATCCTCTTCAATAACACTATCTAAAAAGACACTTTTACATCCATTTGGTAAAACATAAAACCTATAAAACATTTAGATTCCAATTAAATTCATACATCTTCTAACCTAGCTACAAGGGGAAAAGGTTTCCATAAAATCTATTTCTTCTACTTAGTTAAAACCTTAGTTACCAACCTTTCTTTGTTTCTTATTATTGACCTAGAGCCCTTCAACTTATTCTTAAAAACCCATTTGGTGCCAACTAAACTCTGATTGGTGGGTCTTCTAACCAATTCCCATACATCATTTCTAATGAACTTATTTAGTTCATCTTGCATAGCCACTATCAAGAATTCTTCACTTATGGCTTGATCCACACTAGTGGGTTAAGTCATATAAATGATTTTAATAAGGATAACCTCTTTTCTACTACCTATTCCTAACTATTATAGATGGATTTCCTAATATTACCTCCCTTGAATGATTAGAAGAGTAGCTCCATTCTCTTGGTAAATATGGTTCTTCTCTATTTTCATGGTCAGTGGTTTCTACTCCATGAGTTATCTCTGCCTTAACAACATTTTCTATATTAGTCTCAACAGATTTATCTAACTCATCAAAGACCACATGATTGGATTCCTCTATAACAAAAAATCTTTTATGGAAAAACCTTATAGGCTTTACCTACTGAGGAATAACAAGTGAAGATAGTTTCATCTTCCATATAATAGAACTTCCCTAAATTATATTTACCAATAACAAGCACAAAATATTTGCAACCAAAAACAAATAAAGGTGATAAATTTAGTAAACTATCCTTAGTAGTTCATTTGGTATCTTATTCAATTTTGATCAAATGTTCAATAAATTAAACACATAGTTGGATCTATTCACTACCTTTGCTCAAAAAACATTAGTTAAGCTATATTCTCCCAACATCGCCCTAGCTGCCTCTACTAAAAATTTATTCTTCCTTTTCATTATTCCTATTTATTATGGGATCTTAGGGGCTAAAACATTATGACCTATCCCATATTCCTTGTAGAATAATTCAAAATTTTAATTTTAAAATACTCCATCATGAGCACAACAAATTGTATAAATTAAGTATGCTAACTTCCTCTTAATCCAAGTAGACAAGGTCTTAAATTCATCAAATGACTCACTCTTATGTGCACTATATCTTACCTATGCAAAAATTGAGTAGTCATCAACAATTACAAATCCTTTCCACTCTAATTGGTCCAAATAAGTCTATATAAAAAATCAATAGTGAACTGGTGATTACCATATCTTTGATTTAATGAAAAGATGATATAGTCTGCTTTAATATTTAGAACTTTTGGTTAAGATATTGTAGTGAATTTACCATCATAATAATAAGGCAAACAATGCAATATTTTATTCATTTTTTTAAATAAGAAATTTTCCTAAGAAAAATCACCATCATGAACTTTGAAACTGCACGCCAGGGGGGGGGGGTGTGAATTGTTTATTTATAAAAAGTTGTAAAAAAAAAATCTTTTTGACTAAAAAAAAATTAATTTTAACTTGAAAGCATTTTACTAAGAAAAATCACAACTCACCATAACAAAAATAAATACTAACCTTTTTATTCTTTTGATTATGCAGAAAAAAAAATAAAAAAAAAAAATTTAATTCTTCTTTTGCTTTTAATTTTTTTTTGTTTCTATTTAAAAATAAATACCAATCCCAATCAACCATAATTATTTTTGTATAACAATGAAAATCAAAGTCAACCAAGATTGAATAAAAATAAATATGGTGAAAAGTACAACTATAAGAAGTAAATCCAAAAAGAAAAATAATGTGAACTAATTTTTTTAGTTGTTAGTTGTTCGAACAACTTAAATAATCTATTATGGTATTACAATTATAATAGTGACTCTCGTTTAGCCAACCACTAAGAGGAAAAGCCCATATTCTCTCTTCTTCGTCAAAGAATCTCTCTTTTAACCTCCCTATTATGGAAGAATCATCAAATTCTCCTTCACCTCCTTGATGTGATGGATTAGTTGAAATATCATTCACCTCAACAGTACAACAAAGTAGCCAAAATTTATTTCACCTCGTTAGTACCATGGAGTATCTAAAAACCCTTTCACCTCCATATTGCAACATAGTAGCCAAAATACCTTTAACCTCCTTAGTGTGATAGAGTAACCAAAATCTATTTAACCTCCTTGGTGTGGCAGAGCTCCCAACAACCTTTTAAATAAAGGCATCTTCACAGAACTTAACTCAGGATAAATATTAACACTCCTTGAGGAACTCATGTGCATGTTGGTTAGAGAAACTGTGTAAAAACCCTTTAACTCTCTCTTAAATCCCAAAAGACTTTTCTTCCCCTCACAGAATCTGACCATTTATTTCCATTGCATAATGCTCTCTTAAGAAGCATGCTTATAGAAGAAATAGTCCTCTGATTACCAAAAGACTTCTCCAAAGACATAACAAAAGTTTATATAGAGATGCTCCAGAACTCCTATGTTTTTAATCATGCCTCTTTTATTCGTATAGTTTAATAGGTGTATCATACATTACAATTAATTCCTTCTTTATTGTATAATCCAAGATCTTCTAATATGATAAGAGATTGTCTAGTATTATTAGTTCAATCAAATATTAATTAAAATAGGATGAACCTTGGGATAATTAGTTATTATGAACTATGAACTCGTTTACATTGTACAAATAAAAGAAAATTTAAAATTAAAATTATTGCCTAAATTAAATGAAGATGAACATGCCAAATATAGCTGATCATCTGGTAAGATACTGTGGTCATACAATATAATTAATTATAGCCTTTTATAAATTAATCTCATTTAATTAATCGCTTTAATAAATTTTAGATACCATAAATCATATAGTATGATGAAAATCATCTATAAATGTTAGTATTGCATAGGAAAAATATATGCAATATATAAAGAATAAGAAAATAAATAAACATCGAATAATATTATTAAATCATTAAAACACATGTTTAGACTCTAGGATTGCAACATAAATTTTGCTTCTTTGATGGTAGGCCTTGTTATCTTTAAAGTTTGTTCTACTTCTTATGAATTTGACTTATTCTAAAGTAAGCTAACTTACTGATCTTTCCCTTTATTTTGAGAAGTTATTTCAAGTACGTCTCAGCATGTACATCAAACTCACAATTAGTTTAATTAACCATCATCTGCAAGTTTGAAAGAACCTTTTAGCAAGTTATACCAAGGCTTTTGTTAAGTCATAAGTATGTGAGTAAAGAATCACTTGACTATTTTCTATTTTGATATTTGTGTTGGTAGCTTACATAATAATAATTATTAAAGGGATTTTAAAAACCATTCCTAGAAAACTCTCTATTTTCTTGAGGCACCATTAACATATATTGTACAATACATTTGTTCTGCACTTAACCCAAGCATGTCTGGTTAAGTGTTGAGGTTAGCTAGGAAGTTAGTGGGTGCCTTGGTCTTAATGGCCCAAGTCATCTAGTTACCATTTTAACAACCTCCATGTAAGTGGTTTTAAACTCGCTTAGCTCCACTTACCATTTTAACAACCTCCATGAGTAATCATGTTTCATAAGTACTAATTTTAATTGGAGGTTGCTGATGTTTTTTATAGGGTAAGGCTAAAAATAAGGTCCAAGCCATCTAGTTACTACTATCCCAATGATTTTCACCATAGTAGAATATGTTCATTTAATACCATTTACTATTTTTCTCACATAGTATATTACCTAATACTTGTTCCCTTATTACCTTGCCAATACACAGCTAAAAAAATCTTTAAACAGATTCAAGTATAGCAGTAAGTCTTTACCTTACATTATGCTTTGGAAAAGAGTGGTTTGGAGAGAAGAAGTTTGAGTTATTGGATGATGGACTCATCACACTCAAAGTGGACATCTTTGCATTTCTAACAACTTTAAAGAATGGACAAACCTCTAGCTTACTTTAGGGATGAAATTATTGAGCTTAATAACTCATTGTACTTCCATGGTTATCCTTAGCTATTATTTGTCAATAATGGACTTTACCTTGTTTTGATTCACTTGATGTCGTAAATAGTACAAATAAAGCCTAAGAATTTCTCAAAACCTTCATTAAAAATACCCTTTAGTGAATGAAATCATATATTATACATCTCTAGAGTGGAAAATATCTCATTTAGGCACTCAATGTGTTGGTTAGATGACTTACTCTTCACCAAAATTCATCCACATAACTTTCAAAATTTCTCCCATTTATGCTTTTTTGATACTATATCCATCATCATTTATTAGATCAACCAAGCATTCTTCAACGCAAAATGTAAAAACTTGTAGCAATACAAAACTTATACAATAATGAAAGAGGTTGTCTTGCAGTTCTAAGGGTTCATCTTTACTTGTTGATCGCCCTTGGAGGCATGTAAGAAGAACATCACTTAATATCCTACTGTCCAATTGATAAGGGTATAAATCCATTGTAATGGGTGGTCTTCCCATGGGTATGTTGAGCTTAGATCATCCTTCACTTGATTGTATCCTTTTATACCATAATAGTACAAGATATCCAAATCTAGATACTAGACTTCCCAAAAGAGGTAGGCGCCTAATAGCTTTTCAACCACTTATTTGATGGGTTCAATAAGTATAGAAGTTTCCATCATTATTTATCTTTATGAACTTTGCCTTCTTCCTAATTTTTAGCAAGTGTCAAGGAAATTTTTTAATAAATCTTGGCATTCAGTAGCTACAGGAGAAAAGATATCTATGTAATCTTGGAATGCATAAATTAACTCTCATATATGCTCTTCAATAAAACAAATACTTATTTATAACTGTGAATAATGTGTTATTTTAAGTGTTATATTTTAGGTAAAAAAAAAGTTTGTTTTAATTATGTTGTGAAGTAAAAATATAAGAAAGGCATAAAATTCTAAGTTTCATCTAATGCTGCGACGTTGGACAAATCAAAGCCCAAGCGCCATAAAAGGTATCGCTGAAGTACCACAACATTGACATTTTTGTTAAAAATTGTTTATTAGACAACACCTTAATTTCAAAATGGTCATCTTCTTAGTTCCATGCTCTCTATCTTCAAGCACCATAGTATCATAATTTACCATGCCTTAATGCCAAAATTCTCATTCAAGTGCTACAACATTTGAAAGGCAGTAGTGTCACCATGTAGCCTTTATTACTTCTAAAGGATAAGGCATGTTAACAAAAAAAATTAAAATTTTCACTAAGTAACTTATCCACATTAGCAAGCGCCTTATTGGAATCAATATAGTAGCACAGTGGTGTTAGTTCATTTATGTGATGCATCGATGCTGACCTTTCAAGTGCCACAGTGCCAGTTTCTTATTATATATATATATTTAAAAAATAGTCATTATGTTATATTTGTTAGAGAGTTGAGTCACTTGTTTAATTTTGACACATTTCACTTTACTTCTCTTAATCTATCTTAGGGTGACCACTAAGTGAATTTAGGAAAGCTTTTGATACAATAATTATAATTTTTGGTGTATATTTATATGAGCAACTCTATATACTAAGGAAGGAGTACAGAGGAGAAATATTAATCATCCTTTGTGATATCATTCTCTTATATTTTTATTCTTCTATGATTTAAATGAATATGAGTTCACTTATATTTTCCTTTATGCTTGACTAATTGACTAGTTTTGGATTAATGATGTAGAGAACATATTAAATACTGATTAAAATTCTTATTATCCAAAGTTAAATTATGCCTTTAATTTTATCCAACTCATTATTTAATTCATATAGTGGTCATTTTTGTAGTTAAAACTTAGTGTGATGCATAGCTTCGATGAAGGGAAAGCAAGAATAATATGGAATTTTAAAAAAGGATGTTTGCATACCCATATATAAGATGTAAAATATTATAGGTTCTCAAGGTGATGATATAACTATAAAATGTCAACATTTATCCTTTTTATCCCAATAAGCTCGATAGAGATCTAGGGATGCAAAAGCTCTGAGTTGCATTAAAAGTAGAATTTCATTAGGTAATATATGCAATTTACATTCATCAGTCTAAAAAATTTTAGTTCCTTATTGTATCCATTATTAAATTATTTTTATTTAATGATTGAACCTCCAAAACAAATAATTTTATTTCAGAAGTATAATTTTGTAATTAGAATAAATAGTAATATTAATTTCTAAAAAGCATACTTTTCATGGGTTTGATACTCTACTCTATCACTTTATTACTTGACTCGCCATTTATACTTACATATATTAAGTTGGGTTTGTTATTTTATATCCAAAAAAACCTTAAGAAGTATATAGGGGAGATAGATCCTTAAGCCTTTTTATAATTAAAAATTAATCTTAACCATAGTACCTACCATCAAGTTATTGGCATCATTGTTGGGTAAGTATTTCACATTTTTTTAAAATTTTAACTATATTGTTGAACTAATTGCTTTATGAGACCTCCTTTCATATATATTTTTATTATTAGCATCGATCTGTAATTGTATATTTTATTTCTTCCTGGTTGTATGGTTTATTGTGAAAAAAAGGAACTTTTGTCATTTGATCATAAAATTGATATAACCCTTTCTAAAAGTCAGAAAACCAAAAAATCTAGCGAAGTCTATTTGAAGACTATTAACTTAGCGCTATGTGGGAGGCAACCTAAAATTATGTTTTGTATAGTATTAATTCTAACTAAAGACTTTAAAATTGCATTTCAAAGGAGGCAAACCACTTTATATTTTATGCAAGATAAATAGGAATTTTTAGTTTATTAATATCTATTAATTTGCTTATGCATAAAATCTTAAGAGAAAAGGGAGAACTGCTAAGCTACCTTTAGTGTCGAAGTGTTGAACTGAGACTATTTCATTTAAATTTAAAACTTCCTCCCAATTAAAAATTATAAAAATGGTATGTTGAATGTTCAGTTCCTCAGTCCTTATTAGTTTTGGGTTTTGTGATATCTTTTTCTTCCTAAAAATTCAATAAGCAATCGGTAGAACCAAGCAAGGACATTCCACTTATAGGATTGAAAGCAAAGGACATTTGAAAAATAAATATTTATTCCTCTTCTCCACATGTAGAGTTCCACTATCATTAATAAACATCATACATTCGATGATGATGTTCATTGGGATACAAAAAGATGGAAGGAAGATATGAAGAAAATGCATAAATGTGAAGTTTTACATTATGAATTTCATCTTGAATAAGGTGTTGTACTATTTTATTACAAGAAGTTTTGCTATGGAAAACCCAAATATGGATGGGTTTTCCCATATTCTATTATAAGAATTTACCTTCTTGGTTCCATCAACATTCAATATACTTTTCACATTTTCAAGGTTAATGGTCAAAGATTTAAACCTTACGATTATATGAATAAGAAAATATTGAATCCGGTGTAAGAAAGGACATGTGTGTGTATCTTGGTTATATTGAAGAGAGTTGCTACTTAGCTTTGCATGTTTTACATTCTTGCAGCTTGTATGTTTTCAAGATACCAAATATTACAGTTTTGATTATTATATTCTCCTAACACATTTTGGGAAGAATTATTTTTGCTTTTGTGTGTACTAACATTTCAGGAAAATCATACCACAAATTGTTGAAGACTTCAAATCAAGTTCAGCTAAGAATATTTTGTAAATTAAAGTACGTATTTTCTTTTTATTAAGTCTGAGAGAGTGTGATTGTAATTAAGTAACTTAGCACACAAATATCGGGGGAGAGCTTTAAAATTCACAAATTTTTGAAACTGATCGTACAGTACGAACCATGTTTATACGGGATGATCTGGTCAGTTTTACTCCTAAAAAGAGCAATGAAACGAATGGGAAGAGTGAAAATTTTTTCTAAGTATTATTCATCTAAATGATAATTACCTTCACCCCAGGATGATGCTCTCCGGACATATTCGTTTGCACGATATTTAGTTACGTCCCAGGATGATGCTTTCTTGATGACTTCGTCCAGATGATAATTACCTTCATCCAAAGACGATGCTTCCTGGACGCGTTCATTTGCATGATATTTACATACGTCCAAGGACGATCTCTCTGGATGCCTTTGTCCAGATGAAAATTATGGTTCATTCCAGGATGATAGGCTCTGAATTTGTCAAAATGAACTATTTGTCCAGACAATTATTATGGTTCATCTTAGGATGGTCTTCTCTATTCTAGAAACTTAAGAGTCATTCTATTTTTTATAACAACGAACTATGTAAATAACCGTTCATACATAACAGTAGTTACACTTTTTGTCTGTATGAACTAGGATCGTACGGTATGATCAATGACACACAGATTTCAACAATTCCTATTTTTGGATGATTTTTCGAGTCTTTCATATAAAAGGTCCACTTAAGATTGTCATGTAAGATCTTTTTTCTACTGGGCTTCATGCAAACTGAAGGGAGATTAAAGGAGAAAGTGTGAGAGATTGTTTGAAGGAGTGTTCTTACTATTGGAGCTTGAAGGGTTCACTTGGTACTCAAAGCTAAGGATCTCCATTTATGAATTATGATTACTTCACTCTCTTCTCTTGCCTTTTTAGTTTTCTCATGAGAACATCTTTCAAGGAGATCTGATTCTCTGCCGACACTCAAAGAAGTGTGAACAGCGAAAGGGTTCTCTACCTACACTTGGAGAAGTGTGAAAGGATGAAGATTCTCTACCTACACATGGTGAGTGTGAACAGCCGATGGTTCTCTACCAACACTTAGAGGGCATAAAAGGATGACGGTTCTCTGCCAACACTTAGAGGGTGTAAAAGGATGACAGTTTTCTACCGCATCGGGAAGTGGTGGCAGATAGTTTTTTTTAAGGCTTCTCCACCTTTTTGTGGGGGTAAAAGGAGAAACACTTGTGGTAATAGTGCAATACCTTAAGTGGGAGACTTTAGGGAGTGGACGTAGGTCCTGTTTGATTGAACCACTATAAATCTTGTGTTTTTTGTTTTATGTTACTTATTTACATTACTATTTTATTTATCTGTGGTTGAAAAATCATTTTCAAAATTTCTCTAAAAGATTTTATTTGTTAAAAAAAAAAAGAAATTTTTTAAATTACCAATTCACCCCCCCCCCCCCCCTTAGTTAGCTCTTGGGGCATAAGCTTAGGTCTAACAACCTAATTTATAATTAATAAGTTTCAACAAGTGGTATCAGAGCTTGGTTTCAAAATCAAAAGTTTAGACTACTTTTTTATTAATGACCTTGGAAACATTTGGAAACTGAAACACAACTGAAGGTTACTCTATAACTAGACCTCCTTTGTTCGACAACATTCCTTTTGATATTTGGAAAACACGCATGTCTACATTTTTACAGTCACTGGATTACCGTATGTGAATATTTGTTCAAGAAGGGTATATAAAACCAACTAGATTAGTTGACGGAGTTAGAGTTGAAACTCCATTTACTAACAGGATAGTAGAAGAACGTGACTTAGCACAACTTAATACTAAATGCTTGAATAGTTTCTTTTATGCTCTTAAATATGATGATTACATGCGGGTTTCTACTTGCAAAACTGGAAAGGATATATGGAAGAGACTTTATATAACTTATGAGGGGACAAATAAAGCTAAACAATCTAGACTTAATATCTTGTTGCATGATTATGAACTATTTTGCATGAAAACCATTGAATCCATTTCTGACATATACATAAGATTCACATAAATTGTCACCTCTTTACATGTATTGGGTAGGGAACTAATGAATGTTGAAATGATTATAAAAATACTTCATTATTTTCCTACTACTTATGATGCTAAAATAACTGCGATTGCTGATGGTGGGAAAATTTATGTATCACCACGCAGATTTTGATTTCTCCTATTTTGTAATCGAATATGTTGAGTTCAGTAATTAGGTTGTTAAGCCTAAGTAAATGTGCCACAGCTACCAAGAGGGGGGTGAATTGGTTGTTTTAAAAATTTTAAACCCTCTTAATGATAAAGTTGAACCGAAATAAAATTTTCTTTTAAAGTTTGTAGAAAAATGTTTTTCAACCACAGAGTTGTTAAAACTAAAATTTAAAGTGCGGAAACGTAAAAGCAATAAAGTAAATGACACCAGATTTATAGTGGTTCGCTCTATAACCAGACCTACATCCACTCCTCAGAGGCACTCTCTGAGTATTGCACTAATACCACAAAGTGACTCTCATTTAGCACCCACTGCAAGGCGGAGAAGCCTTTACAACACACTCTTTTCACCACTACCCGGTGCGGCAGAGAACCGTCGTCCTTTTACACAATCCACAGTGCTGGCAGAGAACCGTCGTCCTTTTACACAATCCACAGTGCTGACAGAGAACCGTCGTCCTTTCACACTCTCCAAGTGTAGGCAGAGAACCCTTCGGCTGTTCACACTCTCCAAGTGTCGGCAGAGAACCGGATCTCCTTGACTGATCTTCTCACAAGAATCTAGAAGGAAGAAGGAAAAGAGTGAAGAAATACAATTTCACAAGTAGAGACTCTTACCTTAGTAATCCAAGTGAAGCCTTCTCGCTCCAGTGGTAGAAATCCTCCTTTGAATGTTCTCTTCCACTCTCTCCTTGGCTATTCTCTCAAGAGGCTCGAAGATCAAATGACAAAAAGATTGAGTGGCAGTCTAATTTGGACTATTTATACAAAAGACATGAAAAACCGCCCAAAAACTGCATATTTTCAATTCTGTACGCAGTGGATCGTCCTAGACGATTTTACTTAAACGATCTGAAACGACCCAATTTGTATATGTGTACAAAATGACTTCGTACAGCTGATCGTCCTGTACGAACTAGGTTCGTCCAGTACGAACGGTTATTACAAGGTCGGTTCTAGAAACTGCTGAAAACTGTTCTAAGTCGGTTAATCGTTTGGACGAAAATATGTTTGTCTGGATAAAAATTTTCCAGAGAGCCGATCGTTTTGGACGATTATTTATTTCGTCTGGACGAAAATTTTCCAGAGCACCAATCGCCGCGGACGATAATTTGTTTTCGTCTGGACGAAAATTTTCCAGAGAGCTGATCGTTCGGTACGATATTTATTTTTGTCTGGACGAAAATTTTCCAGAGGACTGGTCGCCTCGTACGATGATAAAATTCATCTGGACAAAAATTTTACAGAGAACCCATCATCCGGGACGATAATAAATTTCATCCTGGACGAATAGGACTTAGAAAAAAATTTTCGAGCAAGTTCCTATTCGTTCCAAGTGCTCTATAGGAGATAACTGACAGATCGTCCAGTACGATAAATATCGACCTGTACGATCAGTATAGAATTTTAAGATCTCCTTATTTGTGTGTGTGAGATTTTATTCACTCAATTACAATCACTCCCTTTCAAAATTAATTCAAAGAAAAGGCAAACTTCAAATAAACAAAATATCTCATGTTGAATTTGATTTGAAGTTATCGTAGTCTGGAGTCTGATTTTCCTGAAATGTTAGTACACACAAGAGCAAGTGCAAATCTTCTGAAATTGTTAGGAGATAACTATACATTTGAACAATAATGTTTGGAATCATCAAAACTACATAAGTTGTACAAATATAAATCATTCAAATAGCAACTATTCAAACAGAATACTGCATTAAAAATAAAGTACAATCTCGAGAGATTGACACAGTATTCTACAATGGATTTAATATTAAAATAGGGTTTTGAAAAATTATATTTCTATGATTAAACACAGTTCAAAGAATAACATATCATCTCAAAAGATGAACATGAAATTCTATAGAATATGTTTAAAGATAGAAATAAGCTTTTTGAAAATTTTATTCATTCTTTTATTTAGATATATCAAGGTGAATATTATATCATCTTGAAAGATGAACATAAAATTCTTCAAGAACATCCAAAAACAAGAATGAGTTTTATAAAATTCATCATTTCTAAAATTAAATATAACAAGCAATAAATTATATTGCCTGAAAAGATAATAATAAGATACTACGAGCATATTTAAGATTACAAATGAAGTTTTTTTTTTAAAATATCTATATTCCCAAAGATTCTTCTCTTGTTTTATATGAATAAAATAAGGTTTATTTTAGTCTGGGGTTCTCAAATACCTATAGGAGCAAGCTCCTATAGTTAATTACATCCTATGAGGGATACTCCTAAGAAAACTCTCTATTAAAGTAGTGATTTCATACCCTTTTGACTACAAAGTAGAAGATAAGGAACAGAAATAAGGATTTTTCAAGGAGAAAGATCAATATTGAACATTTATTAGCGAGTCAAAGGAGGAAAAGTAGGAGGAGCCGGATTCTGAGAAGCTCAGAGGCAACCTCAATCTATCCTATGTAGGGCTTTACATTTTAGGAGAGAAATTTTATATTTAAGTTGGCATTTTATTAGAAATTTGGGATTATATTCCCGGAGGGCAAGGACTTAAGATCTAAAAATAATCTTCCTCAGAACCAAAATCTAATTTGGATACTATAAAATAGTGACCCGAACCTAACTAATGAAGTGCAAATCTGGACTTATCCCGACCTGGATTGGGGAGCCAGCTAACCACCTAAGCGCTTTAAAACCAAATGTCCAGTCTCTTATGAAAGATGGGTAGGGATGTTATTTAAGTTTTAAGGAATTAGGCATTGACATCTAAGACAGATCCTAATTGGTCCCTCGACTTATGTAGGGTGAATTATACCTAAAATAAATGCAATTAATATTTTAGACACTTTTTAATTTGTATCTAATGCAATGCATGCTAATTGACTCGAATGCATAAAATGAATATGAAGCAGTTTTAAAATTAGGCTTAGAAAATAGGTTTTTCCCTAGAGACTGCACAACTTCCCCTTGACAGAACTGCACCCTCATAGGTCAAGTGGTCTGCTAGAACCCGCAGGAGGGGAGGTGCCTAACAAAGAAGAGAATGTAATAATATGCTTATGCTGACTCTCGGCGGTCCCGAGCTTACTTCTTAGAATATTAGAGTTACTATGTGAGCCTAAAATTTTTTATCAAAATTACAAGTAGAAGAATTTTAATCGTACCCTTACGAAAAAAAAGCACTCCGATTCGTATCCAAACAAAAACAAAACACGACATGTAAGGGCCATAAAAAAAGCTACTGCACAAAAAATGTAAACAAACAAATTAAATAATCCAAAATTATAATATTCAATGTCCAATGTCCATATTACACCCGGAATTTGCAGAAAAATAAAGTGGCCGGGCCCCACTGACTACAAACCCTAATTCTAATCCTAAGAATGACGCAAGTGATTTTTGAACTGAGATATACTGTTCCTTGAATCTTTATTTCTTTGTCTACTTTCTTCAATCTTCTCGTTCTGTCTTTTTCTTCTTCTACGAGCTTCTCGGGTCCGCCGGGTTCTGGATATCCAAATGAAAAGAAACTCATCCCTAAGAGGGGTATTTTCTTTTCTATTTTCTCGGGTCCGCCGGGTTCTTGATAAATTATTTTTACATTACATTTTATTTCACAGAAAGGGAAGAAAAATCTAGTCCACCTGCAGGGTTATCCTAAGCAATTTATAATAAAAATCATCCCACACAGTTATATATATATGCAATTGAATTTAAATTATTAAGCCACTCTTGGCAACACTCTTCTTCATTTGGGGGCTAAGCAGCTGAAGCACCTATAACATTTATTTATTATTAATTAATTAGCCCCTTTTTCATCTGCCCTAGATGAGTGTGGCCACCTACAGAAATTTTTTTTAACAACCAGATCGCTCCTAACCTACGGGTATTCTAATCGTCAACCAAATCACATTACAGAGTGCAGTAAGAGAAAGTAAACAAACACACCAATGATTTTACAACCAACATGCAATGAAAATCGAGAAAGACAGTCACACAGCAGTAAAAAAAAACACGGGCCTAACCTAAATCTAAAGTCGGTTGTCCTAACAAATAATTCTAAGTGTGTGCAATAGGTTATGTAGTTTTGATTTGTCTTGTTTGAATAGTTGCTATTTGAATGATTTATATTTGTGCAACTTATGTAGTTTTGATGATTCCAAACATTATTGTTCAGATGTATAGTTATCTCCTAACAATTTTAGAAGATTTGCACTTGCTCTTGTGTGTACTAACATTTCAGGAAAATCAGACTCCAGACTACGAAAACTTCAAATCAAATTCAACATATGATATTTTGTTTATTTGAAGTTTGTCTTTTCTTTGAATTAATTTTGAAAGGGAGTGATTGTAATTGAGTGAATAAAATCTCACACACACAAATTAGGAGATCTTGAAATTCTATACTGATCGTATAGGACGATATTTATCATACTGGACGATCTGTCAGTTATCTCCTGTAGAGCACTTGGAACGAATAGGAACTTGCTTGAAAATTTTTTTTTTTCTAAGTCCTATTCGTCCAGGACGAATTTTATTTTCGTCCCGGACGATGGGTTCTCTGTAAAATTTTCGTCCAGACTAATTTTATCATCGTACGAGGCGACCAGTGCTCTGGAAAAATTTTGTCCAGACGAAAATAAATATCGTACCGGACGATCAGCTCTCTAGAAAATTTTCGTCCAAACGAAAACAAATTATCGTCCGCGGCGATGGGTGCTCTGGAAAATTTTCGTCCAGACGAAATAAATAATCGTCCAGGACGATCGGCTCTCTGGAAAATTTTCGTCCAGACGAACATATTTTCGTCCAAACGATGAACCGACTTAGAACAATTTTCAGCAGTTTTTAGAACCGACCTGGTAATAACCGTTCGTACTGGACGAACCTAGTTCGTACAGGACGATCAGCTGTAAGAAGTCATTTCGTACACATATACAAATTGGGTCGTTTCAGATCATTTAAGCAAAATCTTCCAGGACGATCCATGATCGTACAGGACGATCCACTGCGTACAGAATTGGAAATTTGCAGTTTTTGGGCGGTTTTTCTTGTCTTTTCTATAAAAGGTCCAAATTAGACTGCCACTCAATCTTTTTGTCATTTGATATTCGTGCCTCTTGAGAGAATAGCCAAGGAGAGAGTGGAAGAGAGCATTCAAAGGAGGATTCCTACCACTGGAGCGAGAAGGCTTCACTTGGATTGCTAAGGTAAGAGTCTCTACTTGTGAAATTGGATTTCTTCACTCTTTTCTTTCTTCTTTCTAGATTCTTGTGAGAAGATCATTCAAGAAGGTCCGGTTCTCTGCCGACACTTGGAGAGTGTGAACAGACGAGGGTTCTCTGCCCACACTAGGAGAGTGTAAAAGGGAGAAGGTTCTCTGCCTACACTTGGAGAGTGTGAACAGCCTTAGGGTTCTCTGCCCACACTAGGAGAGTGTGAAAGGACGACGGTTCTCTGCCAGCACTGTGGATTGTGTAAAAGGACGACGGTTCTCTACCGCACCGGGTAGTGGTGAAAAGAGTGTTTTGTACAGGCTTCTCCGCCTTGCTGTGGGTGCTAAAGGAGAGTCACTTTGTGGTATTAGTGCAATACTCAGAGGGTGCCTCTGAGGAGTGGATGTAGGTCTGGTTATAGACCGAACCACTATAAATCTGGTGTCATTTACTTTATTGCTTTTACGTTTCCGCACTTTGAATTTCAGTTTTAACAACTCTGTGGTTGAAAAACATTTTTCTACTAACTTTAAAAGAAAATTTTATTTCGGTTCAACTTTATTATTAAGAGGGTTTAAAATTTTTAAAACTACCAATTCACCCCCCTCTTGGTAGCCGTGGGACATTTACTTAGGCTTAACAACCTAATTACTGGACTCAACAAGTGGTATCAGAGCATTGTTTCAAAATCATAAGTTTGAACTACTTTTTGATTAATGTAGATGGCTACATTTGGAAATCGAAACACACCTGAGGGTTACTCTATCACTAGACCTCCACTGTTTGACAATATTCCTTTTGATTTTTGGAAAACACGCATGTCTACTTTCTTACAGTCACTTGATTATCGCATGTGGATGCTAGTCCAGGAAGGTTACACAAAATCAACTAGATTAGTTGATGGAATTAGGGTAGATACACCATATGCAGATTGGACTATAGAAGAACGTGACTTAGCACAATTAAATGCAAAATGTTTAAATAGTTTCTTTTGTGCTTTAAAATCTGAAGACTATATGCGAGTTTCCCCTTGTAAAAGCGGAAAGACATATGGGATAGACTTTGTATTACTTATGAAGGGACAAATGAGGTTAAGCAATCAAGACTCAATATCTTGTTACATGACTACGAACTATTTCGCATGAAACCTAATGAATCTATATCTGACATGTACACAAGATTCACTCAAATTGTCACCTCTTTGCATGCACTAGGTAGGGAATTAACAAATGCTGAAATGGTTAATAAGATTCTTCGTTGTTTACCTACTGCATATGATGCTAAAATTACTGCAATTACAGAGTCTAAAGATCTGAACATTTATTCAATTGACAATCTTCTTGGTTCACTCATTGCTTACGAGCAAGGAGTAAGTCAAAGAAAGATTGATGCAGGTGAACCAAGAAATGACAAGAATATTGCACTAAATGTGGAAGAGTCAGAAAGTGAACACTCACAACCTGAGGATGAAGACGATATTGCACTGATGACTAGACAATTCAGAAGCTTTTTAAAGAGGAAGCAGAAGAGACGCCAGCAATGGAATAGAGGTAAGTATAACAGAAATGGCAAGGTTTCTAATGAAGTGATTTGTTATGAATGCAGGAAACCAGGTCATATAAAGACTGATTGTCCAAAACTCAAAGCCACTCCTAGCAAGGAGAAGGTAGAGGAGAAACCAATGGTAAAGAAGGGCAAGAAGAAGTTTCAAAAGGCTTTTTGGGCGGACTCAGCTTCAGACTCATCTGAGACTGAAAAAGAAGAAGAAGTCACCAACCTTTGCTTGATGGCAGATAATCTGAACAATCAGATCAAGAAGAGGTATGTGATTTAACTTATAATGAATTGTTTGAAGTTTCTGAACACATGCATGATGCATATAGGAAAACGAAAAAGATGCATGCTAGTTTAGTTTTAGAATTGGAAGAGCTTAATAAGGAACACGAAATCCTTAGGAAAGATCATGCTTTAATTGATAGCAACCACATGAAAATACTTGATGAATATGATGACTTGAATAAAAATTTTGAGAATTTAAAATCATCCTATGCTGAACTTGAAAAAGAATTTAAGAAATTTAAGGATGAATCTGAGAGCAAGACATATAGAATCAATTATACAAATCGAATCTTGGAGAATATGAATTCATTTTACAAACTTACTATAAGAGCTCTCGAGGATAATAGGAACCCCCCTAAACTTGAATATTTTACAAATCCTAAATATTATCCTAAATTCATGAAATCCCTTAGAAGACAATCATATGAAAGAAAACATAGGAATATTTTTCCTAATGTTAAATGTAACAATTGTGGATTTTTGGGACATATATCTCACACCTGCACTTTAAAGATGAAACCTAATTTGGTGTGGAGAACTAAGATGCATAAACCTAGACATATCACACATGCATCTGATTATAAATTTCATAAAGGTGAACCCAAACTAGTTTGGGTTCCCAGGTCTAACATTTGAGAATTTACAGGAATACTCTCACACAAGACCTCGTGAGAGTATATGGTACCTGGACAGCGGATGTTCTAAGCACATGACTGGAGATACTGCTCAATTCATAACGCTGGAAGCCAGGAGTGGAGGCAAGGTTACACTTGGAGATAATACCACAAAGAAAGTGGTTGGATCAGGTATGATTGGAAATTTGAAAAACTTTTTCATAGACAATGTTTTATTAGTTGAAGGCTTAAAACATAATTTGCTTAGCATAAGTCAGCTATGTGATAAGGGCTATAATGTAAAATTTTTACCTACTAGCTGCATAATTAGCCTAAATGGGAAAATTATTTTAAATGGAAAAAGGGTGAACAATGTCTACATGCTAGATTTAAATTGTATTCAATCTCCTACTGCTTTTTGTTTGAAAACTGTTTCTGATGAATCATGGCTTTGGCATAGGAGACTTTGTCATTCTAGTATGAAAAATCTTAGAAAAATTACCCAAAAGAATTTGGTGAGAGGAATACCTAAACTAGACTTTACTAAGGACCATCTGTGTGATGCATGTCAATTAGGAAAACAAGTGAAGTCCTCTTTTAAGTCCAATAAAGATCTTAGGACCAGTAAACCATTAGAAATTCTTCACATGGATCTTTTTGGACCTGTAAGCACGGTAAGTCTAGGAGGAAAGGTATATGGATTTGTTATAGTAGATGATTTTTCAAGATTCACCTGGGTTAAATTTCTTTTTCATAAGAGTGAATCATTTGAGGAATTCAGAAATTTTTCAACTTGGATACAAAGAAAACTAGGATGTGAAATAATTTCTATACAAAGTGATCATGGAGGAGAATTTGAAAATGAAAGATTTGAAGATTCTGTAAAGAAAAGGGGATTGATCACAATTTTTCTGCACCTAGAACTCCTCAACAAAATGGAGTAGTTGAAAGAAAGAACAGAACATTAATAGAAGCCGCCCGAGCAATGTTAGCAGAATACTCACTTCCTAGATATTTTTGGGCTGAGGCGGTTAGCACTGCATGCTATGTTCTGAATAGGGTGAATGTGAGATCAAATTTGAATAAAACACCCTATGAGTTGCTAAAAGGTAGAACACCAAATTTGTCTCATTTGCATGTATTTGGTTGCAAGGTGTTCATACATAATAATGGAAAATCTGCCTTAGGAAAATTTGATCCAAAATCAGATGAAGGAATTTTTGTTGGATATTCAAGTGTTGGAAAATCTTATAGAGTATTCAACAAAAGAACTTTAGTCATTGAAGAAACCACACATGTTGTTTTTGATGAAAATGGAAACATGGAAGAGCCAAAAGTTGTTGAAGAAGAAATTGAAGAAAACTCCCAAAAGATTGATAGATTAAATTTGAAGAAAATGTGGAAGAAAATTTAGAAAGAGAAGACCCTTTGCCTAGAGATTTGAGATTTTCTAAAAACCACCCAAAGGAATTGATTATAGGTGAACCAAGTGAGGGTGTTAGAACTAGGCGTGGATTAAACAAGGAAGTCAATCATTCAGCCTTTATTTCAACTATTGAACCCACTAACATTGATCAAGCACTTTCAGATGAATTTTGGATATTGGCCATGCAAGAAGAGTTAAATCAATTTGTAAGAAATAAAGTTTGGGAACTAACTACAAGGCCAAAAGATCAAAGTGTTGTTGGAACCAAGTGGGTGTTCAAAAATAAAATGAATGACTCAGGAGTAGTCATTAGAAATAAGGCTAGATTAGTAGTTAAGGGTATAATCAAATTGAAGGAATTGATTTTGAGGAAACTTTTGCCCCTGTAGCTAGACTTGAAGCAATTAGGGTTTTACTAGCCTTTGCCTGTTTTAAAGGTTTTAAATTGTTTCAAATGGATGTCAAAAGTGCCTTTTTAAATGGAGTAATTGAAGAAGATGTTTTTGTAGAACAACCTCCAGGTTTTGAAAATTCTAAATTTCCAAATCATGTTTTCAAATTAAAAAAGGCATTATATGGATTGAAACAGGCACCTAGGGCTTGGTATGAGAGGTTAAGCACCTTCCTACTTGAAAGATCTTTTGAAAAAGGAAGTGTGGATACAACTCTCTTTTTAAGGAAAATTGGAAAGGATATACTTATTGTTCAAATTTATGTGGATGACATCATCTTTGGATCTTCAAATAAACATCTTTGTGATGATTTTTCTAAAACAATGAGTAGTGAATTTGAAATGAGTCTAATGGGAGATTTAAATTACTTTCTAGGATTTAGCATTAAGCAACTTGAGGAAGGTACTTTTCTTAGTCAAACCAAATATATTAAGGACATCCTCAAAAAATATGAAATGGACAATGCTAAACCTGTTAGTACACCAATGAGTTCTTCAGTTCAGTTAGATAAAGACCTTAAGGGAAAATCTGTTGATCAAAAGAAATTTAGAGGGATAATTGGATCTTTACTTTACTTGACTGCTAGCCGACCAGATATTATGTTTAGTGTTTGCTTATGTGCTAGATTTCAATCAGATCCAAAAGAATCACATTTGACAGCAGTGAAAAGGATTTTAAGATATCTACTAGGAACTCAAAACTTAGGAATTTGGTATCCTAAGTTTAGCTCTTCATTTGAAATTATTGGTTACTCAGATTCTGACTTTGCAGGCTGTAGAGTGGATAGGAAAAGCACTTCTGGAACATGTCAATTCATTGGAAATTCATTAGTTTCATGGTCTAGTAGAAAACAAAATTCAGTGGCACTATCTACTGCAGAAGCAGAATACATTGCATTAGGAAGTTGTGTGGCACAAGTACTTTGGTTAAAACAACAGTTGATTGACTTAGGATTAACTATAGGCACTATTCCAATTTATTGTGACAATACTAGTGCTATTTGCATTTCCAAAAATCCTATTCAACATTCTAGAACCAAACACATTGATATAAGGCATCATTTCATAAGGGATCATGTATCCAAAGGAGAAATTGAACTCATACATGTTTCAACTGAAAATCAACTTGCAGACATTTTTACAAAACCTTTAGCCTTTGATACCTTCAGTACTTTAAGAACAAGGCTTGGTGTTATTGATTTGAATGCTTAACTAAAATGTCTTTGCAACATTGATACTTGTTGTGTTTTGTTTTTGTAATTTTGTGAATTTTGTGTGTTTTTAATGAATTGTTTTTGGATTTATGATTTTGGTTTTATGTTTTCTGTGTTTTTGTTGATTTTGTTAATTTAAAAAATTCAAAATTAAAATTTTTTTTGGAGGAAATCGTCCAGGACGAAATGTTTTCGTACGGGACGATATGTGAAGGAACAGTTTGCGCGAATTTAAACCGTTTTGAGAGCAGTTTTTTATTGATCGTCTGTACGATATTTAATCGTCCAGGACGAATTTTTTTCTCTCTCAAACGTCGGGACGATTGAATGCAGCGGTTGAGTGGATAAGACAGTTTTTAATACGAACTTCGTCTGTACGAAATTTTTTCGTCTGTACGAACATGTGTCGGTTCATTGTAGGGGACGGTTTTCAAGAGTCATTAAAACAAAACACTTTTCGATCGTCTGTACGAAATTTTTTCGTATGTACGATCGGTCAAGTCAAAAAGCCTGTACGAAGGGACGCATCGTAAGTTGTGTTGAATACGAAAAGCCGTTACATTTTGGACGAATTGGATCGTCTGTACGAAATTACTTCGTCCAGACGAACGATAATTTTTCGTCCAGGACGAATATTTTCGTCCAGGACGAACGTATCATTTTTCTTTAAATATGAAGGCTTTCAAACTTGACAATCACACTTTCAAACATCTTTTTCAATCCCTTTCTACATCAAATCAACTATGGCCTCCTCTAGCAAAAGACAAAAAGTTTTGGTGAAGAAACCTAACAGGAATGCCCCAGACAACTTTCTTTCCAAGGCAAATGAGGAATCTTTTCCTCGTTTTGCATCTGCAAAAATCACTCCGTCTCGCATTCTTATCCAAACAGAGTTGAAATTTCGGGTATTGCACCTCTTCGCCTCAACCCAATTTCAGTTCATTCTTTCTCTCGTCCACTCTACAATAAGCAAACCTACCATTACTTTCTAGCCAACATGAGTTTCAATTCTGACCACTCTATCATTAGTTCTTTTGTTTTTAAGAAAAAAGTTGAGATCACCAAGCACGACCTTGGTGCATTTTTAAACTTAAGAACTGAAGGATATAGAGCCCACACCCTAATATCAGAAAACACCTTCAAATGGTTTGAAATCAATAGGGTGATTAGAGATAGGCATAACCTATCATGTTGCTAGAGTGGCCGGTATGACCCAAGATGCCCGAATCATCCAGCATATCCTTAGATCCTCAATTATTCCTAAAGCTGGTGATAGGATTAACATTACTCCTCTCCTTTCTGTTCTAACCTTTTTAATCATGCAAAGACATCCTATTGACGAAGCCCAACTCATCATAGACCATATCTATGGGCTTTCAGAAATAGGACATGCTGATCAGAAGAGGAAGAAGAACATTTCTTTAGGGCACTTGATTACTTATATTTTGGAGAATAAGTACAATATAGTGCATCCTGATGAAGAATATGAAGAGCCAGTTTACTATAACGATGCATCATTCAGATTGCTCTTCAAGGAGGAAAAAGAAAAAGAGAAAGCACATGCTAGTGCTTCAGAAGAAGAAGAAGAAGGAGTGCAAGGTTCTGCTTCTCAATCAGATTACCAGAATCTGATTGAGAGATTTGATAGACTAGAGACTCACATTGATCAAAGGTTTGATCAATTTGATGCTCAACTTACTCAGCAGCAACATGACATTGGTAATATTAGAGATGAAGTTCATGAAATAAATACCAATGTAATGTTGATGGCCTCCTACTTCAACCTCTTTGGCGGCATTCCTCCTCCTCCTCCTCCAGAACAGTAGAATTGTTTTTATGTGTGTATGGTGTATTTTTTTTATTATCGTGTCTGTTTTATTATTCAGTGTTTGTTTTTAAGTTGTTTTTTTTTAAGTTCAATATTTTTTTTATGTAATCCGTTTTTTTTTATCAATGAAAGTTTGTTTTTATTAGATTTGTTTTTAAATGTGGCTAATGTTTATGAATTTCATTAGTATTTTTTTAATCTACATAGTGCTTAAATTCGATTGTAATTTGAGATTATCTATATTAGAAAATCTAGACTTTCTAAATTTATAATTTGTTTATAACTTGTTGTAATTAGAACTTTTAAATTCATGTCTATTCATTTAGACTACATAAAAGTTAATATTGTTATTGCAATTTTGATGTTTTCTTATTTTGTATTTCTATGCTCAAATGATATTTATGCACCTAGAAATATTTGAAATTTTAGATTATAGATTTTGGAAAGAATTGGTCAAATTACTCTTGAACATTGTACGAATGTACAAAAATCAAAAGCAATTCGCAAAAATTTGCAAAGTGAAAAAGAGGCACAAAATAAGCCCAACCAAAGAAAAATGCACAAAAATGTGCTCCAAAACTTTGAAAAGATGTGCAAAGCACCACATGAGGTAATTCTCTTCTTTCCAAATTCGTTCAATCTCTTAATTCAAGTTGATCTAATGTTCATTTATATTCTATTGAACTTTGAAATATAGAATTTTTTTACATCTCACTTGTAATGATTTTCAATAATCAAAATGTCTAAATTGAATCATGTCTTTGATAAATTCTTCTTACTTACAATGTTATATCACTTCATAAATTTTATGAATTTCTATGATTGACCTAATATCTTTAGTTTAAAATTGCATACCCTATGTCAAATCACAATTTAGATTAAATTTTAACAATGAATTTCATATAATTATTTACATTTCTTGTCTTTTTCTTCTTCACTTTTTGTTGCTGTCAAAAAGGGGGAGAAATTATTATGTTTGTATTTTTGTGGTTGTGTTTTCTATTTTAATTGTTCTGTTTGCAAGTTTTTTTTTATTTGTGTTAAAAATTTTTGAATAACAAAAATATTGTTCTTTAAATATTGTTCTTTAATGCCTCCTTATTTTAATGTACTCATAAATTCAGGGGGAGTTTAGGAGATAAGAGATTTGTTTTAACTTGAAACCTTACAAATAATAATTGTTTTGCCATCATCAAAAGGGGGAGATTGTTTGAATAGTTGCTATTTGAATGATTTATATTTGTGCAACTTATGTAGTTTTGATGATTCCAAACATTATTGTTCAGATGTATAGTTATCTCCTAACAATTTTAGAAGATTTGCACTTGCTCTTGTGTGTACTAACATTTCAGGAAAATCAGACTCCAGACTACGAAAACTTCAAATCAAATTCAACATATGATATTTTGTTTATTTGAAGTTTGTCTTTTCTTTGAATTAATTTTGAAAGGGAGTGATTGTAATTGAGTGAATAAAATCTCACACACACAAATTAGGAGATCTTGAAATTCTATACTGATCGTACAGGACGATATTTATCGTACTGGACGATCTGTCAGTTATCTCCTATAGAGCACTTGGAACGAATAGGAACTTGCTTGAAAAATTTTTTCTAAGTCCTATTCGTCCAGGACGAATTTTATTTTCGTCCCGGACGATGGGTTCTCTGTAAAATTTTCGTCCAGATGAATTTTATCATCGTACGAGGCGACCAGTGCTCTGGAAAATTTTCGTCCAGACGAAAATAAATATCGTACCGAACGATCAGCTCTCTGGAAAATTTTCGTCCAGACGAAAACAAGTTATCGTCCGCGGCGATGGGTGCTCTGGAAAATTTTCGTCCAGACGAAATAAATAATCGTCCAGGACGATCGGCTCTCTGGAAAATTTTCGTCCAGACGAACATATTTTCGTCCAAACGATGAACCGACTTAGAACAGTTTTCAGCAGTTTCTAGAACCGACCTGTAATAACCGTTCGTACTGGACGAACCTAGTTCGTACAGGACGATCAGCTGTACGAAGTCATTTCGTACACATATACAAATTGGGTCGTTTCAGATCATTTATGTAAAATCGTCCAGGACGATCCATGATCGTACAGGACGATCCACTGCGTACAGAATTGGAAATTTGCAGTTTTTGGGCGGTTTTTCTTGTCTTTTCTATAAAAGTCCAAATTAGACTGCCACCCAATCTTTTTGTCATTTGATCTTCGTGCCTCTTGAGAGAATAGCCAAGGAGAGAGTGGAAGAGAGCATTCGAAGGAGGATTCCTACCACTGGAGCGAGAAGGCTTCACTTGGATTGCTAAGGTAAGAGTCTCTACTTGTGAAATTGGATTTCTTCACTCTTTTCTTTCTTCTTTCTAGATTCTTGTGAGAAGATCATTCAAGAAGGTCCGGTTCTCTGCCGACACTTGGAGAGTGTGAACATACGAGGGTTCTCTGCCCACACTAGGAGAGTGTAAAAGGGAGAAGGTTCTCTGCCTACACTTGGAGAGTGTGAACAGCCTTAGGGTTCTCTGCCCACACTAGGAGAGTGTGAAAGGACGACGGTTCTCTGCCTGCACTGTGGATTGTGTAAAAGGACGACGGTTCTCTGCCGCACCGGGTAGTGGTGAAAAGAGTGTTTTGTATAGGCTTCTCCGCCTTGCTGTGGGTGCTAAAGGAGAGTCACTTTGTGGTATTAGTGCAATACTCAGAGGGTGCCTCTGAGGAGTGGATGTAGGTCTGGTTATAGACCGAACCACTATAAATCTGGTGTCATTTACTTTATTGCTTTTACGTTTCCGCACTTTGAATTTCAGTTTTAACAACTCTGTGGTTGAAAAACATTTTTCTACTAACTTTAAAAGAAAATTTTATTTCGGTTCAACTTTATTATTAAGAGGGTTTAAAATTTTTAAAACTACCAATTCACCCCCCTCTTGGTAGCCGTGGGACATTTACTTAGGCTTAACAACCTAATTACTGGACTCAACATGTCTTATATAGGTTAATTATTGACTAAAGTTTTCTAATTGATTGAATTTTAATTTAAAAATGTTCACTAATTCTAGAGCGAGGTGTCACTAAGTTTTTTATGTTATATATTTCTATCATAAAGTGTGCATGCATCCTAAGTCTAAGTTTTCTAAGACTCAGTCCTTCATTTTTGTCCTTAAGTGTCACTACTGTTGTATAGGGTGAAATTTTTGTTATTACTAACCCTTAGGACTTTGCGCGTGTGTAAAAGGAATTTTAGGATCTAAAATAAAATAAAAGTAAACCTAATAAAGTTGAAGTTACTACAAGGACCTAAAGGGAAGGATTTGCACAAATCACACCAGGGGCCCCTAAAGGTTTTCTAAGTTTAGAATACTCACAGTCACCAGGGGCTACGACCCAGTGGTTCCGCCTGTAGCACCTCTACCCGGCTGGATAGAGGTGACTGGCGTCATTAGCTCCTTGTATTTTTGTCCACTTGATCAGTACCGTTCCTCGTAGTTCATGCAAATAAAGAGAAGAAAACAGGGAAAAATAGGGATAAGAAAGCACATTTAATAATTAATAATAAAATAATTGAAATTTACTAAAAATAAAGATGTACCTTTTTTTGGGCTTGGACACTAGATTTGTTGATTGTCTTTTGAACTCTTTACTTTTGAAAATATATTTTATATCTTTCTAACATTCACTCCAAGGCAACAACAAAGGGGAAGAAGAAGTAAATAGAGAAAGGTAGAGAGCAATAGAGCTTTTGATTTTCAATACTTTCAAATTCTAAAAGACCCCCAACAAACTTATTCTTCCTCACCCAAACCTTCTCTCTCCAACTTTTAACAATCTCATAGCCTTCACTATTACAAATCACTCATTTTTACCTTTCAAAAAGATACACCTCTCTTTAAACAAAAATTGCTTTCAAAACATTTCACTTTCCCATACAAATATATATATATATATATATATATATATATATATATATATATATATATATATATATATATATATATATATATATATATATATATATATATATATATATATATATACAATTTCTCTCTTCAAAGCCAACACTTTCACCTCTCAAAGCCCTCAAAAATAGACTCTCAAACATGTACTCATCTAAGCAATTTATTCTTCACACTTACACATGTCACTTTTTCCAAAATCACTCACATTTTAATTTTACTGACACACAAAACATTTTTTAATACATATATAATTCACTTTCCAAATATATACACTTTTCATCCTTCTAAAATCATACAATTCACTTTTCAAAACATTTTACCTTTCAAGACATACACAATTCACCCTCTAAAATTGCATATAATTTTCATTTTTACACATTTCATTTTTCAACATAAAAACAAACTATACTTTTCAAAACCTCCCAAAAGAAGCACATATTACTTTTTAACTTATACACACATACGTCACTCTCCCAAAATATACAAAAATAGGTCAAATAACATTCACATGAAAAGCTTTCTCAAAACTCATTGAAAGAATGATCTTGAACATACATTTGTATATACACATTTCTCCCATTAACCATAAATCATAAAATGATAGTCTTATTCTAATTACATATTTCATATAAAACTCAACCTGCAATCACAAATTATCAGTCATAAAAAAATGCATATACAAGCCTCATGCTCTTCTTATTAATTGATATGATTCATTCATTCAATATATAAAAGAAATAGAAAAATCTGAATTGTGAACAAATTAAATCCATGCTATTGAAGAAACTCATAAAGCAATATCAATTTAAAATGTAACATTTATCTTCTTGAAAATAATACATAAATGAAGGTTTATAAAATTCTTTAGGAAATCAACCGTCACTTATATATTTTATTATTATTAATATTATTTTTTAGAAAATAAAAACAACTAATTTTAATATATATATATATATATATATATATATATATATATATATATATATATATATATATATATATATATATATATATATATATATATATATATATATATATATATATATATATATATATATATATATATATATATATATATATATATATATATATATATATATATATATATATATAATTTGAATAAAGAAAGCTGCTTTACTTACCCATTAAAGCAATTTATTTTTGTTTGTATGCTCTTCTCTTTTTCTAATTGGTAATCCACCATATTTGAATCTGCTACAAGAACAGCCTTCGCATCAATGGGGAGGAGGCAGGATGGTTTTCGTGAATGGAGCCCTGCGATTGAGTGGGAGAGCGAGAGCCATTTCGCAAAACTGAAGGAGACGAGGCAGTTCGTCAGAATTAGAGGGAACTAGGTGAACGTGCGAACTAGAGGGAGACGAGCCAACTCATGGACTTCGATTTCATGAGAGCGACGGAGAGGGGGCTTCATCACTGGGTTTTTCACGCGAAAGGGAGAGAGCGACGGTGAGGAGTGACAGGCTTACGACCTGATGTTCGGTCTTGGTGTAGTGCGGAACAGAGATGACGGGGGGCTGAGAGTTTTTTTTTTCAGGCTTCTCACGAGCAGAGAGGCGATTGGGATTGTGTAAACGGCTGGGAGGAGACGAGGATGCTCGGGAGTTGGAGTTCCTTGCGAATGGATGAGTGGAAGAGGGCTTCTTTTTTTTATGCGAATAAGAGAGGTGGTTTTCTCTGTGTTTTTTTTTTTTTAAATAGAGAGAAGGGAGATCGTGGGTTTGGGTGGTTCGTGAACAGAGACGGAGAGTGAATGGGATAAGTTTAAGTGTCTAACTAAAATTTAGGTTAAGACTAACCAAATTTTGATTTGAATTATTTTTTATTTTAAAAAAGGGGGTTATTAGGATATACATTAATTAGAATCTAGACAAATTTTCATTCTTCTTTTATTATATATATATATATATATATATATATATATATATATATACTTTATGACAAATTTATTACTATATATACATATAAACTTGTGACGAGTCAAATCGGGTTAATATGGGCTATTGAAATTGAATTCGACTCGAGCTAAATTTGATTTTATTTCGCTTCGATTGATGTAGCAAATTTTGGTTTAAAAGAGTTGATTTGAGTTTGTTTGGAGTTGAATTAAAATTGGATTGAATGGATTTTGATTCGAGTTGAGTGATAGGTTTAAGTCGATGCTACGTCAGTGGGCATTCACCTAAGAGAAATCCTACGTGTGTGACATCTACACTAGGCTACAAAAAACCTAAGTACTAGAGTGTATTTCGGGGAAATTGACCTCGAATAATAAGGTCAACAAATGGACCCCAATAAGCATGATAAACTTGCCAAAGTTTATCGTGTGTATTGGTGTTGACAGAAATGATCAATTAGATCCAGAGTTGAAGTTGAAAATTTGAGTTTATGAATTTAGAAGATTTTGAACTTTGATAGATAATCAAAATGAACAATTTATAGAGATTTGAGTTGAAGAATTGATTTGAAGTTTGATATCAGAATTGATGGCTTTAGTAAAATGATAACTAATGAGATTAGTATCATTTAGTAAAACCAAAAATTTTGAAAAAGTTGAATGTGGCATGGCACGAATAGAGATTTTGAATTTGATTTTGGTTTGAATATGATTTTGATAAGACTAGAGTCTTCTTTCTAGTTCAAGAGGAAGGATGCCACTAAGTGGGAACTTACACTTAACTCAACGAACTAAAGGGTATCTTTTAAGAAAAGAAAGCAACCTATGGAAAAGATTGTATCTAATCTTGGAAAGTTTAAAATTTATGTTTTACACTAGGATGGTGCCACGAGGGGCGTTCTCCAACTCTAGCGGATGATCGTAAGGAAAGGATGCCTAAATATGGGGACTCACACCTAACCTTAGAGGATCGAAAGATCATATGAAAAGGAAGCCTAAGTGTGGGGACTCATACCTAATCATAGAGGATCGATTTAAGATTTAAAATTTACACTAGGATGGTGCCACGAGGGGCGTTCTCCAACTCTAGCGGATGATCGTAAGGAAAGGATGCCTAAGTGTGGGGACTCACACCTAACCTTAGTGGATCGGATGATCATATGGAAAGGAAGCCTAAGTGTGGGGACTCTCACCTAACCATAGAGGATCAATTTAAGATTTAAGATTTAATGAAGAGAAGATGACACTAGGGATACTTATATTTCTCCTCGGGACGAAGATTATGATGCCACTAGGGATGCTTACTCCTAACTTCAAAGAGGTCAATAGGATGCCGTAGGAGGACTTATACCTAAAGACGGATTTAAGATTTAAGATTTAATGAAGAGAAGATGCCGCTAGGGATGCTTATACTTCTCCTCGGGATGAAGATTAGGATGCCACTAGGGATGCTTACTCCTAACTTTAAAGATGTCAATAGGATGCGGTAGGAGGACTTATACCTAATGACGAATTTAAGATTTAAAATTTAAAGAAGAGAAGATGCCGCTAGGGATGCTTATACTTCTCCTCGGGATGAAGATTAAGATGCCACTAGGGATGCTTACTCCGAACTCCAAATATGTCAATAGGATGCCGTATGAGGACTTATACCTAAAGACGAATTTATGATTTAAAATTTAATGAAGAGAATATGCCGCTGGGGATGCTTTTACTTCTCCTCGGGATGAAGATTAGGATGCCACTAGGGATGCTTACTCCTAACTTCAAAGATGTCAATAGGATGTCGTAGGAGGACTTATACCTAGAGACAGATTTAATCAGGATTGACTGCCGTAACAGCGGACTTAAGCCAGAAAGTCAATAGGATGCCGTAAAAGCGGACTTAGACCTAAAGACGGATTTAATCAAGTTTGGCTGCTGTAAGAGCGAACTTAATCTAGAAAGTCAGTAGGATGCCGTAAAAGTGGACTTAGACCTAAAGACATATTTAATCAGGATGGCTGTCGTAAGAGCGAACTTAAGCCAGAAAGTCAATAGGATGCCGTAAAAGCGGACTTAGACCTAAAGACAGATTTAATCAGGTTTGGCTGCCGTAAGAGCGGACTTAAGCCAGAAAGTCAATAGGATGCCGTAAAAGCGGACTTAGACCTAAAGATAAATTTCAAGGTGGTGAATTTTTAAAGTAAAGTTGATTTCTTTAAAGCTTTGGATCTTTTCCCTCAATCACAAATGACATTGACAACTTGCAAATGTTCTACTAGAGATCATAAGCTTTTATATATGTCACTTTCTAGAAGCGAAAGAAAAAACATTTTGAAGATTCATAAACTTAAAAATCTTTTGATTAAAATTTTATTTTATCCTTCATTATAAATGATCTTTATAACTTACAAATAATCCACTAGGGAATATGTTTTTATATCAGATCATCATATGTGAAGAAAAACAAAAGGGGAGTAGTTTGATCATCTTTGATAAGTAAAGACTTAATAAAGCATCTCGACCACCAAAGGAGAAATGCAAGATTTTGTTTAAAGATTTATTCTATGATAGAATTTGTTTCGATTAACTCGAAGAAAATAATATAAATTTACTAGAGTCTTCGTCTACATATTCTAAGAGAACTAAAAGCAACATGATAAAATTTTCCTTAGAAAATTTTAACTTTTGCATGAGTTGTTGTAGAACAATGAGTATATTTGAGCATCCTTTATAGTGAAAACATTAAGGAATATCAAATACTCATAATGATTGAGAAAAGTTTGATTTTCATCAAAAAGTGAAAGCTTTATTTTTTTTATTTGAAAATTTTCTTATAATATTTGACTGTAATCGCTTAAGTTTTAATCATCTTCACCCAATCAAAATGACATTGGAAAAGATTCAAAAACTCAACGAAGGATGGGTTGACTCCCTCTAAATTAAATAGTTTGAATATGACCAACATGAGTTTAATCAAAATATTTAAAACTTAACAATTTTCTTTAAAGAAAAGTGTAGTTTCAAAGATTTTGAATTTCAATGCTCTAGAAAGATTCTTTAATGGGGATAGAGTTGTTTAGACTCTAACATCCGATTCTAGTTTATGATAAAGATATATCTTGAATTGAATTTTATATCTTTTAGAATAAATTACAATGGACTTTATCAGGAATAGAATCCCTCCAATTCTAACATTCAAGATAAGTTAATAATCGACTAGGTCAAATTGTATCTTGATTTTGATTTGACATTTGGCAAAGATTCAAACAAAAATATCATTAACCTCACTGAGGATAGAACACCTCATGTTCTAACATCCTAGTTCAGTCAATGATGGATTTAAACTTGAACATGATATCTACTCAATGGTGAATGAGAACATTAGACAATCATCTCAGAACCAACTAAGGGATGTCCCTTAGTTTAGTTACAAAATTTTGAATCTAAAAGAAGTGATTTTTATATCTATAAATATCACTATTGATCATCCAGTATCAGGATCCTGTCTAAAATCTCATTCAAATTAGAAGATGTCCAAAAGAGAGTTGAAGATTTTTGGATCATGGTTTGTTTATACATCTCAATTAGGTTAGATATGTGAAACTCAATAATGTACAACCAGCACCATTACAATTCCATTTATATTGATCATCTTTGTGATTTTTCTTTAAAAAGATTTGAAAAAATGAACTGACCTACTCAAGTTGCTAACTAGAGAGGTCTCAAGATTTAGATTTTGTTAACCCAGATCAAAGCTCCCTACAAGCAAAACTGGGGTTTCCTTCTTATCTTTTCATTCTTTTTAAACTAAGATCAAAAGAAATTAAATTGGAGATAGAAATTCAATTTTTTCAAATCTTTCAGATGGTATATATATTTTACATCTAATAGAATATCAATGCTTGATGATGAACCAAAATTTTGAATTCTCAAAGTCAAATGTTAAAAAAAATACTAAAGGATGAATAGGTCCTATGATATTCAAAATTTATAAAGGGAAGCCACTTTTTTTTTTTTTTTGCTACACATTTAATGAATGTGTCTCTTTTTTCTTT
This sequence comes from Dendrobium huoshanense, assembly GCA_016618105.1. NCBI lineage: Eukaryota > Viridiplantae > Streptophyta > Magnoliopsida > Asparagales > Orchidaceae > Dendrobium > Dendrobium huoshanense. The sequence goes on along the minus strand of CM028359.1, from coordinate 65,938,157 downwards.
TCTTTTCCTTCTTCACCTTTTTTTTATTTTATTTTTATTTGTTTTAGGAGGCTTCCTCTATTTAAATCTTGAAATGATTATTTTAGTTGTAAAACCATCTTCCAAGTATAAGAGTAGAAAATTAACGCTCTTATATAAGGAATATGGATCTACAAATTGGACTCAATCCTATAGTATGAATAAATAACTTGAATGAGATAATTATGAAATTAGTTTATCAATTTGCAAGATGTCTATGAAATGTATAACAACAAGGTGAACAAAACTTTCCTTTCCTCCAATTTTAATTTGACATAAATCTTTATTCAAAAGAAGATACATATTGATATCATAATGGGTGAACCCAAATATGATAAATTTTTATCACTATTGAAGAGGAAAAACTATTAAAGATGTTATAAAATCATTTGACTCGATATCAATTCAAAGTGTGTCAATTAATTTAAAGGAAAAGCCCCATGACAAAGAAATATTTATCATATCATGGGTTAGCCTTAATAAGGAACCTTGAATTATCCCAAGTCTTTGATTGAAAGAGGAATTTAAGATGATCAATCTTAACAAGATTTGCGCATGAGTTTTCTCAAATGGAGTAATAAAGCCAAGAGTAAACTTAGCTAATATTTGATTTATAAAATATTACCCTAAGAGAAAACAACATATGATGAATAAAAGCTTTTATATAACTTGTCTATTTATCTTCATCGCATACCTTAAGATCCACATTCTATCAGAGTTAAACCACATGATAGAGGACAAATCGTCGTATCCATGTCGTACTCTTAGGAAATAGGATTTATAGGCATATTAAACTTTAACCTACAAGAAGGTTTAAAGGTGAGGAAATTTAGAATGATTTTCAAACATTCAATATATCAACCAATATTTATACATTCCTAAAATTAGAAAAATCATAATATGGTTGAATAGAAGATTTGAAAATATATTTGAATTTAATTCAGCGATTGCTAGGAACTTAATTAAATTAGCTGAACTTTTATGCTTTAACGTTCCAAAAGGAAATGAGATTAAATATATCTTCATATAAAGCGTTAATCCACTCAAGTGGAGGGAGGGAGGGAACACACTTTTCATTTTAGCATTGAAAACCATAGGTCTTATTCTTTAAGGTTTAGAGGAGTCAACCACAATGAAATTTTAATTAAAATTTAAGAAAGTGAGGTAAATTTCGTTTTTTAAAAAAATCAACCTGCTATTTTCTCTAGCAAAAATTATTTTTATAAGCTTGACTTGTATTTGAACCTTCAAACTTTCTCAATTTAAATTGACTTTAATCTTGAAAATCTCACATATATCAAATTCTGGAGCCTATCCTAACAAACATATCAAGCTACGAAGACATGTAACTATAATATATTAGTAGGACAAGCAAAAAGTTTTGATTTGAAGGTTTGAGCTTGTTGAACCCTATCATACCAGACATATTAAGCTATAAAAATATATAACTATAATATGTTTAAATAGGGCAAAAACTTTGATTTAAAAGCTAAAATTTTGTTAAGATTTGTCCAGCCACATATCAAGTTACAAAAATATATAACTACAACATGTTGGCTAGAACACGGAGAAGTTTAAATTTTTGAAGACTTAAAGTTATTCAGACCCAATCCAAATAATACATTAAGTTACTAAAAGAAGTAACTATACATATTACTAAAGATTGGGCAAAGGGATTTTGGACCCAATGCTAAGTCAAACATCAAGCTACAAGAAAAATATAACTGCAACATTCAAATTAGCTCAGAAAATTTCTTTACAAAAAGGTCGTACAAAGGATCTTCCCGTTAGTTTTCTAACGGGGTCAAAAATAAGACCTCTAAAATTTTTTAGATACTGACCAAATTATCCAAGAATGAAATGAATAAAAGAACCAGTGGAAGAAAAGTAGTTACAACTTATGGCAAGCACAAGTATACTATCGATTAAAGGGTATAAAACACTGCTAAAGATGGAAAGAGGATTAATCCCCAGCGGAGTCGCTAGAAAAACCTTGGTGGGAAAAATTGTGTATCACCACGCAGATTTTGATTTCTCCTATTTTGTAATCGAATATTGCATTGAAAATAAAGTGCAATCTCGAGAGATTGACATAATATTCTATAATGGATTCAATATTAAAATAGGATTTTAAAAATTGATATTTCTATGATTAAACACAATTCAAAGAATAACATATCATCTCAAAAGATGAACATGAAATTCTATAGAATATGTTTAAAGATAGAAATAAGCTTTTTGAAAAATTTATTCATTCTTTTATTTAGATATAGCAAGGAGAATATTATATCATCTTGAAAGATGAACATAAAATTCTTCAAGAACATCCAAAAGCAAGAATGAGTTTTATCAAATTCATCATTTCTAAAATTAAATATAACAAGCAATAAATTATATTGCCTGAAAAGACAATAATAACATACTACGAGCATATTTAAGATTAGAAATGAAATTTTTTTAAGAAAATATATGTATTCTCAAAGATTATTCCCTTGTTTTATATGAATAAAATAAGGTTTATTTTAGTCTGGGGTTCTCAAATCCCTATAGGAGCAAGCTCCTATAGATAATTACATCCTAGGAGGGATACTCCTAAGAAAACTCTCGATTAAAGCAGTGATTTCATACCCTTTTGACTACAAAGTAGAAGACAAGGAAAAGAAATAAGGATTTTTCAAGGAGAAAGCTTAATATTGAACATTTATTAGCGAGTCAAAGGAGGAAAAGTAGAAGGAGCCGGATTCTGAGAAGCTCGGAGGCAACCTCAATCTATCCTATGTTGGGCTTTACATTTTATGAGAGAAATTTTATATTTAAGTTGATATTTTATTAGAAATTTGGGATTATATTCCCGGAGGGCGAGGACTTAAGATCTAAAAAGAACCTGCCTCAGAACCTAAATCTAATTTGGGTGCTATAAAATAGTGACCCGAACCTAACTAATAAAGTATAAATCTTGACTTATCTCGACCTGGATTGGGGAGCCAGCTAACCGCCTAAGCACTTTAAAACCATATGTCCAGTCTCTTATGAAAGATGGGTAGGGATGTTATTTAAGTTTTAAGGAATTGCGGACCGACATCTAAGACAGATCCTAATTGGTCCCTCGACTTTTGTAAGGTGAATTATGCCTAAAAAAATGCAATTAATATTTTAGACACTTTTTAATTTGTATCTAATGCAATGCATGCTAATTGACTCGAATGTATAAAATGAATATGAAGCAGTTTTAAAATAAGACTTAGAAAATAGGTTTTTCCCTAGAGATTGCACAACTTCCCCTTGACAGACTACACCCTCATATGTCAAGTGGTCTGCCAGAACCCACAGGCAGGGAGGTGCCTAACAAGGAAGAGAAAGTAATAATATACTTATGCTGACTCTCGGCGGTCCTGAGCTTACTTCTTAGAACGTTAGAGTTACTATGTGAGACTAAATTTTTTTATTAAAATTACAAGTAAAAGAATTTTAATCGTACCCTTACGAAAAAAAACCACTCTGATTCGTATCCAGTCTAAAACAAAACACGACATGCAAGGGCCCTAAAAAAAAGTTACTGCACAAACAATGTAAACAAACAAATTAAATAATCCAAAATTATAATATTCAATGTCCAATGTACAAATTACACCCAGAATTTATAGAAAAGTAAAGTGGCCGGGCACCACGACAACAAACCGGATTCTAATCCTAAGAATGACGCAAGTGATTTTTGAACTGGGATATAATGTTCCTTGAATCTTTATTTCTTCATCTTCTTTCTTCAATCTTCTCGTTCTGTCTTTTCTTCTTCTACGAGCTTCTTGGGTCCGCCGGGTTCTGGATATCCAAATGAAAAAAAACTCATCCCTAAGAGGGGTATTTTTTTTTTATTTGGATATTGAATCATCCTAATTTGGCTTTCCAAATAAAAGAGAATAATCCTTTAAGGTATATTCCCTTTTTTTCGAATTCCAAATTGAATGTGATATCTCATTTTCAAAATCTCTTTCACATATTTGACTCTTGATAAATTATTTTTACATTACATTTCATTTCACAGAAAGGGAAGAAAAATCTAGTCCACCTGCAGGGTTATCCTAAGCAATTTATAATAAAAAACATCCCACGCAGTTATATATATATGTAATTGAATTTAAATTATTAAGCCACTCTTGGCCACAATCTTCTTCATTTGGGGGCTAAGCAGCTGAAGCACATATAGCATTTATTTATTATAAATTAATTAGCCCCCTTTTCATCTGCACTGTATGAGTGTGGCTACCAGCAGAAAATTTTGTTAACAACCAGATCGCTCCTAACCTAAGGGTAATCTAATCATCAACCAAATCACATTACAGAGTGCAGTTATAGTAAGTAAACAAACACACCAACGATTTTACAACCAACATGCAATGAAAATCGAGAAAGCCCGTCACACAGCAGTAAAAAAAAAACATCGGCCTAACCTAAATCTAAAGTCGGTTGTCCTAACAAATAATTCTAAGTGTGTGCAATAGGTTATGTGGTTTTGATATGTCTTATATAGGTTAATTATTGACTAAAGTTTTCTAATTGATTGAATTTTAATTTAAAAATGTTCCCTAATTCTAGGGTGAGGTGTCACTAAGTTTTTCATGTTATATATTTCTATCCTAAAGTGTGCATGCATCATAAGTCTAAGTTTTCTAAGACTCAGTCCTTAATTTTTGTCCTTAAGTGTCACTACTGTTGTATAGGGTGAAATTTTTGTTATTACTAACCCTTAAGACTTTGCGCGTGTGTATAAGGAATTTAAGGATCTAAAATAAAACAAAAGTAATCCTAATAAAATTGAAGTTACTACAAGGACCTAAAGGGAAGGATTCGCGCAAATCACACCAGGGGCCCCTAAAGGTTTTCTAAGTTTAGAATACTCACAGTCACCGGGGGCTTCGACTCGGTGGTTCCGCCCGTAGCACCTCTACCCGGTTGGATAGAGGAGAGTGACGTCATTAGCTCCTTGTATTTTTGTCCACTTGAACAGTACTGTTCCTCGTAGTTCATGCAAATAAAGAGAACAAAATAGAGAAAAATAGGGATTAGAAAGCACATTTAATAATTAATAGTAAAATAATTGAAATTTACTAAAAATAAAGACGTACCTTTTTTTGGGCTTAGACACTGGATTTGTTGATCGTCTTTTGAACTCTTTACTTTGAAAATATATTTTATATCTTTCTAACATTCACTCCAAGGCAACAACAAAGGGGAAGAAGAAGTAAATAGAGAAAGGTAGAGAGCAATAGAGCTTTTGATTTTCAATACTTTCAATTTCTAAAAGACACCCAACAAACTTATTCTTCCTCACCCAAACCTTCTCTCTCAAAGTATTACAACTTTTAACAATCTCATAGCCTTCACTATTACAAATCACTCATTTTTACCTTTCAAAAAGATACACCTCTCTTTAAACAAAAATTGCTTTCAAAACATTTCACTTTCCCATACAAATATATATATATATATATATATATATATATATATATATATATATATATATATATATATATATATATATATATATATATATATATATATATATATATATATATATATATATATATATATATATATAAACACTTTCTCTCTTCAAAGCCAATACTTTCACTTCTCAAAGCCCACAAAAATAGACTCTCAAACATGTACTCATCAAAGCAATTTATTCTTCACACTTACACATGTCACTTTTTCCAAAATCACTCACATTTTAATTTTACTGACACACAAAACATTTTTTAATACATATATAATTCACTTTCCAAATATATACACTTTTCATCCTTCTAAAATCATACAATTCACTTTTCAAAACATTTTACCTTTCAAGACATACACAATTCACCCTCTAAAAATGGATATAATTTTCATTTTTACACATTTCATTTTTCAACATAAACACAAACTATACTTTTCAAAACCTCCCAAAAGAAGCACATATTACTTTTTAACTTATACACACATACGTCACTCTCCCAAAATATACACAAATAGGTCAAATCACATTCACATGAAAAGCTTTCTCAAAACTCATTGAAAGAACGATCTTGAACATACATTTGTATATACACATTTCTCCAATTAACCATAAATCATAAAATAATAGTCTTATTCTAATTACATATTTCATATAAAACTCAACCTGCAATCACAAATTATCAGTCATAAAAAAATGCATATACAAGCCTCATGCTCTTCTTATTAATTGATATGATTCATTCATTCAATATATAAAAGAAATAGAAAAATCTGAATTGTTAACAAATTCAATCCATCCTATTGAAGAAACTCATAAAGCAATATCAATTTAAAATGTAACGTTTATCTTCTTGAAAATAATATATAAATGAAGGTTTATAAAATTCTTTAGGAAATCAACCGTCACTTATATATATTATTATTATTATTATTATTATTATTATTTAGAAAATATAAAACAACTAATTTTAATATATATATATATATATATATATATATATATATATATATATATATATATATATATATATATATATAATATGAATAAAGAAAGCTGCTTTACTTACCCATTAAAGCAATTTATTTTTGTTTGTATGCTCTTCTCTTTTTCTAATTGGTAATCCACCATATCTGAATCTGCTACAAGAATAGCCTTCGCGTCAATGGGGAGGAGAAAGGATGGTTTTCGTGAATGGAGCCCTGCAATTGAGTAAGAGAGCGAGAGCCATTTCGCAAAACTGAAGGAGACGAGGCAGTTCGTCAGAATTAGAGGGAACTAGGTGAACGTGCGAACTAGAGGGAGACGAGCCAACTCCTGGACTTTGATTCCAAGAGAGCGACGAAGAGGGGGCTTTGTCGCTGGGTTTTTTCACGCGAAAGGGAGAGAGCGACGGTTAGGAGCGACGGGCTTATGACAGGACAATCGGTCTTGGTGTAGTGCGGAACAGAGATGACGGGAGGCTGAGAATTTTTTTTTTTTCAGGCTTCTCACGAGCAGAGAGGCGATTGGGATTGTGCGAACTACTGGGAGGAGACGAGGATGCTCGTAAATTGGAGTTCCTTGAGAATGGATGAGTGGAAGAGGGCTTCATTTTTTAATGCGAATAAGAGAGGTGGTTTTCTCTGTGTTTTCTTTTTTTTTAAAATAGAAAGAAGGGAGATCGTGGGTTTGGGTGGTTCGTGAATAGAGAAGGAGAGTGAATGGGATTAGTTTAAGTGTCTAACTACAATTTAGGTTAAGTCTAAACTAATTTTGATTTGAATTATTTTTTATTTTAAAAAAGGGGGTTATTAGGATATACATTAATTATAATCTTGACAAATTTTCATTCTTCTTTTATTATATATATATATATATATATATATATATATATATATATATATATATATATATATATATATATATATATATATATACTTTATGACAAATTTATTACTATATATACATATAAACTTGTGACGAGTCAAATCGGGTTAATATGGGCTATTGAAATTGAACTCGACTCGAGCTAAATTTGATTTTATTTTGCTTCGATTGATGTAGCAAATTTTGGTTTAAAATAGTATATTTGAGTTTGTTTGGACTTCAATTAAAATTGGATTGAATGGATTTTGATTCGAGTTGAGTGATAGGTTCGAGTCAATGCTACGTCAGTGGGCATTCACCTAAGAGAAATCCTACGGGTGCGACATCTACACTAGGCTATGAAAAACCTAGGTACTAGAGTTGATTTCGGGGAAATTGACCTTGAATAATGATGTCAACAGCTGAGTCTAAAGATTAAATATTTGCTATATTGACAATCTTCTTGGATCACTAATTGCTTACAAGCATGGAGTGAGTCAAAGAAAGGTTCATGCAGGAGAGCCACGAATGGAAAAGAATATTGCACTAAAGGTGGAGGAGTCAGAGAGTGATCAATCTGTACCTGAGGATGAAGACGACATCACACTGATTACTAGACAATTCATAAGCTTTTTGAAGAGGAAGTAAAAGAGACACCAGCAATGGAGTTGAGGAAAATTCAATAAAAATGTTAAATTTTTAAATGATATTATTTGTTATAAGTGCAGAAAACTTAGACATATTAAATCTTACTGCCCAAAACTCAAAGCCACTTCTAGCAAGGAGAAGGTAGAGGAGAAACTGATGGTCAAGAAGTGCAAGAAGAAATTCTCAAGAGCTTTCTAGGTGGACTCATCTTAAGACTCGATGGAGACTTAAAAGGAAGAGGAAGTCACCAATCTATGCTTAATGTCCAATAATCTTGATCAGTCAGATCAAGAAGAGGCATGTGACTTGACTTACAAAAAACTTTTAGAACACTCTGAACATATACATGATGCATATAGAAAGTTAAACAAAATGCATGCTAGTTTGAATTTAGAATTTCCGGAATCATAAAGAGAACAAGATATCCATAGGAAAGATCATGCATTAATTGATATCAACCACATGAAATAATTTGATGAGTTTGATGATTTGAATAAGAACCATAAAAATTAAAAATCCTCATATGCAGAACTTCAAAAAGAATTTAAAAATAATAATGATAAATCTGATAGCAAATTATATCGAATAAATTATAAAATCGTATCTTGGATTATATGATTTTTTTTTTAAAAATTAAAGATAAAAGCTCTCAAGGATATTAGGATACCCCCAAGACTTGAAGATTTTATTAATCCTATTTTGTATCCTAAATTTATACAATCTATAAATAGATAAAAGAATTATAGAAAACTAAGAAATCCATTTCTAGGAGTCAAATATTATAATTGTGGATTGTTAAGACATATAGCTCACATTTGTACAATGAAGTAGAAAACCTATTTGGTGTAGAGACTTAAGATGCATAAACATAGACATATCATACATGCATCTGTTTATAATTTGCAAAGAGGTGAACCAAAACTTGTTTGGGTTTTCAGGTCTAACATTTGATGATTTTGCAGGATCGCCTCTACGATGCATGTCAATTAGGAAAATAGGTGAAGTCCTCTTTTGAGTCCAATAAGGATCTTAAAACTAGTAAACCATTAGAAATTTTACATATGGATCTTTTTGGTCCAGTTAAAACTATTAGTCTATGATTGTGGATGATTTCTCAAGATTAACATGGGTTAGATTTTTATATCATAAGAGTGAATCATTTGAGAAATTTATAAATTTTTTGACTTGGATTAAAAGGAAACTAGGTTGCGAGATAATGACAATTCAAAGTGATCATGGAGGAGAATTTGAGAATAAAAAATTTGAGGATTTCTATAAGGATAAAGGAATTGATCACAATTTTTCGGCATCTAAAACCCCTCAGCAGAATGCGGTAGTCGAAAGGAAAAACAGAACATTAATAGAAGCCGCTCGAGCCATATTGGTAGAATATTCACATCTTAAATATTTTTGGGCTGAGGCGATTAGCATGACATATTATGTTATGAATAGGGCGAATGTTAGATCAAACTTAAATAAAACACTTTGTGTGTTACTAAAGGGAAGAACACCAAATTTATCATATTTTATATGACTTTGGATGTAAGGTGTTCATACATAACAATGAAAAATTTGCCTTATGAAAATTTTATCTAAAATCAGATGAAGGAATTTTTATAGGATACTCAAGTGTTGGAAAATCTTATAGTATATTCAATTAAAGAACTTTGGTAAATGAGGAGACCACATATGTTGTATTTGATGAATCTAAAATTTTGGAAGAGCCAATTGTTGAAGAAAATAAAATAGAGATTATGTCTCAAAAGATTGAGAAAATAAAATTGGAAGAAAATTTGGAACTAAAAAACCATGTACCTAGAGATTTGAGATTTTCTAAAACCATCCAAAGGAATTGATTATAGGTGAATCTAGTGAGAGTGTTAGGACTAATCGCGGACTAACAAAGAAGTCAATCATTTATCCTTATTTTTAATAAAAAAACTCACAAATATCGATCAAACACTTTTAGATGAATTTTTGATATTAACAATGCATTATGATTTAAATTAATTTATAAGAAATAAAGTTTGAGAATTAACTATAAGGCTAAAGAATCAAAGTGTAGTTGGAACTAAATGGGTATTCAAGAACAAAAGGAATGACTCAGGAGTAGTCATTAGAAATAAGACTAGAATGGTGGCTAAGGGGTATAATCAGATTGAAGGGATTGATTTTGAGGAAACTTTTGCCCCTGCAGCTATACTTGAAGCAATTAGGATTTTGTTAGCCTTTATCTATTTTAGAGGATTTAAATTATATCAAATGAATAATAAAAATGCCTTTTTAAATGGGGTAATTCAAGAGGATGTTTTGAAGAATAACCTCCAGGCTTTAAAAATTTTAAACACCCAAATCATATTTTAAATTGAAATAGGCATTATATGGATTGAAACAGGCACCTAAGGCTTTGTATGAGAGATTGAACACCTTCCTACTTGAGAGATCTTTTGAAAAAGGAAGTGTGGACAAAACTCTTTTTTGAAGAAATTGGGAGAGGATATACTCATTGATTAAATTTATGTTAATGATATCATTTTTAGATCTACAAATAAAAATCTTTTTGATGAGTTTTCTAAAATAATGAGTAGTGAATTTGAGTTGAGTTTAATGGGAAATTTGAGTTACTTTTTGGGTTTTAGCTTTAAGCAAATTGAGGAGGGTACATTTCTTAGTAAGTCAAAGTATGTTAAGGACTTCCTTAAAAAGTTTTAAATGGACAATGTTAAACTGTTAGTACACTTATGAGTTCCTCAGTTCAGTTGGATAAGGACCCAAAGGTAAAATTTATTTATCAAAAGAAATTTAGAGGGATAATTGGATCTTTACTTTTCTTAACAGCTAGCTGACCCGATATTATGTTTAGTGTTTGTTTATGTGTTAGCTATCAACTAGATCCAAAAGAATCATATTTGACAACAGTGAAAAGAATTTTAAGGTATATGTTGGGAACTCAGAACTTGAGAATTTGGTATCATAAGTTTAGCTCTTCATTTGAAATAATCGGATATTCAGATTTGAACTTTGCAGGTTATAGGGTTGATAGAAATAACACTTCAGGAACATATCAATTTATTGGAAATTCTTTAGTCTTTTGGTCCAGTAGAAAATAAAATTCCATAACCCTACCTACTGCTGAAGCTGAATACATTGCTTTAGGAAGTTATGTGGCACACATATTTTGGTTGAAACAACAGTTGATTGATTTAGGATTAATAATAAGCACTATTCCCATTTATTGTGATAACACTAGTGCTATTTGCGTTTCTTAAAAACCTATTCAACATCTAAGAACCAAACATATAGACATCAGGCATCATTTCATAAGGGATCATATATCCAAAGGAGAAATTGAACTCATTCATGTTACAATAAAAAATCAACTTGCTGACATTTTTACAAATGCACTAGCCTTTGATACTTTTAGTATATTAAGAACAAGGATTGGTATGATTGATTTAAATTCTTAAATACAAGTTTCCGCAATATTGATGTGTTTCGTAAGTGTATTGTTAATTTTGTTTTTTCCATATGTGTTCTATTTTTGTTCGTATGGTTTTGAATTTTCTTGTTTTAATTATTGGTATGAAAAATATTTTTCACATGAAAACTCTTATTTTTGAGCATGGTATGAAAAACATTTGTATAACAATCGTCTATACGAAATTAATTTCGTACAGGATGAATCGTGTAGCGTATTAATGATTGATTTGAACGGTTTGCACGTAGTTTTTTAGTTTTTAATATGATTCATCTGTACGATCTTCGTCATCATCTAGATGATGTGTATTCAATTATATGTGCATTTCTTAACAATTATATGAATAAGAATGGTTTTTAATTCAATCCATATGTACGAACCCACAATCGTACATACAAACCACGTGTTACTTAAAGTAGGGGACAATTCAAATGGTCATTAAAATAATCTTAAATAACTGATCATCCTAGATAAACACCTATTCGTCTGTACGATCATCTGGTAAAAAATCCTATATGAAAGTTCACCTCATAACTCGTCTGATTATGAAAAACTAATTCATTTTTAACGCATGGACTCGTACATATGAAATTTCTATTTGTACGTACGAACCAAGCTTCGTACTGGGCGACCAAAACTTTCTGCCGTACGAAAAATCATTTTTCTTTAAATTGACAAGGTTTAGATGTTAAACTTTATTCACCTTAAAAGATTTTCCAACCTTCCAATCCTTTGTGATTTTTCAAATGGCCAGTTCAAGCAAGAGAGTCAAGAAAAAGGAATTGACTAGGGGACCCGCCTCTAGGAATACCCATGAAAATTTCTTGTCCAAGGAAAAAGAGGAATCCTTCCCTAGGTTTATATCTTCTAAATTGAACCTTTCAAGAATTTTGATTCAACAAAATATAGTCTTTCAGATACTACACCATTTTGCCTCAACTCAATTTGAGTTTATCCTCACACTAATTTATTCCTTCAATATTTCTACATTTCACAATTTTTTGGCAAACATGACTATTAACTCTGATTAGGATAGGGTTAGATCTTATGTTCTAGGAAAGAATGTAGAAATAATCAAGAAAGATCTAGGATCTTTTTTAAACCTAAGGATTGAAGGAATACGAGCCCACACTTTGACTTATTCCACAACTTTCTACTGGACTAAAATTAACCAAGTGCTTAGAGGGATTAGAAAAGAATGTCATTTGCCCAAGATAAACACTATACGCTAGGATGCTAGAATCATCCAACATGTGCTTAGAACTTCCATGATTCCTAAAGGTGATGATATAATTAATATAACTCTTCCTCTTTCCATTGTTACTTATTTGATCATTAGTGGTCAACCTATTGACGAAGCCCAACTCATTCTTGACTACCTTTATAGACTTTCTGAGATTGGCCATGTATCCTATAAAAGAAAGAAGAACATTGCTCTAGGACACCTTGTAACTTATATTCTTGATAACAAGATGTGTCTAACCTTAAGGAGCCTTTATTCTTCAATGATGGTTCATTTTGAGCTATCTTTTCAAAACATGATGAAGGTGATGACTTTGAGAGAGAGGAGAGAGCACCTACACCTATGCCTGCTCTTGAACCAAACTTTCAAGATAAGGTTCACAGGTTTAATCATCTTGAGACTCATTTTGATCATCACCTACATCAAATTGAGAATCACCTACAGCAGCAGGAAATGCAACATCAGCAGGACATGGGTTGGATGAGAGGCAAACTCGATGTTGTGAGCTCGAATATGGCTATGATGAATAACTGCTTCAATTTCTTCAACCAGCAACCACCTCAAGATAAGGGCCCTTCAGAGTGATGATTGTACTTCTCTCAAGCTTTTCTCTAAATGTGATGACTTGATGTGTTAGAATGTCATGTTTTGTAGTTATTTATATTTTTATATTATGTGTTGTAGTTGTTTATGTTTTTGTGTTATGTGTTGTCGTTGTATTGATATCATCCATAATCAATGTAATATCCTTTATCATGATATCAATAAAAGTTTTCCTTCCTTGCTTTTAATTTTTTTGATCTCTTTTCAGAATTATGTGTTAGTCTATATGATAATCCCTAAAATAATGATCTTACAAGTGCTATATTTTGCATTGTAATACAAAATTGAATTCATTAGAAAATTAAATTTTTTCAAAAGTTTAAGTGGTTTTATAACTTGATCTAGTTAAGAATGTCAATCTCATGTTTCTTATTAGACTAACATAATTTTAAATATTATTATTGCAATTTCGATGTTTTCTTATTTTTATTTCTCTTTTTAATATAAATATGGTTGTACTTAGAGAAATTTGAGATTTTAGATTTTTTATTTTGGAAAGATGAAGAATATACTTGAAAATGTACAAATATACAAAATATCAAAATAATGCGCAATAGTTTGCAATTTCAAAAAGAGACAAAAATAAGCTCACAAGTAAAAATATGCACAAATTGTGCAATAAATATTGAAAAGATGCGCAAAGTGTCACAATTATATGTTCTTTCCTCAATCTTTTAATCTTTAAATTCAAATTAATCTTCTGTTCAATTTTTATTTTTTATTGAAATTTAAAATGTACAAATTTTACATTCATCTACTTTGCAATGATTCTGCCAATCTCATTATCTAAACTGATTCATGATTTTGATAATTTTTTCTTGTCTATGTTTTATCTATACTTAAATCATTTGAATCTATCTATTTTTCTAATGATATTAAATTTTATTTGCAAATATAACTCAATCTCTTTCAATGATCAATTAGGCTTTTCATATAACTTCTTATATTTTTGTCTTTGTTCGTTTCTTCTTCTCTTTTTGTTGTTATCAAAAAGGGGGAGAAATATTGTTTGACATTTGTTCTTATTTATTTTATTTTTATTATTTTCATTATTTGACATTTTTTCATTTTTTTATTTTTTTACTATTTTGTGTGGTTTTCGTCGTATTTCTTATTTTTTACTTTTCTGTGTTTTTTCTATATGTTGTTCATAAATAATTAAAAAAAATTATTATAAAAATTTCAAACAACAAAGACCCTTATTCTCACAAGTTTATTCATTCAGGGGGAGTTTAGGAGAAACTTAGGACTTTAAAATTTTTACAAATAATAATTATTTTGCCATCATTAAAAAGGACTTTGTTGAAGAGAGTTGCTACTTACCTTCGCATGTTTTACATTCTTGCAACTTATATGTTTTGTGTTGAGTCTAGTAATTAGGTTGTTAAGCCTAAGTAAATGTCCCACGGCTACCAAGAGGGGGGTGAATTGGTAGTTTTAAAAATTTTAAACCCTCTTAAAATTAAAGTTGAACCGAAATAAAATTTTCTTTTAAAGTTTGTAGAAAAATGTTTTTCAATCACAGAGTTGTTAAAACTGAAATTTAAAATGCGGAAACGTAAAAGCAATAAAGTAAATGACACCAGATTTATAGTGGTTCGGTCTATAACCAGACCTACATCCACTCCTCAGAGGCACCCTCTGAGTATTGCACTAATACCACAAAGTGACTCTCCTTTAGCACCCACAGCAAGGCGGAGAAGCCTGTACAAAACCCTCTTTTCACCACTACCCGGTGCGGCAGAGAACCGTCGTCCTTTTACACAATCCACTGTGCTGGCAGAGAACCGTCGTCCTTTTACACTCTCCTAGTGTGGGCAGAGAACCATCGTCCTTTCACACTCTCCTAGTGTGGGCAGAGAACCCTACGGCTGTTCACACTCTCCAAGTGTAGGCAGAGAACCTTCTTCCTTTTACACTCTCCTAGTGTAAGCAGAGAACCCTCGTCTGTTCACACTCTCCAAGTGTCGGCAGAGAACCGGACCTTCTTGAATGATCTTCTCACAAGAATCTAGAAGGAAAAAAGAAAAGAGTGAAGAAATCCAATTTCACAAGTAGATATTCTTACCTTTGCAATCCAAGTGAAGCCTTCTCGCTCCAATGGTAGGAATCCTCCTTTGAAAGCTCTCTTCCACTCTCTCCTTGGCTATTCTCTCAATAGGCACGAAGATCAAATGACAAAAAGATTGGGTGGCAGTCTAATTTGAAGTATTTGTACAAAAGACATGAAAAACCGCCCAAAAACTGCAAATTTTCAATTCTGTACGCAGTGGATCGTCCCGTACGATCCTGGATCGTCCTGGACGATTTTACTTAAACGATCTGAAACGACCCAATTTGTATATGTGTACGAAATGACTTCGTACAGCTGATCGTCCTGTACGAACTAGGTTCGTCCAGTACGAACGGTTATTACAAGGTCGGTTCTAGAAACTGCTGAAAACTGTCCTAAGTCGGTTCATCGTTTGGACGAAAATATGTTCGTCTGGACGAAAATTTTCCAGAGAGCCGATCGTCCTGGACGATTATTTATTTCGTCTGGACGAAAATTTTCCAGAGAGCCAATCGCCGGGGACGATAATTTGGTTTCGTCTGGACGAAAATTTTCCAGAGAGCTGTTCGTCCGGTACGATAATTATTTTCGTCTGGACGAAAATTTTCCAGAGGACTGGTCGCCTCGTACGATGGTAAAATTCGTCTGGACGAAAATTTTACAGAGAACCCATCGTCCGGGACGATATTAAAATTCGTCCTGGACGAATAGGACTTAGAAAAATTTTTCAAAGCAAGTTCCTATTCGTTCCAAGTGCTCTATAGGAGATAACTGACAGATCGTCCAGTACGATAAATATCGTCCTGTACGATCAGTATAGAATTTCATGATCTCCTAATTTGTGTGTGTGAGATTTTATTCACTCAATTACAATCACTCCCTTTCAAAATTAATTCAAAGAAAAGACAAACTTCAAATAAACAAAATATCATATGTTGAATTTGATTTGAAGTTTTCGTAGTCTGGAGTCTGATTTTCCTGAAATGTTAGTACACACAAGAGCAAGTGCAAATCTTCTAAAATTGTTAGGAGATAACTATACATCTGAACAATAATGTTTGGAATCATCAAAACTACATAAGTTGCACAAATATAAATCATTCAAATAGCAACTATTCAAACAATCTCCCCTTTTTGATGATGGCAAAACAATTATTATTAGTATGGTTTCAAGTTAAAACAAATCTCTTATCTCCTAAACTCCCCCTGAATTTATGAGTACATTAAAATAAGGAGGCATTAAAGAACAATATTTTTGTTTTTCAAAAAATTTTAACAGAAAACACAAACCACAAAAACACAAACACAAACATAATAATTTCTCCCCCTTTTTGACAGCAACAAAAAGTGAAGAAGAAAAAGACAAGAAATGTAAATAATAATATGAAATTCATTGTTAAAATTTAATCTAAATTGTGATTTGACATAGGGTATGCAATTTTAAACTAAAGATATTAGGTCAATCATAGAAATTCATAAAATTTATGAAATGATATAACATTGTAAGTAAGAAGAATTTATCAAAGACATGATTCAATTTAGACATTTTGATTATTGAAAATCATTACAAGTGAGATGTAAAAAAAATTCTATATTTCAAAGTTCAATAGAATATAAATGAACAGTAGATCAACTTGAATTAAGAGATTAAACGAATTTGGAAAGAAGAGAATTACCTCATGTGGTGCTTTGCACATCTTTTCAAAGTTTTGGAGCACATTTTTGTGCATTTTTCTTTGGTTGGGCTTATTTTGTGCCTCTTTTTCACTTTGCAAATTTTTGCGAATCCCTTTTGATTTTTGTACATTTGTATAATGTTCAAGAGTAATTTGACCAATTCTTTCCAAAATCTATAATCTAAGATTTCAAATATTTCTAGGTGCATAAATATCATTTGAGCATAGAAATACAAAATAAGAAAACATCAAAATTGTAATAACAATATTAACTTTTATGTAGTCTAAATGAATAGACATGAATTTAAAAATTCTAAATACAACAAGTTATAAACAAATTATAAATTTAGAAAGTCTAGATTTTCTAATATAGATAATCTCATATTACAATCGAATTTAAGCACAATAGATTAAAAACAATATTAATGAAATTCATAAAGATTAGCCACATTTCAAAACAAATCTAAAACAAACAAACTTTCATTGATTAAAAAAAAATTACATAAAAACATTTAAACTTAAACAAAAACATAACAACACAACAAACAAAAAAAAATACAACAGACACACATATAAAAAAAAAAAAAACTTCTACTGTTCTGGAGGAGGAGGAGGAATGCCGCCAAAGAGGTTGAAGTAGGAGGCCATCAATATTACATTGGTATTTATTTCATGAACTTCATCTCTAATATTACCAATGTCATGTTGCTGCTGCGTAAGATGAGCATCAAATTGATCAAACCTTTGATCAATGTGAGTCTCTAGTCTATCAAATCTCTCAATCAGATTCTGGTAATCTGATTGAGAAGCAGAAGCTTGCACTCCTTCTTCTTCTTCTTCTTCTGAAGCACTGCCATGTGCTTTTCCTTTTTCTTTTTCCTCCTTGAAGAGCAGTCTGAATGATGCATCGTTGTAGTAAACTGGCTCTTCATATTCCTCATCAGGATACACTATATTGTACTTTTTCTCCAAAATATAAGTAATCAAGTGCCCTAAAGAAATGTTCTTCTTCCTCTTCTGATCAGGATGTCCTATTTCTGAAAGCCCATAGATATGATCTAGGATGAGTTGGGCTTCATCAATAGGATGTCTTTTCATGATTAAAAAAGTTAGACAAGAAAGGAGAGGAGTAATGTTAATCCTATCACCAGCTTTAGGAATAATTGAGGATCTAAGGATATGCTGGATGATTCGGGCATCTTGGGTCATACCGGCCACTCTAGCAACATGATTGTCAATCGCATTTTCTCTAATTACCCTATTGATTTGAAACCATTTGAAGGAGGTTTCTGACATTAGGGTGTGGGCTCTATATCCTTCAGTCCTTAAGTTTAAAAATGCACCAAGGTCGTGCTTGGTGATCTCAACTTTTTTCTTAAAAACAAAAGAACTAATGATAGAGTGGTCAGAATTGAAACTCATGTTGGCTAGGAAGTAATGGTAGGTTTGCTTATTGTAGAGGTGGACAAGAGAAAGAATGAAATGAAATTGGGTTGAGGCGAAGAGGTGTAATACCCAAAATTTCAACTCCGTTTGGATAAGAATGCGAGACGGAGTGATTTTTGCAGATGCAAAACGAGGAAAAGATTCCTCATTTGCTTTGGAAAGGAAGTTGTCTGGGGCATTCCTGTTAGGTTTCTTCACCAAAACTTTTTGTCTTTTGCTAGAGGAGGCCATAGTTGATTTGATGTAGAAAGGGATTGAAAAAGATGTTTGAAAGTGTGATTGTCAAGTTTGAAAGCCTCATATTTAAAGAAAAACGATACGTTCGTCCTGGACGAAAATATTCGTCCTGGACGAAAAATTATCGTTCGTCTGGACGAAGTAATTTCGTACAGACGATCCAATTCGTCCAAAATGTAACGGCTTTTCGTATTCAACACAACTTACGATGCGTCCCTTCGTACAGGCTTTTTGACTTGACCGATCGTACATACGAAAAAATTTCGTACAGACGATCGAAAAGCGTTTCGTTTTAATGACTCTTGAAAACCGTCCCCTACAATGAATCGACACATGTTCGTACATACGAAAAAAAATTTCGTACAGACGAAGTTCGT
The DNA here is from genome assembly GCA_016618105.1 of Dendrobium huoshanense. Taxonomy (NCBI): domain Eukaryota; kingdom Viridiplantae; phylum Streptophyta; class Magnoliopsida; order Asparagales; family Orchidaceae; genus Dendrobium; species Dendrobium huoshanense. The sequence continues at coordinate 65,919,036 of CM028359.1, read as the reverse complement.
ATTAAAAACTGTCTTATCCACTCAACCGCTGCATTCAATCGTCCCGACGTTTGAGAAAAAGAAAAAAAATTCGTACTGGACGATCACAGATCGTACAGACGATCCAATAAAAAACTGCTCTCAAAACGGTTTAAATTCGCGCAAACTGTTTCTTAACACATCGTCCCGTACGAAAATATTTCGTCCTGGACGATTTCCTCCAAAAAAAATTTTTGATTTTAAATTTTTTAATTTAACAAAATCAACAAAAACAATCAACAACACAGAAAACATAAGACAAAATCATAAATCCAAAAACAATTCATACAAAAACACACAAAATTCACAAAATCACAAAAACAAAACACAACAAGTATCAATGTTGCAAAGACATTTTGGTTAAGCATTCAAATCAATAACACCAAGCCTTGTTCTTAAAGTACTGAAGGTATCAAAGGCTAAAGGTTTTGTAAAAATGTCTGCAAGTTGATTTTCAGTTGAAACATGTATGAGTTCAATTTCTCCTTTGGATACATGATCCCTTATGAAATGATGCCTTATATCAATGTGTTTGGTTCTAGAATGTTGAATAGGATTTTTGGAAATGCAAATAGCACTAGTATTGTCACAATAAATTGGAATAGTGCCTATAGTTAATCCTAAGTCAATCAACTGTTGTTTTAACCAAAGTACTTGTGCCACACAACTTCCTAATGCAATGTATTCTGCTTCTGCAGTAGATAGTGCCACTGAATTTTGTTTTCTACTAGACCATGAAACTAATGAATTTCCAATGAATTGACATGTTCCAGAAGTGCTTTTCCTATCCACTCTACAGCCTGCAAAGTCAGAATCTGAGTAACCAATAATTTCAAATGAAGAGCTAAACTTAGGATACCAAATTCCTAAGTTTTGAGTTCCTAGTAGATATCTTAAAATCCTTTTCACTGCTGTCAAATGTGATTCTTTTGGATCTGATTGAAATCTAGCACATAAGCAAACACTAAACATAATATCTGGTCGGCTAGCAGTCAAGTAAAGTAAAGATCCAATTATCCCTCTAAATTTCTTTTGATCAACAGATTTTCCCTTAAGGTCTTTATCCAACTGAACTGAAGAACTCATTGGTGTACTAACAGGTTTAGCATTGTCCATTTCATATTTTTTGAGGATGTCCTTAATATATTTGGTTTGACTAAGAAAAGTACCTTCCTCAAGTTGCTTAATGCTAAATCCTAGAAAGTAATTTAAATCTCCCATTAGACTCATTTCAAATTCACTACTCATTGTTTTAGAAAAATCATCACAAAGATGTTTATTTGAAGATCCAAAGATGATGTCATCCACATAAATTTGAACAATAAGTATATCCTTTCCAATTTTCCTTAAAAAGAGAGTTGTATCCACACTTCCTTTTTCAAAAGATCTTTCAAGTAGGAAGGTGCTTAACCTCTCATACCAAGCCCTAGGTGCCTGTTTCAATCCATATAATGCCTTTTTTAATTTGAAAACATGATTTGGAAATTTAGAATTTTCAAAACCTGGAGGTTGTTCTACAAAAACATCTTCTTCAATTACTCCATTTAAAAAGGCACTTTTGACATCCATTTGAAACAATTTAAAACCTTTAAAACAGGCAAAGGCTAGTAAAACCCTAATTGCTTCAAGTCTAGCTACAGGGGCAAAAGTTTCCTCAAAATCAATTCCTTCAATTTGATTATACCCCTTAGCTACTAATCTAGCCTTATTTCTAATGACTACTCCTGAGTCATTCATTTTATTTTTGAACACCCACTTGGTTCCAACAACACTTTGATCTTTTGGCCTTGTAGTTAGTTCCCAAACTTTATTTCTTACAAATTGATTCAACTCTTCTTGCATGGCCAATATCCAAAATTCATCTGAAAGTGCTTGATCAATGTTAGTGGGTTCAATAGTTGAAATAAAGGCTGAATGATTGACTTCCTTGTTTAATCCACGCCTAGTTCTAACACCCTCACTTGGTTCACCTATGATTAATTCCTTTGGGTGGTTTTTAGAAAATCTCAAATCTCTAGGCAAAGGGTCTTCTCTTTCTAAATTTTCTTCCACATTTTCTTCCAAATTTAATCTATCAATCTTTTGGGAGTTTTCTTCAATTTCTTCTTCAACAACTTTTGGCTCTTCCATGTTTCCATTTTCATCAAAAACAACATGTGTGGTTTCTTCAATGACTAAAGTTCTTTTGTTGAATACTCTATAAGATTTTCCAACACTTGAATATCCAACAAAAATTCCTTCATCTGATTTTGGATCAAATTTTCCTAAGGCAGATTTTCCATTATTATGTATGAACACCTTGCAACCAAATACATGCAAATGAGACAAATTTGGTGTTCTTCCTTTTAGCAACTCATAGGGTGTTTTATTCAAATTTGATCTCACATTCACCCTATTCAGAACATAGCATGCAGTGCTAACCGCCTCAGCCCAAAAATATCTAGGAAGAGAGTATTCTGCTAACATTGCTCGGGCGGCTTCTATTAATGTTCTGTTCTTTCTTTCAACTACTCCATTTTGTTGAGGAGTTCTAGGTGCAGAAAAATTGTGATCAATCCCCTTTTCTTTACAGAAATCTTCAAATCTTTCATTTTCAAATTCTCCTCCATGATCACTTTGTATAGAAATTATTTCACATCCTAGTTTTCTTTGTATCCAAGTTGAAAAATTTCTGAATTCCTCAAATGATTCACTCTTATGAAAAAGAAATTTAACCCAGGTGAATCTTGAAAAATCATCTACTATAACAAATCCATATACCTTTCCTCCTAGACTAACAGTGCTTACTGGTCCAAAAAGATCCATGTGTAGAATTTCTAAAGGTTTACTGGTCCTAAGATCTTTAATGGACTTAAAAGAGGACTTCACTTGTTTTCCTAATTGACATGCATCACATAGATGGTCCTTAGTAAAGTCTAGTTTAGGTATTCCTCTCACCAAATTCTTTTGGGTAATTTTTCTAAGATTTTTCATACTAGAATGACAAAGTCTCCTATGCCAAAGCCATGATTCATCAGAAACAGTTTTCAAACAAAAAGCAGTAGGAGATTGAATACAATTTAAATCTAGCATGTAGACATTGTTCACCCTTTTTCCATTTAAAACAATTTTCCCATTTAGGCTAATTATGCAGCTAGTAGGTAAAAATTTTACATTATAGCCCTTATCACATAGCTGACTTATGCTAAGCAAATTATGTTTTAAGCCTTCAACTAATAAAACATTATCTATGAAAAAGTTTTTCAAATTTCCAATCATACCTGATCCAACCACTTTCTTTGTGGTATTATCTCCAAGTGTAACCTTGCCTCCACTCCTGGCTTCCAGCGTTATGAATTGAGCAGTATCTCCAGTCATGTGCTTAGAACATCCGCTGTCCAGGTACCATATACTCTCACGAGGTCTTGTGTGAGAGTATACCTGCAAAATTCTCAAATGTTAGACCTGGGAACCCAAACTAGTTTGGGTTCACCTTTATGAAATTTATAATCAGATGCATGTGTGATATGTCTAGGTTTATGCATCTTAGTTCTCCACACCAAATTAGGTTTCATCTTTAAAGTGCAGGTGTGAGATATATGTCCCAAAAATCCACAATTGTTACATTTAACATTAGGAAAAATATTCCTATGTTTTCTCTCATATGATTGTCTTCTAAGGGATTTCATGAATTTAGGATAATATTTAGGATTTGTAAAATCTTCAAGTTTAGGGGGGTTCCTATTATCCTCGAGAGCTCTTATAGTAAGTTTGTAAAATGAATTCATTTCCTCCAAGATTCGATTTGTATAATTGACTCTATATGTCTTGTGCTCAGATTCATCCTTAAATTTCTCAAATTCTTTTTCAAGTTCAGCATAGGATGATTTTAAATTCTCAAAATTTTTATTCAAGTCATCATATTCATCAAGTAGTTTCATGTGGTTGCTATCAATTAAAGCATGATCTTTCCTAAGGATTTCGTGTTCCTTATTAAGCTCTTCCAATTCTAAAACTAAACTAGCATGCATCTTTTTCGTTTTCCTATATGCATCATGCATGTGTTCAGAAACTTCAAACAATTCATTATAAGTTAAATCACATACCTCTTCTTGATCTGATTGTTCAGCTTTATCTGCCATCAAGCAAAGGTTGGTGACTTCTTCTTCTTTTTCAGTCTCAGATGAGTCTGAAGCTGAGTCCGCCCAAAAAGCCTTTTGAAACTTCTTCTTGCCCTTCTTTACCATTGGTTTCTCCTCTACCTTCTCCTTGCTAGGAGAGGCTTTGAGTTTTGGACAATCAGTCTTTATATGACCTGGTTTCCTGCATTCATAACAAATCACTTCATTAGAAACCTTGCCATTTCTGTTATACTTACCTCTATTCCATTGCTGGCGTCTCTTCTGCTTCCTCTTTAAAAAGCTTTTGAATTGTCTAGTCATCAGTGCTATATCATCTTCATCCTCAGGTTGTGAGTGTTCACTTTCTGACTCTTCCACATTTAGTGCAATATTCTTGTCCTTTCTTGGTTCACCTGCATCAATCTTTCTTTGACTTACTCCTTGCTTGTAAGCAATGAGTGAACCAAGAAGATTGTCAATAGAATAAATGTTCAGATCTTTTGACTCTGTAATTGCAGTAATTTTAGCATCGTATGCAGTAGGTAAACAACGAAGAATCTTATTAACCATTTCAGCATTAGTTAATTCCCTACCAAGTGCATGCAAAGAGGTGACAATTTGAGTGAATCTTGTGAACATGTCTGATATAGATTCATTAGGTTTCATGCGAAATAATTCGTAGTCATGTAACAAGATATTGAGTCTTGATTGCTTAACCTCATTTGTCCCTTCATAAGTAATACAAAGTCTATCCCATATGTCTTTTCCGCTTTTACAAGTGGAAACTCGCATGTAGTCTTCAGATTTTAAAGCACAAAAGAAACTATTTAAACATTTCGCATTTAATTATGCTAAGTCACGTTCTTCTATAGTCCAATCTGCATAGGGTGTATCTACCCTAATTCCATCAACTAATCTAGTTGGTTTTGTGTAACCTTCCTGGACTAACATCCACATGCGATAATCAAGTGACTGTAAGAAAGTAGACATGCGTGTTTTCCAAAAATCAAAAGGAATATTGTCAAACAGTGGAGGTCTAGTGATAGAGTAACCCTCAGGTGTGTTTCGGTTTCCAAATGTAGCCATCTACGTTAATCAAAAAGTAGTTCAAACTTATGATTTTGAAACAATGCTCTGATACCACTTGTTGAGTCTAGTAATTAGGTTGTTAAGCCTAAGTAAATGTCCCACGGCTACCAAGAGGGGGGTGAATTGGTAGTTTTAAAAATTTTAAACCCTCTTAAAATTAAAGTTGAACCGAAATAAAATTTTCTTTTAAAGTTTGTAGAAAAATGTTTTTCAATCACAGAGTTGTTAAAACTGAAATTTAAAATGCGGAAACGTAAAAGCAATAAAGTAAATGACACCAGATTTATAGTAGTTCGGTCTATAACCAGACCTACATCCACTCCTCAGAGGCACCCTCTGAGTATTGCACTAATACCACAAAGTGACTCTCCTTTAGCACCCATAGCAAGGCGGAGAAGCCTGTACAAAACCCTCTTTTCACCACTACCCGGTGCGGCAGAGAACCATCGTCCTTTTACACAATCCACAGTGCTGGCAGAGAACCGTCGTCCTTTTACACTCTCCTAGTGTGGGCAGAGAACCGTCGTCCTTTCACACTCTCCTAGTGTGGGCAGAGAACCCTACGGCTGTTCACACTCTCCAAGTGTAGGCAGAGAACCTTCTTCCTTTTACACTCTCCTAGTGTAGGCAGAGAACCCTCGTCCTTTTCACACTCTCCAAGTGTCGGCAGAGAACCAGACCTTCTTGAATGATCTTCTCACAAGAATCTAGAAGGAAGAAAGAAAAGAGTGAAGAAATCCAATTTCACAAGTAGAGATTCTTACCTTTGCAATCCAAGTGAAGCCTTATCGCTCCAATGGTAGGAATCCTCCTTTGAAAGCTCTCTTCCACTCTCTCCTTGGCTATTCTCTCAATAGGCACGAAGATCAAATGACAAAAAGATTGGGTGACAGTCTAATTTGAAGTATTTATACAAAAGACATGAAAAACCGCCCAAAAACTGCAAATTTTCAATTCTGTACGCAGTGGATCGTCCCGTACGATCCTGGATCGTCCTGGACGATTTTACTTAAACGATCTGAAATGACCCAATTTGTATATGTGTACGAAATGACTTCGTACAGCTGATCGTCCTGTACGAACTAGGTTCGTCCAGTACGAACGGTTATTACAAGGTCGGTTCTAGAAACTGCTGAAAACTGTCCTAAGTCGGTTCATCGTTTGGACGAAAATATGTTCGTCTGGACGAAAATTTTTCAGAGAGCCGATCGTCCTGGACGATTATTTATTTCGTCTGGACAAAAATTTTCCAGAGAGCCAATCGCCGGGGACGATAATTTGGTTTCGTCTGGACAAAAATTTTCCAGAGAGCTGTTCGTCCGGTACGATAATTATTTTCGTCTGGACGAAAATTTTCCAGAGGACTGGTCACCTCGTACAATGGTAAAATTTGTCTGGACGAAAATTTTACAGAGAACCCATCGTCCGGGACGATATTAAAATTCGTCCTGGACGAATAGGACTTAGAAAAATTTTTCAAAGCAAGTTCCTATTCGTTCCAAGTGCTCTATAGGAGATAACTGACAGATCGTCCAGTACGATAAATATCGTCCTGTACGATCAGTATAGAATTTCATGATCTCCTAATTTGTGTGTGTGAGATTTTATTCACTCAATTACAATCACTCCCTTTCAAAATTAATTCAAAGAAAGGACAAACTTCAAATAAACAAAATATCATATGTTGAATTTGATTTGAAGTTTTCGTAGTCTGGAGTCTGATTTTCCTGAAATGTTAGTACACACAAGAGCAAGTGCAAATCTTCTAAAATTGTTAGGAGATAACTATACATCTGAACAATAATGTTTGGAATCATCAAAACTATATAAGTTGCACAAATATAAATCATTCAAATAGCAACTATTCAAACATTTTGATAATACCAAATATTATTATTTTGATTATTATATTCTACTAACACATTTTTGGAAGAATTATTTTTTCTTTTGTGTCTACTAACATTTCAGAAAAACCATACTCCATATTATTGAAGACTTCAAATCAAGTTCAACTAATAATATTTTGTAAATTGTAGTATGTATTTTTTTTATTGAGTCTGAGAGAGTGTGATTGTAATTGAGTAACTTAGCACACACATATTGGGGGAGAGCATTAAAATTCATAAATTTCTGAAAGGGATTGTATAGTATGAACCATGTTTGTACGTGATGATCTGGTCAGTTTTACTCCTAAAAAGAGCAATTAAACGAACGGGCAGAGGGTAAATTTTTTATAAGTACTATTCATTCAGATGATAATTACCTTCGTCCCAGGATGATGCTCTCTAAATGTGTTCGTTTGTATGATATTTACTTACATCCCAGGATGATGCTCTCTAGATGACTTCGTCCAAACAATAATTACCTTCGTCTTAGGACGATGCTCTCTAGACGCATTTGTTTGCTCGATATTTACTAACATCCAAGGATGATGCTCTCTGAATACCTTTGTCCAGATGAAAATTATAATTCATCCCAGGATGATAGGCTATAAATTTGTCAAAATGAACTATTCGTCCAGGAGATTATTATGGTTCATCCTAGGATAATCTTCTCTATTATGGAAACTTAAGAGTCATTCTATTTTTTGTAACAACAAACTATGTAAATAACCGTTTGTATCGGATGAACATTGTTTGTACGGGATGATGATCTGGTATGAAGGGAAATCATACCAGTTCACATTTAGTTCATACAGAACAGTAGTTCCACTGTTCATCCTTATGAACTAGGATCGTACGGGACGATCAATAATGCATAGATTTCAGTAATTGTAATTTTTGGATGATTTTTTGAGTCTTTCATAAAAAAGGTCCACTTAAGACTATAATGCAAGATCTTTTTTCTACTGATCTTCATACAAACTGAAGGTAGATTAAAAACCAAAGTGTGAGAGAGTGTTTGAAGGAGTGTTCGTACTACTGGAGCGTGAAGGGTTCACTTGGTATTCAAAGGTAATGATCTCTATTTGTGAATTATGATTAATTTACTCTCTTCTCTTATCCTTTTAGTTTTCTCATGAGAAGATCTTTCAAGGAAATCTAGTTCTTTGCTGACACTCAAGGAGTGTAAACAGTGGAAGGGTTCTCTGCCTACACTTGGAGAAGTGTGAAAGGATGAAGGTTCTCTACCTACACATGGAGAGTGTGAATAGACAACAGTTTTTTGCCAATACTCAGTGGTTGTAAAAGGATGACGGTTCTCTGCCAATACTTAGAGGGTGTAAAAGGATGACAGTTCACTATCGCACCAGGTAGTGATGGAAGAGAGTTTTTGTGAAGACTTCTCCGCCTTGATGTGGGGGCAAAAGGTGAGACACTTGTGGTAATAGTACATTACCTGATGGTGAAGACTTAAGAGAGTGGATGTAGGTCGTGTTTGACCGAACCACTATAAATCTTGTGTCTTTTATTTTCTATTGCTTATTTACTTTACTGTTTTGTTTATCTGTGGTTGAAAAATCATTTTCAAAATTTCTCTAAAAGATTTTATCGGGTTAAAATAAGAGGAAAATTTTTAAATTACTAATTCACCCTCTCTCTTGGTTAGCTGTTGGGACAAAAGCTTAGGTCTAACAATATAATTCATCATTAACAAGTTTCAACAGGTTGTACTTCATATCTTTTAGAAGAAAATGTACTTATGTGTGTAATTGGTATGTTTAGTGGGAGCATGACTTATTGTTTAAGTTTTTGAAAACAGTGTGATATGCATGGTGCCTATTGCACTTGTTATCTAATAATAATTTGTGTTATGTAATATTATGTTACCACATGTTTTATTCATTTTTTTTCATTTATATGGAAGAATGTGTAGTGTTATTTGTTATTTGTATTTAATTAAATTATAATTTATTAAATTTCAACTCATGCTTACTATATTTTTTTGTATTTTGATTATTTAGTTAATCTCCTAAAATTAAAAATTACACTTTATATAAATTTTGGATAAGAATAAAATCCTAGATCATAGTTCAAATGAACACTATTTATACTTTACAGAGTGGAAAAAACTAATAGTTAATTGAGTTAGTCATTTAAGTTATTGCTTTAATTTAAAATTATAGGTTATACCTTTATGTTATAGATAAAGGTGAACAAATAGAATTAAAGATTAGATAAGAGTGGATTAAAATTGGAAATCGTTAGCAACCTAAAATTGGAGTTGGTAATCATATTAAATGCATACATTAAATTCATTAAGATTGTTAAATGGTTTGAAGAAAAAATTAATATTCAAAATTATTAAATATATACTCCATATAAAAAAATGACATTTGAAAAATAAATTCTATAATAGAAGAAAAAGAGAAGTTGAATACATTCAAAAATATGTGTCAAACAAAAGCTTAGAATTCAATTACAATCTTAAACTTAAATTTAAAAAAGGTAAACTAAGAAAACCAGTACAACTGATGGTGACCAAGTGAAAGTTTCAATTTTAACTACTGACATATAAAATCATTAAACTATATTATTCATTTTAAAATTAAAATTTTATAATTAAATCTCTAACCTCTTCATTAAAATTAAGCAATATTAAGTATGTCTTGTTTATGTAATTTTTAGTATATTTTCAAAACTTGAATTATAACCTTGTTTATTTTACTACTTCTAGATCATGATGTATTATTTTGTATTCTAGTAACTTTAAATTATCAATTTTTATTTTAGCTAATCATTTAATCAGACTTTTATTATTTTATTTATTTGAGGACAATAATAAAGTAGGATTTGATATTTATAAATAATGTATTATTTTATGTGTTATATTTTTAGTAAAAATAAGTTATTTTAGTTACGTTGTGTAGTAAAATATAAATAAAAAAACATAAAAGTTTAAGTCTAATCTAGACCCACGAAATCAAATGTTGAAACTCGTTCACTATGAACTAGGTTGTTAAGCCTAAGCTTATGTCCCACGGCTAACCAAGAGTGGGGGGGGGGGGGGTGAATTGGTATTTTAAAAATTAATCCCTCTTTTGAGTATTTTAAACCAAAATTAAACTTTAATGAATTTTGTAGAAATAGTTTTTTAACCACAGTTTTAAAACAGTAAATCACAAAAAAAAAAATAACAAAAAAATAATGACACCAAATTTATAGTGGTTCGGTCAAAACCAGACCTACATCCACTCCCTGGAAGCACCCTCCGAGTATTGCACTAATACCACTAATGACTCTTCTTTTTCACCTACAGTAGTGCGGAGAAGCCTTTGCAAAACTCTTTTCACCACTACCCGGTGTGGCAGAGAACCATCGTCTTTTTACACTATCCCAAGTGTTGGCAGACAATCTTTCATCCTTTTACACTCTCTTAGTGTGGGCAGAGAACCTTCCATCCTTTCACACTTTCCCGGTGTAGGTAGAGAACCCTTCATCCTTTCACACTCTCCCGGTGTAGGCAGAGAACCCTTAGTCCTTTCCCACTCTCCTAGTGTGGGTATAGAACCCGCGGCTATTCACACTCTCCAAGTGTCGGCAGAGAACCGAATCTCCTTGACAGATCTTCTCAAAAAAATTCTAGAATGAAGAAAGGAAACAGTGAAGTAATCAAAATTCAAAAGCAGAGACTGTTACCTTTAAACTCCAAGTGAAGCCTTCACGCTCCAGTAGCATGAATCCTTCTTCAAATACTCTTTCATACTCTCTCCTTCACTCTTCTTTCAATAGGCACGAAGGCTAATGGGAAAAATGATTTTGTGGCTGTCTAAATTGGATTATATATAGAAGAGATGAAAAACCGTCCAAAAACTGCAAATTTTCAAGTCAACACGAAATGGATAGTCCCGTATGATCGTGGATCGTCCTGAACAATTTTACTTAGAGTGTCAAAAATGATCCTAATGTATATTTGTATGAACTATGTTCGTACACGATCATCATCCCGTACGAACTAGGTTCGTCTGGATGAACAGTTATTTTATAGGTCGATTCCCAAATTATTATAGGATGTAACCAACTTACTTATGTTGGTTCCCATCATCCTGGAAAGAACAAGATTTCATCTTGACAAAATTTTTACAGAGATTAACTCGTCCAGGAAAGATTATAAATAACGTCTGGATGAAAATTTTACAGAGTCTAACTCGTCCGAGGACGATTATAATTTCATTTGGGTAAAAATTTTATAGAGCCTATCTCGTCTTGAGACGAAAATAATTTTGTATGGGCAAATATTTTACAGAGCCTAGCTCGTCCTGGGACAAAAATAATTTTGTCCTGGATGATCAGGACTTTGAAAACATTTTCTCCAAAAACTGTTTGTTCCATTGCTCTTATAAGGAGATAACTGACCTGATCTTCGCATACGAATTATATTCTTCCCGTACGATCAGTACAACATTTTTAAGATCTCTTCAAGTGTGTGTGTGTTTATTCACTCAATTACAATCACTCCCTCTCAAACTTATTTCATACAAAAATTACAAGCTTCAAAATACAAGATATCTAATATTGAATTTGATCTGAAGTCTTCAGTAGTTTGGAGTTCGATTTTCCTGAAATGTTAGTACACACAAGAGCAAAAACAAATCTTCTAAAAAGTGTTAGGAGATAACTACACATAAAACAATAATATTTGGAATCATCAAAACTATACAAGTTGCAAGAATGTAAAACATGCAAATAGCAACTCTCTTAACAATCTCCCCCTTTTTGATGATGGCAAAACAATTATTATTTGTAAGATTTCAAATTCTAAGAATCTCCTAAACTCCGTCTGAATTGATATACCCATGAAAATAACGAGGTAATTGAATTAAAAAAAAAATTTGTTTTTCAAAAATTTTAAACAACATAAAAGATAAAAAAAATGATCAAACTCACATACGAAAACATACGATAAAACAAATAAAAAATACAAAAATATATTTGACACAAAGACACAAGACACAATAAATAATTTCTCCCCCTTTTTGACAACATCAAAAAGTGAAGAAGAAAAATACCTGAAATGTAAGTAGAAATATGAAAATCATTTGACAATTTAATGTTAAAAGTGATTGAAATAATGTATGCAAATAAAATTAAAATATTAGTCAAATCATAAAAAATCATAGAACATAAGAAGAGATATAACATAGAAACTAAAAAGAATTTATCAAAACATGAGTCTATTTAGACATTAAGATAAAGAAAATCATTGCAAGAAGGATGAATAAAAAAATTGTATATTTCAAATTTCAATATGTAATATAAATGAATATAAGAACAATTTGAGTTAAGAGATTAAGTGAATCTGGAAAGAAATAACTACCACATGCGGTGCTTTGCGCATCTTTTTCAAATTTGTGGCACGTTTTGTACAGCTTTTTTCATGTTGGGCTTATTTTGTGCCTCTTTTTCACATTGCGAACCATTACGTATTTTTTTTTTTAATTTTTATATATTTGTACATTTTTCAAGAGTAATCGTATTATTTCCAAAATCAATAATCTAAAATTATAAATTTATCTAAGTGCATAAATATTAATTGATAAGTGAAATATAAAATAAGAAAAATATCACAATTACAATAATAATATTCACAATAAAGTAGTCTAAATAAGATACATGAAATTGATAATCTTAATAATATCAAGTTATAATCAAAACTTAAATTTAGAACAATAAGATTTTCTAATGAATTTAATTTTAACTTACAATTCAGGATATAACACATTTAAGATTAAAAATTTGATGATTGTCATAAATACTAACATACATTTCAAAAATAGTTAAAATCAAAACATAACAACATATATTAATATCAATAGAAAGATAATACAATCTTAGATCAAGATATCAATACAACAACAAAACATCTAATTAAAAGAAAAAATAAATCAAACTTCTTAAAAAAAATAACAACTAAAACAAAAAAAACATAAAAACACATAACATCAAATGCATTTATCACTCAAACGGTCCCTGATCTGGAGGAGGAGGAGGAGCACAACGACCAAAGATGTTAAGGTATGTACTCATCATAAGTACATTGGTACTGATGTCATTCATTTGCTCCCTCATAAAATCCATGTCATGTTGATATTGTGCAGCCTGCTGCTGTAGATAAGTCCCAATTTGATTAAAATGTTGATCAAAATGAGTCTCTAGTCGATCAAATCTTTAAACCAAATCCTGATAATTTGGTTCATTAGCGGGAGCAGGTGCACCTTCTAGCTCTTCCTCTGTATCACTTATGACATATGCTTTACCTGATTCCTCCTTGAAGATCTCTCTAAATGATCCGTCATTATAGTAGAGCAGTTCTTCATATACTTGATCAGGATGAAACAAGTTATATTTCTTCTTCAGAAAATAGTTAACTAAGTGTCCTAAGGCAATATACCTCTTTCTTTTCTATTATGCATGGCCAATTTCAGAAAGCTCATAAAGATAGTCAATAATAAGTTGGGCTTCATCTATAGGTTTATTTCTCTTGATTAAGAAGGTCACCATGGAGAGAAGGGGGGTTATATTGACTCTATCACCAGCTTTTGGAATGATTGAAGTTCTAAGAACATACTAAATGAGTCGTGCATTTCTGACAAGACCTGATACCCTAGTCACATGCTCATCTAAATCATTTCCTCTAATCACCCTATTAATTTCATAACATTTATATTGATCATTGGTGATTAAAGTATGGGCTCTAGCTCCCTCAGTTCTTAAGTTTAAAAATGCTCCTAAGTCATGTTTTGTGATTTCAACTTTTTGTTTGAAAACAAAGGAACAAATTATAGAGTGGTCAGAATTAAAGGACATGTTGGCAAGAAAGTAATGAAATATTTCTTTATTGTAGTGGTGGATGAGGGTAAGGATAAAATGAAACAGTTCGAAGCAAATAAATGCATCACCTGAAAGATAATTTCATCTTGGTTTAGAATTCTAGAGGGGTTATTTTGGCTGAAGTAAACCTAGGAAAAGAATCCTCATTTACTTTGGAAAAAAAGTTCTCGAATGAATTCCTATTAGGTTTCTTCGCTAGAACCTTTTGGCGCTTGCTAGAATTTTTCATTTGTAAAAGATCTAGAATACGAAAGGGATTGAAAGTGATGTTAAGAGTGTGACTTATTGATCTAAAAATTCCGCCTATTTATTGAAAAAAACTTATTCGTACCAGACGAAAAAATGTTCGTCCCGTACGACATTTTCTTTCATCCCATACGAAAATATTTCAAACAAACGATCCAATAAGACCAGAATGAAACGGATTTTCGTAATCAACATGAATTACGAAGCATCCTTTTATACAGACTTTTGACCAGTCTGATCTTACAGACAAACACGTGTTCATCCCAGGACGATTAGAACTTATATCGTTTTAATGGAAGTTGAAACGGTCCCCTACATCGAACCAACATTTGTTTGTCCAGACGAACCAAAAGTTCGTACGTACAAAGTTCATATTAAAAATAACCTTATCCATTCAACCGCTTCATTCATTCATCCCGCCGATTGAAAAGCAAATCATCTCGTACGATCATAACGATCGACCAGGCGAAATGACCATTAAACACTGAAAATTGCATGCAAACGGTTTAAAATCTAACACTTTGACACATTATACAAATCATCCCATATGAAAATTTTTCATCCTTGACGATTGTAATTTAAAAAAAATTAATTTTGCACACAAACAAAACAAAAATTCAAAAAATACATCAAAAACATCATGTACAACAATAAAACATTGACTCCAAAAAAAAAACCACAAAAACATTAACTAGAAAACAAACATCAATGTTGCAAAAAATATTTTTATTTAAGCATTTAAATCAATCACACCAAGCATTGTTCTTAATGCAATGAAAGTATCAAAGGCTAAAGGTTTTGTAAAAATATCTGCAAGTTGATTTTCAATTGTAACATGAATGAGTTCAATTTCTCCCTTGGATACATAATCCCTTATGAAATGATGCATTATATCTATGTATTTGGTTCTTGAATATTTAATAGGATTTTTAGAAATACAAATAGCACTAGTATTATCACAATAAATTGGTATAGTGCCTATAGTTAATTCTAAATCAATTAACTATTGTTTTAACCAAAGTACCTGTGCCATACAACTTCCTAATGCAATGTATTCAGCTTCTACAGTAGATAGGGCTACTGAATTTCGTTTTCTACTGGACCATGAAACTAATAAATTTTCAATGAACTGACATGTTCCATAAGTGCTTTTTCTATCCACCCTACAACTTGCAATGTCAGAATCTGAATAACCAATAATTTCAAATGATGAGCTAAACATAGGATACCAAATTCCTATGTTTTGAGTTCCTAACAAATATCTTAAAATTCTTTTTGCAGCTGTCAAATGTGATTCTTTTAGATATGATTGAAATCTAGCACACAAGCAAACACTAAACATGATATCGGGTTGGCTAGTAGTCATGTAAAGTAAAGATCTCATTATCCCTCTAAATTTCTTTTGATCAACAGATTTTCTCTTAGGGTCTCTATCCAACTGAACTGAGGAACTCATTGGGGTACTAAAATGTTTAGCATTGTCCATTTTATACTTTTTAAGGATGTTCTTAAATACTTTAATTGACTAAGAAATGTACCTTCCTCAATTTGTTTAATGCTAAATCCTAGAAAGTAACTCAAATCTCTCATTAGACTCATTTCTAATTCACTACTCATTGTTATAAAAAACATCAACACAAAGATTTTTATTTGAAGTTCCAAAAATGATATCATCCACATAAATTTGAATAATGAGTATATCCTTTCCACATCTCTTCAAAAAGAGAGTTGTATCCACACTTCCTTTTTCAAATGATTTTTCAAGTGGGAAGGTGCTCAACCTCTCATACCAAGCCCTAGGTGCCTGTTTTAATCCATATAATGCATTTTTCAACTTGAGCACATGATTTGGGTATTTAGAATTTTCAAAACCTGGAGGTTGTTGTATAAAAACATCCTTTTTAATTACTCGATTTAAAAAGGCACTTTTGATATCCATTTGATACAATTTAATTCCTCTAAAATAGGCAAAGGCTAGCTAAACCCTAATTGCATCAAGTCTAGCTACAGGGGCAAAAGTTTTCTCAAAATCAATTCCTTCAATCTGATTATACCCCTTAGCTACTAACCTAGCCTTATTTCTAATTACTACTCCTGAGTCATTCATTTTATCTTTAAATACCCACTTAGCTCCAACTACACTTTGATCCTTTGCCCTTGTAGTTAATTCCCAAACTTTATTTCTTACAAATTGATTCAACTCTTCTTGCATGGCCAAAATCAAAATTCATCAGAAAGTGCTTGATCATTATTAGTGGATTTTATAGTTGAAATAAAGGCTGAATGATTGACTTCTTTGTTTAATCCATGCCTAGTCCTTACACCCTCACTTGGTTCATTTATAATTATTTTCCTTGGGTGATTTTTAGAAAATCTCAAATCTCTAGGCAAAGGGTTTTCTATTTCCAAATTTTCTTCCAAATTCATCTTATAAATCTTTTGGGAGTTAATCTCAATTTCATCTTCTTCAATATTTGGCTCTTTTATATTTTTAGATTTATCAAATACAGCATGTATGGTCTCCTCAATTATCAACGTTCATTTATTGAATACTCTATTAGATTTTCTAACATTTGAGTATCCAACAAAAATTCCTTCATCTAATTTTGGATCAAATTTTCCTAAGGCAAATTTCCATTGTTATGAATGAACACCTTGCAACCAAAAACATGCAAATGAGATAAATTAGTTGTTCTTCTTTTTAGCAACACATAGGGTGTTTTATTTAATTTAGATCTTATATTCACCCTATTTAGAATATAACATGCAATGCTTAACCACCTCAGCCCAAAAATATTTAGGAAGTGAGTATTCTGCCAACATTGATTGGGCAGCTTCTATTAATGTTCTGTTTTTCCTTTCGACTATCCCATTCTGCTGATGGGTTCTAGGTGCGAAAAAGTTATGATCAATTCCTTTTTCCTTATAAAAATCCTCAAATTTTTCATTTTCAAATTCTCCTTTATGATCATTTTTTATAGTCATGATTTCACACCCAAGTTTTCTTTAAATCCAAGTCAAAAAATTTCTAAATTTCTCAAATAATTTACTCTTATGAAATAGAAATCTAACCCATGTGAATCTTGAGTAATCTTCCACAATCACAAATTTGTATACCCTTCCTCCTAGAATCACAGTTCCAACTGGTCTAAAAAGATCCATATGCAGAATCTCCAATGGTTTACTAGTTCTAAGATCCTTATTGGATTGAAAAAGAGGACTTCACTTGCTTTCCTAGTTGATATGAATCACAAAGGTGGTCCTTAGTAAAGTCTAGTTTAGGTATAACTCTCACTAAGTTCTTTTGGGTAATCCTCCTAAGATTTTTCATGCTAGAATGACAAAGTCTCCTATGCCAAAACCATGACTCATATGATATAGTTTTCAAATAAAAACTAGTAGGAGCTTCAATGCAATTCAAATCTAGCATATAAACATTATTTACTCTTTTTCCATTCAAAACAACTTTTCCATTTAGGCTTAATATGCAGCTAGTAGGGAAAAATTTTACACAATAACCTTTATCATAAAGCTGACTTATACTTAGCAAATTATACTTTAAGCCTTCAACAAATAATACATTGTCTATAAACAAGTTCTTAATATTTCTAATCATACGAGATCCAACCTCCTTCTTTATGGTATTATCTTTGAGTGCAACCTTGCCTCCACTCTTGGCTTACAGCATTATGAATTGAGCAGTATCTCTAGTCATATGCTTTGAACATCCGTTGTCCAGGTATCATATGCTCTTACGAGGTCCTGTGTGAGAGCGACCCTACAAATCTATCAAACATTAGACCTGGGAACCCAAACAAGTTTGGGTTCTCGTTTTGGCAATTTATAATCATATGTAGGTATGATATGTCTATGTTTATGCATCTTAGGTCTCCACTCCAAATAAGTTTTCATCTTCAAAGTACAGGTGTGAGCGATATGCCCAAACAATCCATAATTATTATATTTTACTTTTGGAAATAGTTTTCTAAGTCTTCTAACATTCATCTATCTTTTTAGGGATTGCATAAATTTATGATACATAATAGGATTAGTAAAATCTTAGAGTTTAGGGGGTATCCTATTATCCTTGAGAGCTTTTATCGTTAATTTATAAAATGAATTCATATTTTTCAAAATTCGGTTTAAATAATTGATTTTATATAATTTACTCTCTGATTCATCCTTAAAGTTCTTAAAATCTTTCTCGAGTTTTGCATAGGATGATTTTAAATTCTCAAGTTTTTTATTCAAGTCATCGAATTCGTCAAGTAAATTCATGTGGTTATTGTCAATTAAGGCATGATCTTTCCTAAGGATTTTATGTTCCTATTGAAGTTCTTCAATTTTCAAACTTAGAATAACATGTATTTTCTTCATTTTCTTATATGCATCATGCATGTGTTCAGAAACTTTAAATAATTCATCATAAGTTAAGTCACATACCTCTTATTGATCTGACTAATCAAGATTATCGGTGATTAAGCAAAGATTAGTGACTTCTTCTTCCTTTTCAATCTCTAATGAATCTGAAGCTGAGTCCGTCTAGAAAGCTCTTCGAAACTTCTTCTTTCCCTTCTTTATAATTAGTTTCTCCTCTACCTTCTCTTTGCTAGGAGTGTCTTTGAGTTTTGGGCAATCATTCTTGATATGACCAGGTTTCCTGCACTCATAACAAATCTCATCATTTGAAACCTTGTCATTTCTATTAAATTTACCTCTATTCCATTGCTGGCGTCTCTTCTGCTTCCTCTTCATAAAGCTTCTGAACTGTCTAGTCATCAATGTGATGTCATCTTCATTCTCAGGTTATGAGGGTTCACTCTCAGACTCTTTCACTTTTAGTGTTATGTTCTTCTCCCTTTGTGCTTCACTTGCATCAATCTTTCTTTGGCTATCTCCTTGCTCGTAAACAATTAGCAAACCAAGAAGATTATCATTAGAGTAAATGTTTAAATCTTTAGACTCTGTAATTGCAGTAATTTTAGCATTGTATGCAGTAGGCAAACATCAAAAAATCTTATTAACCATTTCAGCATTCGTTAGTTCCCTACCCAGTGCATGCAAAGAGGTGACTATTTGTGTGAATCTTGTGTACATATCAGAAATGGATTCATCAGGTTTTATGCGAAATAATTCATAATCATGTAATAAGAAATTAAGTATATATTGCTTAACCTCATTAGTCCCCTCATATGTTATATAAAGTCTATCACATATGTCCTTTCCACTTTTGCAAGTGGAAACCCGCATGTAGTCTTCTAATTTTAAAGCACAAAAGAAACTATTCAAGCATTTGGCATTTAGTTATGCTAAGTCACGTTCTTCTAATGTCCAGTTTGCAAAAGGTATTTCAACTCTAACTCCATCAACTAATCAAGTTGGTTTTGTATATCCTTCCTGAACTAAGATCCACATACGATAATCAAGTGACTGTAAAAAAGTAGACATGCGAGTTTTCCAAAAATCTTAAGGTATATTGTCAAACAGTGGAAGTCTAACTATAGAGTAAACCTCATGTGTGTTTTGGTTTTCAAATGTAACCATTTACATTAATTAAAAAGTAGTTTAAACTTATGATTTTGAAACAAAGCTCTGATACCACTTGTTGAAACTCGTTCACTATGAATTTGGTTGTTAAGCCTAAGCTTATGTCCCACGGCTAACCAAGAGGGGGGGAGGGTGAATTAGTATTTTAAAAATTAATTCCTCTTTTAAATATTTTAAACCAAAATTAAACTTTGATGAATTTGGTATAAATAGTTTTTCAACCACAGTTTTAAAACAGTAAATCACAAAAAAAATAGCAAAAAACTAATGACACCAGATTTATAGTGGTTCGGTCAAAACCAGACTTACATCCACTCCCCGGAGGCACCCTATGAGTATTGCACTAATACCACTAATGAATCTTCTTTTTCACCTACAGCAGGGCGGAGAAGCCTTTGCAAAACTCTTTTCACCACTACCCGGTGTGGCAGAGAACCATCGTCCTTTTACACTATCCCCAGTGTTGGCAGAGAATCTTTCATCCTTTTACACTCTCCTAGTGTGGGCAGAGAACCTTCCATCCTTTCACACTTTCCCGGTGTAGACAGAGAACCCTTCATCCTTTCACACTCTCCCGGTGTAAGCAGAGAACCCTTAGTCCTTTCGCACTCTCTTAGTGTGGGTAGAGAACCCGCGGCTGTTCACACTCTGCAAGTGTCGGCAGAGAACCGGATCTCCTTGACAGATCTTCTCATAAAAAATTTAGAAGGAAGAAAGAAAAGAGTGAAGTAATCACAATTCAAAAGCAAAGACTGTTACCTTTAAACTCCAAGTGAATCCTTCACGCTCCAGTAGCAAGA
Organism: Dendrobium huoshanense; assembly: GCA_016618105.1. NCBI lineage: Eukaryota > Viridiplantae > Streptophyta > Magnoliopsida > Asparagales > Orchidaceae > Dendrobium > Dendrobium huoshanense. The sequence goes on along the minus strand of CM028359.1, from coordinate 65,898,465 downwards.
ATCCTTCTTCAAATACTCTCACATACTCTCTCCTTCACTCTTCTTTTAATAGGCACAAAGATCAATGGGCAAAATAATTTTGTGGCAGTCTAAATTGGACTATATATAGAAGAGATAAAAAACCGTCTAAAAACTGTAAATTTTCAAGTCAACATGAAATGGATCGTCCCGTACGATCGTGGATCATCCTGGATGATTTTACATAAAGTGTTGAAAATGATCCTAATGTATATTTGTATGAATTATATTCGTACACGATCATCATCCCGTACGAACTAGGTTAGTCCGGACGAACAGTTATTTTATAGGTCGGTTCCCAAATTACTATAGGATGTAACCAACTTACTTATATCGGTTCCCATCATCCTGGAATGAACAGGATTTCATCTAGACAAAATTTTTATAGAGAGTAACTAGTCCAGGCACGATTATAAATAACGTCTGGATGAAAATTTTACAGAGCCTAACTCGTCCGGGGACAATTATAATTTCATTTGGACAAAAATTTTATAGAGCCTAGCTCGTCTTGGGACGAAAATAATTTTGTATGGACAAAATTTTACAGAGCCTAGCTCGTCCTGGGACAAAAATAAATTTGTCCTGGACGATCAGGACTTAGAAAACATTTTCTCCAAAAATTGTTCGTTCCATTGCTCTTATAAGGAGATAACTGACCTGATCTTCCCGTATGAATTGTATTCGTCCCGTAAGATCAGTACAAAATTTTTAAGATATCTTCAAGTGTGTGTGTGTTTATTCACTCAATTACAATAACACCCTCTCAAACTTAATTCATACAAAAATTACAAGCTTCAAAATACAAGATATCTAATGTTGAATTTGATTTGAAGTCTTCAGCAGTTTGGAGTTCGATTTTCCTGAAATGTTAGTACACACAAGAGCAAAAACAAATCTTCCAAAAAGTGTTAGGAGATAACTACACATAAAACAATAATATTTAGAATCATAAAAACTATACAAGTTGCAAGAATGTAAAACATGCAAATAACAACTCTCTTAACAATCTCTCCCTTTTTGATGATGGCAAAACAATTATTGTTTGTAAGATTTCAAATTCTAAGAATCTCCTAAACTCTGCCTGAAATGATAAACCCATGAAAATAACGAGGTAATTGAATTAAAAAAAAAATTGTTTTTCAAAAATTTTAAACAACACAAAAGATAAAAAAAAAACAATCAAACACACATACGAAAATATACGATAAAACAAATAAAAATACAAAAATATACTTGACACAATGACACAAGACACAATAAATAATTTCTCCCCCTTTTTGACAACATCAAAAAGTGAAGAACAAAAATACCTGAAATGTAAGTAGAAATATAAAAATCATTTAACAATTAACGTTAAAAGTGATTGAAATAATGTATGCAAATAAAATTAAAATATTAGTCAAATCATAAAAATTCATAGAACACAAGAAGAGATATAACATAGAAACTAAAAAGAATTTATCAAAATATGAGTCTAATTAGACATTAAGATAAAAAAAATCATTGCAACAAGGATGAATAAAAAAATTGTATATTTCAAATTTTAATATGTAATATAAATGAACATAAGAACAATTTGAATTAAGAGAATAAAAGAATATGGAAAGAAATAACTACCACATGCGGCGCTTTGCGCATCTTTTTCAAATTTGTGGCACATTTTATACATCTTTTTTCATGTTGGGCTTAATTTGTGCCTCTTTTTCACATTGCGAACCTTTACGCATTTCTTTTAATTTTTATATATTTATACATTTTTCAAGAGTAATCGTATTATTTCCAAAATCAATAATCTAAAATTTTAAATTAATCTAAGTGCATAAATATTAACTAATAAGTGAAATATAAAATAAGAAAAATATCACAATTACAATAATAATATTCACAATAAAGTAGTCTAAATATGATACATGAAATTGATAATCTTAATAATATCAAGTTATAATCAAAACTTAAATTTAGAACAATAAGATTTTCTAATGAATTTAATTTTAACTTACTATTCAGGATATAGCACATTTAAGATTAAAAATTTGATGATTGTCATAAAAACTAACATACATTTCAAAAATCATTAAAATCAAAACATAACAACATATATTAATATCAATAGAAAGATAATACAATCTTAGATCAAGATATCAATACAACTACAAAACATCTAATTAAAAGAAAAATAAATCAAACTTCTTAAAAAAAAATAACAACTAAAATAAAAAAAAACATAAAAACACATAACATAAAATGCATTTATCACTCAGACGGTCCCTGATCTAGAGGAGGAGGAGGAGCACCACGACCAAAGATGTTAAGGTATGTACTCATCATAAGTACATTGGTACTGATGTCATTCATTTGCTCCCTCATAAAACCCATGTCATGTTGATATTGTGCAGCCTGCTGCTGTAGATAAGTCCCAATTTGATCAAAATGTTGATCAAAATGAGTCTCTAGTCGATCAAATCTTTGAACCAAATCCTGATAATTTGCTTCATTAGCGGGAGCAGGTGCACCTTCTAGCTCTTCATCTGTATCACTTATGACATATGCTTTACCTGATTCCTCCTTGAAGATCGCTCTAAATGATCCATCATTGTAGTAGAGCAGTTCTTCATATACACTATCAGGATGAAACAAGTTATATTTCTTCTTCAGAAAATAGTTAACTAAGTATCCTAAGGCAATATACCTCTTTCTTTTCTGTTCTGCATGGCCAATTTCAGAAAGCTCATAAAGATAGTCAATAATAAGTTGGGCTTCATCTATAGGCTTATTGCTCTTGATTAAGAAGGTCACCATGGAGAGAAGGGGGGTTATATTGACTCTATCACCAGCTTTTGGAATGATTGAAATTCTAAGAACATACTAAATGAGTAGTGCATTTCTGACAAGACCTGATACCCTAGCCACATGCTCATCTAAATCATTTCCTCTAATCACCCTATTAATTTCATAACATTTATATTGATCATTGGTGATTAAGGTATGGACTCTAGCTCCCTTAGTTCTTAAGTTTAAAAATGCTCCTAAGTCATGCTTTGTGATTTCAACTTTTTGTTTGAAAACAAAGGAATGAATTATAGAGTGGTCAGAATTGAAGGACATGTTGGCAAGAAAGTAATTAAATATTTCTTTATTGTAGTGGTGGATGAGGGTAAGGATAAAATGAAACAATGTCGAAGAAAATAAATGCATCACCTGATAGGTAATTTCATCTTGGTTTAGAATTCTAGAGGGGTTATTTTGGCTGAAGCAAACCTAGGAAAAGAATCCTCATTTGCTTTGGAAAAAAAGATCTCGGATAAATTCCTATGAGGTTTCTTCGATAGAACCTTTTGGCGCTTGCTAGAACTTGCCATTTGTAAAAGAGCTAGAATACGAAAGGGATTGAAAGTGATATTAAGAGTGTGACTTATTGATCTAAAAAGCCCGCCTATTTATTGAAAATAACTTATTCATACCAGACGAAAAAATGTTCGTACCGTACGACATTTTCTTTCATCCCATACGAAAATATTTCGTACAAACTATCCAATACGACTAGAATGAAACAACTTTTCGTAATCAACGTGACTTACGAAGCATCCTTTTATACAGACTTTTGACCAGTCTGATCTTACAGACGAACACGTGTTCATCTCGGGACGATCATAACTTATATCATTTTTATGTCAGTTAAAATCGTCCCCTACATCGAACAGACATTTGTTCGTCCAGACGAACCAAAGGTTCATACGTACAAAGTTCGTATTAAAAACAACCTTATCCATTCAACCGCTTCATTCATTCATCCCGCCGATTGAAAAGCAAATCGTCCCGTACGATCATAACGATCATCCAGGCGAAGTGACCATTAAACACTGAAAATTTCCTGCAAACGGTTTAAAATCTGACAGTTTGACACATTATACAAATCGTCCCATATTAAAATTTTTCATCCTGGACGATTGTCACTTAAAAAAAATTTAAAATTGCACACAAACAAAATTAAAATTCAAAAAATACATCAAAAACATCTTGTACAACAATAAAACATTGACTCCAAAAAAAAATCACAAATACATTAACTAGAAAACAAACAATAATGTTGCAGAAATTATTTTTATTTAAGCATTTAAATCAATCACACCAAGCATTGTTCTTAATGCAATGAAAGTATAAAAGGCTAAAGGTTTTGTAAAAATATCTGCAAGTTGATTTTCAATTGTAACATGAATGAGTTCAATTTCTCCCTTGGATACATGATCCCTTATAAAATGATGCCTTATGTCTATGTGTTTGGTTCTTGAATATTTAATAGGATTTGTAGAAATTCAAATAGCACTAGTATTATCACAATAAATTGGTATAGTACCTATAGTTAATCCTAAATCAATTAATTGTTGTTTTAACCAAAGTACCTGTGCCATACAACTTCCTAATGCAATGTATTTAGCTTCTACAGTAAATAGGGCTACTGAATTTTGTTTTATACTAGACCATGAAACTAATAAATTTTCAATGAATTGACATATTCCAGAAGTGTTTTTTCTATCCACCCTACAACTTGCAAAGTCAGAATCTGAATAACCAATAATTTCAAATGATGAGCTAAACATAAGATACCAAATTCCTAAGTTTTGAGTTCCAAACAGATATCTTAAAATCCTTTTCACTGCTGTCAAATGTGATTCTTTTAGATCTGATTGAAATCTAGCACACAAGCAAACACTAAACATGATATCGGGTCGGCTAGTACTCAAGTAAAGTAAAGATCTCATTATCCCTCTAAATTTCTTTTGATCAACAGATTTTCTCTTAAGGTCCCTATCCAACTGAACTGAGGAACTCATTGGGGTACTAACAGGTTTAGCATTGTCCATTTCATACTTTTTGAGGATGATCTTAAATACTTTAATTGACTAAAAAATGTACCTTCCTCATTTTTCTTAATGCTAAATCCTTGAAAGTAACTCAAATCTCTCATTAGACTCATTTCAAATTCACTACTCATTATTATAAAAAAAATCAACACAAAGATTTTTTTTTGAAGATCCAAAAATGATATCATCCACTTAAATTTGAATAATGAGTATATCCTTTCAACATCTCTTCAAAAAGAGAGTTGTATCCACACTTTTTTTTTTAAATGATCTTTCAAGTAAGAAGGTGCTCAACCTCTACTACCAACCCCTAGGTGCCTGTTTTAATCCATAAAATGCCTTTTTCAACTTAAGCACATGATTTGAGTATTTAGAATTGTCAAAACTTGGAGGTTGTTGTACAAAAATATCCTTTTTAATTACTCTATTTAAAAAGGCACTTTTGATATCCATTTGATATAATTTAATTCCTCTAAAATAGGCAAAGGCTAGCTAAACCCTAATTACATCAAGTCTAGCTACAGGGGCAAAAGTTTTCTCAAAATCAATTCCTTCAATCTGATTATACCCCTTAGCTACTAACCTAGCCTTTTTTTAAATGACTACTCCTGAGTCATTCATTTTATTTTTGAATACCCACTTAGCTCCAACTACACTTTGATTCTTTGGCCTTGTAGTTAATTCCCAAACTTTATTTCTTACAAATGATTCAACTCTTCTTGCATGGCCAAAATCAAAAATTCATCAGAAAGTGCTTGATCAATATTAGTGGGTTTTATAGTTGAAATAAAAGCTGAATGATTGACTTATTTGTTTAATCCACGCCTAGTCCTTACACCCTCACTTGGTTCATATATATTCAATTTCCTTGGGTGGTTTTTAGAAAATCTCAAATCTCTAGGCAAAAGGGTTTTCTATTTCCAAATTTTCTTCCAAATTCATCTTATAAATCTTTTGAGAGTTAATCTCAATTTCATCTTCTTCAATATTTGGCTCTTTCATATTTTTAGATTCATCAAATACAGCATGTATGATCTCCTCAATTATCAACATTCTTTTATTGAATACCCTATAAGATTTTCAAACATTTGAGTATCCAACAAAAATTTCTTCATCTGATTTTGGATCAAATTTTCTTAAGACAAATTTCCATTGTTATGAATGAATACCTTGGAACCAAAAACATGCAAATGAGATAAATTAGTTGTTCTTCTTTTTAGCAAAACATAGGGTGTTTTATTTAATTTAGATCTTATATTCACCCTATTAAGAACATAACATGTAATGCTAACCACCTCAGCCCAAAAATATTTAGGAAGTTAGTATTCTGCCAACATTGATTGGGCGGCTTCTATTAATGTTCTATTTTTCCTTTCGACTATCCCATTCTGCTGATGGGTTCTAGGTGCAGAAAGGTTGTGATCAATTCCTTTTTCCTTATAAAAATTCTCAAATGTTTCATTTTCAAATTCTCTTTCATGATCACTTTGTATAGTCATGATTTCACACCCAAGTTTTCTTTGAATCCAAGTCAAAAAAATTCTAAATTTCTCAAATGATTCACTCTTATGAAATAGAAATCTAACCCATGTGAATTTTGAGTAATCTTCTACAATCACAAATCTGTATACCTTCCCTTCTAGACTCACAGTTCCAACTGGTCCAAAAAGATCCATATGCAAAATCTCCAATGGTTTACTAGTTCTAAGATCCTTATTGGATTGAAAAGATGACTTTACTTGCTTTCCAAGTTGACATGCATCACAAAGGTGGTCCTTAGTAAAGTCTAGTTTAGGTATACCTCTCACTAAGTTCTTTTGGGTAATCCTCCTAAGATTTTTCATGCTAGAATGACAAAGTCTCCTTTGCCAAAGCCATGACTCATCTGTTATAGTTTTCAAATAAAAAGCAGTAGGAGCTTCAATGCAATTCAAATCTAGCATATAAACATTATTTACCTTTTTTAATTTAAAACAACTTTTCCATTTAGGCTTAATATGCAGCTAGTAGGGAAAAATTTTACACAATAACCTTTATCACAAAGCTGACCTATACTTAACAAATTATTCTTTAAGCCTTCAACCAATAATATATTGTCTATAAAAAAGTTCTTAATATTTCTAATCATACCTGATCCAACCACCTTCTTTATGGTATTATCTCTGAGTGTAACATTGCCTCCACTCATGGTTTCCAGCATTATGAATTGAGCAGTATCTCTAGTCATATGCTTTGAACATCCGCTATCCAGGTACCATATGCTCTCACAAGCTCCTGTGTGAGAGCGACCCTGCAAAATTATCAAACGTTAGACCTGGGAACCCAAATAAGTTTGGGTTCTTGTTTTGGCAATTTATAATCATATGTATGTATGATATGTCTAAGTTTATGCATCTTAGGTCTCCACACCAAATAAGTTTTCATCTTCAAAGTACAGGTGTGAGTTATATGTCCAAGCAATCCATAATTATTACATTTTACTTTTGGAAATAGTTTTCTAAGTCTTTTAACATTCATCTGTCTTTTTAGGGATTACATAAAATTATGATACAAAATAGGATTAGTAAAATCTTTAAGTTTAGGGGGTATCCTATTATCCTTGAGAGCTTTTATCATTAATTTGTAAAATGAATTCATATTTTCCAAAATTCAGTTTAAATAATTGATTTTATATCATTTGCTCTCTGATTCATCCTTAAAGTTCTTAAAATCTTTCTCGAGTTTTGCATAGGATGATTTTAAATTCTAATAATTTTTATTCAAGTCATCGAACTCGTCAAGTAAATTCATGTGGATGTTGTCAATTAAGGCAAGATCTTTCCTAAGGATTTTATGCTCCTTTTGAAGTTCTTCAAATTTCAAACTTAGACTAGCATATATTTTCTTCATTTTCTCATATGCATCATGCATGTGTTCAAAAACTTCAAATAATTCATCATAAGTTAAGTCACATACCTCTTCTTGATCTGACTTATCAAGACTATCGGTGATTAAGCAAAGATTAGTGACTTCTTCTTCCTTTTCAATCTCTAATGAATCTGAAGCTGAGTCCGCCTAGAAATCTCTTTAAAACTTCTTCTTGCCCTTCTTTACAATTGGTTTCTCCTCTACCTTCTCCTCGCTAGGAGTGTCTTTGAGTTTTGGGCAATCATTCTTGATATGACGAGGTTTCCTGCACTTATAACAAATCACATCATTTGAAACCTTGTCATTTCTATTAAATTTACCACTATTCCATT
>CM028359.1:64276297-64540520 GCA_016618105.1 Dendrobium huoshanense | reverse complement strand
AAGCTATAAGCAAAAGAAGGAAGAAGAAGATTGCTCGAGTAATGGGAATCATGATTATGAAAGAATTCTATTACTTAGGGATTAAAATGGCATTGAGAAGATTGGTGGCTTCAGACTTCAATTTCCTAGTGGAGAAAGTGCTCGATAAGGTGGACACTTGGGGAAGCAAATTTATCTCTCTCGCGGGGAGATTTACTCTTTCTAGATCAACGATTCTTTCTATTCCTGTGTTTACTTGCACACATTCTTTGGTACCGGCTGGAATCCTGGCTGAAATTGACAAAGCTTGTAGGGAATTTATTTGGCACAAGGAGAGGAATGAAGCTGGTTTGCATTTTGTTAGTTGGGAGAATTTATGTAAACCTTTACACTTAGGAGGACGTGGCCTTCACTCCATTGTTCAAAGAGTGGATACTCTAAGAGAAAAATTTGCATGGAAATATGTGAATGAAGATGACTCTTTGTTGCATAAATGCTTAAAGCCGAAATATGGGAATTCTTGTTGGCCAGCTGATTACAAGCAAAATATATCAAGTACATGGAAAATTATTAGAAGCGGTGCAAGGGCTCTTAAACCAATTATCAAATGGAAAATCTTCAATGGAGAAAATGTGAATGTCATGAAGGATATTTGGATATTAGACAAAGCATTATGTAAATGGCCTACTTTTCTTGATAATCTACATATTAATGATTCTTGTGTAGATTATTTTATCAAACAAGGCAGTGGGGACATGGATAAATTGCAAAAAGTATTTGGGAATGAATTGGTTCAGATTATATATATGCAATGTTAAAATTGAAAAGGATGCTGTTAAAGACCAAATGGAGCTGATTTTCCAGAATTCTAGAAAAACTTTGGCAGCCTTATCATTTGAAGCTCGGATTAATGAATCAAATGGGGAAAGCTACTGGAATTGGATGAAGAAACTTTATCTAAATCCAAAAACTGAAGTTTTCTGGTGGAGGTTATACCATAAAGCTATTCCAACCTTTCATTTTTTGGAATATAGAAGACTCAAAGATGGATGCTTATGTCTGAGAGGTTGCTTGGAAATTGAAGACATTAAGCATTGTTGCAACTCGGGCTTCCGAGTTTATGATTTTGATGATAACAAATAATATTTATTAATCTTTTATTTCTCCTGGTATTTGCAGTGCATATTTCTTTCTATGTTGACTAATATTTCAGGTACATCATGCACCGTTCTTTAAAGATTCAAGGCTCAAGATTGTGTAGAATTGATCGTATTAAATGAGTCTGTAATTTTCATTTATTGAGTGAAGTCTTGTAATGATGTATGTTAGTTTGTTGATCATGCACACACTTAGAGGGAGCAAAACATGATTAGAAATATTTTAACTTTTCTGTTAATCGTACTATATGAATTTATTTCGTACTGTACGATCCAGTTTAACAGAAATAAGTTAAAATATTTTGTTTTTCCTGGAAAAATTATTTTGAATATAACTCATCGTACTGTACGATCACCATATCGTAATGTACGATCTGTTATAATTAGAAAGCCCGCCGTTCATTAAATTAGGTAAAGTTTTGAATTTGAAAAGTTGTTATAATCGTACTGTATGATGTTTAAAACATTGCCTGATTTAATCCTGTGATTATTCAATCAAAACGGCTTAATTTTGATGTGTTAATCGTACTGCACGAACTGTATCATACTATACGATCAAAAGAGAATTTTGGCAAACTGCCCGTTTATCGAACTGTTCGTACAGCACTTTCGTACAGGACATCGTACAGTACGAACTTCAACTAAATTGTTCGTACAGTACTAACTGGATGGACATCGTACAGTACTAACAAGTCAATTTCTGCACATCGTACTGGACAATTTTGTGATCGTACGGTGCGATATTTGATGCCCGAATTGAGTTTTCTTAGGTTTTTTGAGCCCTCTATTTAAGCTCTCTCATAAGACTTTGTAAGAGTCTTTGGCAGCCATTGTGTCTTCATTCTTTTGGAGAAAACTTGAAGAGAGGACTTGAAAGGGAGAGAGGAAAGGGTGGAGTTTGAGAGAGGGAGAAGAACCTTGGAGGGGGTTTCAAGGGAGTGTGAAGGAGATTTCACACGGTTGCTCCGGCGAGCTTGCACCTCAGTACCATCGGATTCAAGGTTCGTCTTGAAGGAAGTTTTGGAAAGAAGAAGATATCGTTGGTGTCAAAGGACCCGGCTCCTCCGCCGCACCGGGGATTTGATTGGGACAACCTTAGTATGGAACACATTCCTCCTCCTTTTTTTCTTTTATTAAAGGAGGATTGTGATGCTATTAGCTTCTTTTTATTTTAATGCTATTGCTTTATGCATTTTTCAAAAAAAAAAAAAAAAACGGCATGATGAAAGATTAATTGAACTAGCCACATTGTGAATTATAAGTATGGATACAAGTCTCCATGTAACAAAGGAATTCAAAAAACTATTTAAGAAATTTCTAAATTTTTGGTAATTTGTAAAGTCAAAGGCCTATTATAATAATAATAAGTTAATTAATATTAATATATAATTGTTTCTAATAAGTCGGTTGATATTCCAATTTTTGGAGGCCCGAGTAGGCGTTTTGTTCGGAGGCTAGTTCAGTGGACATTTTGCTTCAGCGGCACATTCATTCTAATTACAACTATATTAATATATGCACACATTCTTTATTAAAAGCTCAGTGTCGTCAAGTCACCGTGAGATAACACATTTTCATATTTTGTTTAGCAAAATATTCTTGAAGAATTATGGTATAACTTAATTTGAATACAACACGAGTAATTAGTAACAAAGGAATCATATATGGTTGGAAACGATATATGATTTATATCAATTAATATATTCATAAAAAATTGTAGATCGTTGATAACATGAAAACCATATATGATTTATATCAATTAATATATCCCTCGTGTAGCTTCTGATCATTATCCCACGGGACAACAGATACATCATCAAAACTTTTCTTGATCCGGAACGATTCTTGGAGCAAGATCAAGTTGGAAGCATCAAGAATTAAAATTGAAACCATCCAAACTTTGATTTCTGTAAACTTATAATTGAACTGAGCCTCTTGGAAACATGAACACAACAACACCAAAATCAACCCAATCCGAGCCCAAGTGAGTCCAAATCAAAGACTCAAAGCACTTTTGGAAGGATCAAACCACAACTTAGGTTGCCAAACAATATCCAATTGTGAAATGCTTATACTTGAATCAAGCGGCTTGACAAGATGAATCCAACAAGCCCAAGATCATCAAATTATGATATCATTAAGACAACCAAAGGTCCATTGAACGGTGCATGATCGTAGGAATCAATATCGGCCATCCATCCAAATCATTCTCAATTTACCCTTGATCTTCCACTTATTTACAAGTTATATCATTCAAGAATTCTATAAATAGAACCCCATTTCCTCTTGAAAATGGCGAGGAAGGCAAGAGAGAAGAAGGAAGAAAGCTCTAGCTGCCTAGCTCCTCCTCGACCACCGCCGGAACACCTAGAAATGTCGGGATTCTGCCGCACCACTATCGGACCACCAAGGGATGTCGGGGTTCTTCCGCACCACCGTCGAAGTTTTGCCGCACCACCGTCGGACCACCAAGGGACGTCGGGGTTTTGCTGCACCACTATCGGAATTGTGCCGCACCACCAAGGGACATCGGAGCTCTGATACAACATCTCCAGGTTCTATTGAACCACTACCAGACCATCCAAGGACTTCGAAGTGCCACTCAAAGCAGGAGGGCCCCTTGACGCTGAAGTGCCACTAGCGGATCACCACTTGACACTGGAGTGTCGCCAGAACACCACCTGAGGCCCGAACTTCTCCTGGACCACCACCTGACGACGCCCAGAGTTCTGCCGGAGTACCCTCCTCCTACTACGGTCCTTCCGAACACCCTCGCTAGACAACGTCTTTCTGACCCAAGTCTTCTGCCGACTACAGTCCTTCCAACCTCCCTCGCAAGACAACAGTCTTTCGAACCCCGGTCTCCTACTGACTACGGCCCTTCCAACTTCTGTCGCCTACTACAGTCTTTTCGACCTTTGTTCTATCGACTATGGTCCTACCAACCAAACAAATATGTCTATATTAATGTGGTATATATGATGTACATTTCTGACATCAAGCCAAGGCCTTCTCCTAAGGAAGGGCCTCATTTGTAATCAACTGTAAATATTAGTGGATTCATTCAGATTGGGCCAGGGCCCGTGGTTTTTCCCCTTTTTCGGGGGTTTCCACGTAAAAACTTTGGTGTCTCTTATGAACGCTACATCCTCCATTTTTCTGCTTGTGTTATGGATATTCGTACAAAGCTATGACATTACATTTTATATTTCTCTACCGCCGCGAATATTCAAAGGCACAACGATAGGTTTTCTATAAATTAATTGATAATATGCCAAATAATTTTGAAAAATTTTAAACATTTTTTTAGTGGTTGTCTAATCTCTAATTAGCCTTACAAATTTCCATATATATAGCTAAATGGAACATTTATGACATATTATTATTTTTAAAATTATTAAAATTATAGTTAAAAAATCCTCGAAATTAGGATTTAAATTGTAAAAATATTTAAATGTAGAAGACACATTTCATATGTTTTTGAATCTCCTTAAATTATCTGCAAATTTTTAATCACATTTTTATATGTCCAACTAATTAAAAATAAATACTTTAACTATATTAGATTTTAAAGATAAATTTAAATGAATCCAAATATTTTTGAAATATTTGATAATATTTTGTAGCTTTGGATACACATCCTTGAGTTTTCTCAGGATTTGGTTTCGTTACTTGCTTGTTTTTCATATATTTCAATTGACAAAATCACTATTTTTTTGCCCCTAACGGTATATCATACTGTTTTCAGCAAAACCATTTTTATTGAAACTTATTTAAATCCTTCTACCATTTTTTTATAACTGAAATGCATGGTAATTCATTTATCTTTTTAAGGAAAAAATTTCAATCTTTTGCCATTTAATGTAATCATATAATCGTTCAAAATTATATATAAAAATTTTGATTTTTCTAATTAAAAAAACCAAAATTGTTAATTGTGATTAATAGAATAATATATATATATATATTTCATGTTTAATTGCAATAGCCAATACATATTTCCAATTTCAAACAACATGTTAAGCATGTTTGAACACACAAAAAAACTATTTAGATTTTTCTAAATTTATTTAATAGTTTTCAAAACCATCCTAATTTCTTAAAATAGTTGTAAGAAATATGAAATAATTAAAAAAAAACAAATATTTGAGAAAATTCATCACATATGCATGATCATATGACAGTGGTTGTGTAACCATTGAATGGATATTTGCATGCAATGAATTTTTCATCCTTCAAAGTTCAAAGTAATATTTTTAATTCATAAAAATATAAAATTTAATTTATTTAACTTAATTGAGGCTTAATGAAAGTTTTTTAAATTCATATGTAAAACACTTCATATCGCTATATATTTTTGAGAAGGTTATAAAACTTTTTGATAGTTTCATAATATTTCCACTCATATATGATAATTATAACGAAATAATAAATAATTCCAAATAATATCATTAAAATTTTGTAATGCATTCTAAAATAAGAAGTGATATTTGAAATTTGAGTTGGCTAAATGTTTGTAATAGATTGCCAGAAATTTCAAAGTTTCTTAATTATATCCTATTTTTAATTATTTTCATAATTAAGATTAGATAATTTTACTTTGACTTTAACCTTAAGCTCCAACTTCAATTGGTTCTTTGTTGACTCCTATACGATGAACCACGTGCAAGGGGAGCGACTCCGGCTAATTTAGCGGCCCACGCTTTGACTAAACACATCACTTGAAATGTCAATCGACCTCCAATTGTCAAATGGAGGATGACATTGCGATCAGGACGTCAAGTTCTCCTAGGTCGAGAACCATCACAGTAAAATTAGATGAGATCGGTAACAAGAGATGACTGACTCCTAAAATTGATAAGGACTGATGCCGAAATGACGTCTTATCGCAAAACAAATCGAGCTGTTGCATCTGGAACTTCTTCAACACTCAAGAATTACTTTTCCTATGTTCAATTGGGATCTTTCGAAGTGGTGGCATGAATCCCAGAGCAAAGACACATATATCGAGGAAAAGAGACATCGACGTTGACTAATTAACATCTGATTAACGAATGAACTTTAGTGTTGTATTCAATACGTTGTAAATACTCAAGAACTATATTTTTTATATTCAATTGGGATCAGCCGAGGTGTTGGCACAAATCTCAAGGCGATGACATATAAATCGAGAAATTTGTTGCTTGATGTCGCCCAAATGATGTCTGATCGCATAACAGACTTCACTGCTGCATCTGGAACATCGTCGACAATCATAATATACATCTTATTTGATTAATTGGGATCGCCCAAGGTTGTGGCATAAATCTCAAGGTAACAACACATAAATCGAGGATTCCGGCACTCAACATTGCTCAAATGACGTTCAATTGTAATACGGACTTCGGCGTTACGTTCAGATCATGCTCGACGTTTAGAATATACATCTTATTTGATCAATTGGGATCGATCGATATGGCGGAACACATTCTAAGGCAAGAACGCACACATCAAGGAAATTTGCCTCAACACTGCCCAAATGAAGTCTGATCTTGAAATGAACTTCGCCATTACATTCAAAACATCCTAAATTCCTAAGAATGATAGCCAATTTGTTCAAATTAAAAGGTGCAAGGAGGTCGATAAGCATCCCGAGGCAAAACATGAATTTTGAGAAAAAGGTTGCTCGACGCTGCCCAAATGACATCTGATTTATGAACAGACTTCTCCGTTTCTTCCATAATGTCATTAATACTATAAATTGACTGCCAATTTGTTCAGAGGAGATCAAGTGCACAAATCGAGATGGTCCCAATGCAAAACTGTGCATTTCGAGGAAATTTGGCCTTGGCATTACCCAAATAATG
The DNA here is from genome assembly GCA_016618105.1 of Dendrobium huoshanense. Lineage (NCBI taxonomy): Eukaryota > Viridiplantae > Streptophyta > Magnoliopsida > Asparagales > Orchidaceae > Dendrobium > Dendrobium huoshanense. Next base: position 64,533,538 of record CM028359.1, on the reverse strand, counting down.
TCCGATCATGAAATGGGCTTCGCCATTGCGACTGAAAAACAGAAAATATCCTAAATCCATTATTAATTTGTTCAATTAAGAGTATTCCACAAAATTTACACTTTAAATAAGGAGAAATGTATGCAAAACGAGGCGATTAGCACGTAAAATGATAAAACACGCAAAACCAGATGACTTTAGACTATTTAAAGCATTCTCATTATCTCAAATTAATATAATAATGAGAAAGCACTAAAATGGTTGTTAACTCGATATTTTTTGCAAGAAAATCATAGTTGAAATAGAACTATGTAATCAAATCTAAACTAATATGCATTAAATACCTTACCTTATTTTGGCAAAATGCTCATAACTTCTATCAATCGCGTACAATTGTAGCTTCTATCTTAAGTGTCCACCTTTGCCGTTAAAAGAGACCAAAAGCCAAAGACACCAGTCCGGTCATTTTAAACTCCATGAAGCCGAATTCCTGTCATTCACTACTACCTGTCCTTCTTCCTCTCTGGTTCGCAATGTCCGACCCCAACAAGCCCATTCACATCCAAAATCCCTCCAGCTGCTACTCCGTCACCAACTTCTTCATGAAAGCAAACCGTCCGTCCAAGCTTCGCAGATCAAACCCCAAAAAAAAAAAAAAAAAAAAAAATAAACAGGTTTACGTATGATAAGTTGTATGCCTCATATATCAGCCAATTTATAATTTCTCTCATGTTTTAGAAAGAAAAAGAGAGTGGGAATATTTTTTAAAGCTGACATTTCTATTTCATTACTTTTAGCACATGTATCACGTTTTGCTTTTTTTTTTTCACTAGCCAACAACACTGTCATATAAACCTTTAGGCTGCATTCCTTTCCCTCACTTGTACTTAAGATGATATCCATATTACATCTTCTCATCTCCCTCATAAGTAATAACGCAACTCAGCCCACATAAATTTATCATAACCAGCCCACATGCTCCTCTCTAAAGCAGCTCACAACCAAACCACTTACAAAAACCCATTCACAGTAACCCTTTTCGTCCTTTAGTGGCAAACATCATATGAGACATATTCTGCCTTTTCTTTTGCTTTTCTTTATCTTATTGGTCCTGCTTGAATTCATCTATACATATCCTAAGAAAAATAAAGTAAAAGAGCAACAGTAAAGATTCTCTGTTCTTAGTAATCATTATATTTATTTGAACTAAAGCATCAGTTCTTATTAGTGGCTAATTGTGTTTACTGTTGTAAATAATTGCTATTAGTTGCTAACATGCATTGAGATCAATATTAATATTAGTAATAGATGCTAATACTAATATGAGTATTAAATTTTGATATCACTGTTGATTTCATTACAGCTTTCAACATAAAACATTGAGATAAAATGTAAATGTGTATATAATAGAAAGAATGGAGAAGAATATAAATGGGAAGAGGAGAAGAGATGTACATATAAGTAGATGTATTTATACACTTGTATGTGTAAATGTGTGTGTATGTGAGGGAAGCCAAAAGAAAGAGGAGGTATTAAAAATAAATAAATAGAGAAAATAAAAAAATAGAAAAAGAAATATTCAAAAAAAAAAAAAAAAAAAAGATGAAAAAGAAACATTTTTGTCCCGATTTTTGTGCCCTCCACCCCACCGACCTATGCGCAGGTATAATTCCTAAACTTAAAATCCCGTATTCGTGTTTGCATCGAGCCGGAAAACCATCGATATATGCTTTTCTATAGCGTGGTGGGAAGGGAAACCGGTGCAACATCTACGGTGAGGTGGGTGTGCACTATACATACTTTTTCTCTAGTGTGGAGAGGACAAATATAAAAATTACATATTTTAAAGTAGGTACCAAAAACACATACATGCCTTTCACTAATGTGGTGGGATTGAAGATTTTATGGCCACGGTATCATCCAACACCTACAATACACATTTTTCTCTAGTGTGGAGGGAAGCCAATTTTCTCATAATTTCCTCTAAACGGGGGAGACACCGTGAGGCTATCGAAGTTTTAGGTGGCAGGGGACCGCACTTAGACCTGAATTTGAACCGATAGTGAACTAAAAATGAATTATAATAAACTTAAATAATTTGAACTTGAACAAAATGACAAGGAACTCGGCATTTGAATGGACCACATACAACTTTACTTGGACCTCAAAGAACTTGAATTAGACATGGAACATGCGACAAGGAATTGAATAAGAAATTGAAACGTTGAACTGACAACCTAGAATGTAATTTAATGTCTAAAATGGGACTTCTAAATAATATTAAGAGATTGATTATTACATCAATTGGGAGGTAAATGCCATTGAGCAAATTCATCATACATGAATGAAGTCATTTTCATTTGATAACAAAAGACTTGTTACATTAACCATGGCTCATCTACTAGCAATAACCAAATTACATATGACAATCCTAATTACTCAATTAAGTATCAATGGATGATGCATAGTTGAATGAAAGTATAGTCTCAAAAGACATGTTGGCAAGGAAGGGTAAAGATAAAAATAGCTCAAACTACTCAATCAAATTGATATGCATGAGATGATTCAATGAAGAATTTGGAAATATGTCTACAATCATATAGCATGAAGTTTCCCATAGTGCTAAAATCCTTTATGCAAAATAAAGATATAAATATAAAAAAGACAATGATCATTGGGATCATTGTGAAATCACCTTCAAGGATGAGAGATACATGATGCATAAAACAAGCTATAGTAGAAGATCATGAAATGATTTGCTCAAACACAGTGTAGATAATGCGCGATAGATGTAGTGGCATTCCTACGACAGATGCTAATTAACACATTGATGAAGAATAAAGATGCCCATAGGCTTTTAGGGTTGATGCACAAGGAAGGCATTAATTTGCCAAATCAATGTATAGAACAAAGCTAGGAGTTTGTCACAGACAAAATAACATATTTGCAAATGATGATTGTTGGCAGATAGTGAACATTATAGTGTTTGACAATCAATACTCATTAACATATGATAACCTATAATAGTCCCCACAAATAATGAAATGTGCGCGAGCTAATGCACCAGCTCGCCGATCAACAAGTATAAGGGACCGATGTGAAATGCTGCAATACCAAGCATGCAGTATTAACATAGAATGAATCGATGTCAAAGATGTATTAAAAAAATCCAAAGAAAATGTTTTTCATATAATCAATGCACCTTGATTGAAAGTGAAAGCACCATTCTCCTACTAGTAAAGATGTACAAAGTGCAATGAGAGTGGACACTTATGAGCTGCTACAATAGATACTTTATGCATTCCACATATCACCTACGGACGAGTATCTAAGAGCTACATCAAATAAAAATACATATGAACTTGTTGACCCCTATATATAAACCATGTGAAAAGAGGCAAAAACGATCATTTAGGCAATATGTGCATTGACAAAATGCATCACTTAAGGGATTAAATGATCTTTGATTGTCAAATGGATGATATCGTTGTGATCAGGATACTGAATTCTGCGAAGTCGAGGCCCCTCGTAATTGAATCAGATGAGATCAATCAAAAGGGATGGCCGACACTCGAGATTAAAGCGCGAGATTGATCAAACAATGTCGAATCGACAAACGGACTTCACCGTTGCGTCCGGAATAATGTCAACATCTAAAAACTGTAATTTTTGTTTATTCAATTTGAAGCGCCCATATTGGTGGCACATATCTCGAGGCAATCCCAATATAATGCAATGACACGCATATTGCGGAAATTCACCTCTACGGAGACGACATGACGTCTGATTGCCAAACGGATGGCACCATCGCGTTCGAAACATCGTCTCCATTAAGAATCTACATCTTATTTGATTAAATTGAATCATTTGAGGTGGTGTCATAAATATCAAAGGGGCAGTTCAAATTTGAGGCGAAGGTGCGCGCTATGAAGAAAAATTAGCCTCGTCGGTGGCGAAATGACGTCCGATCGCAGAACGGATGATGTCGTTGCGTCCGGAACGTCGTCAACATTAAAATTCTACATCTTATTTGATTAAATTGGATCATTTGGGGTGGTGTCGTAAATTTCAAAGAACGATTCAGATATGTTACGAATGTATGCATTACGAGGAAACTAAGCCTCGTCGTCATTTCAATGACGTCCGATTGATGAACGGACAGCGTCATTGCGTCCGGAACATCCCGGCATTCAGAATATACATTTTATTTAATGAATTTGGATCGTCTGAAGTGTTAAAAATTTTCAAAGGCGGCTCAAACATGATGCGAATGCCTGCGTTACGACGAAAACAAGGCCTCGAAGACGTTCGGACGATGTCTGATCAACTAACGGACAGGGCCATTGCGTCCGAAACGTCGTCAACATTTAGAAAATATATTTTATTTGATAAATTTGGAGCATCTGAGATGGTGATGAATTTTTAGGCGATGCAAATATGATATGAAGGCCTACGTCACAAAGGATACGAGGCCTCGAAGACACTCGGACGACGTCCGATCGACAAATGGACAGCGCCATTGCGTCCAGAACGTCTCTGATATTCAGAATATACATTTTATTTAATTGAATTGGATCGTTTAAGGTGGCGTCTTAAATTTCAAAGATGATTCAAATATGTTGCAAAGGAACGCATTACGAGAGAAATTAGCCTCGTCAGTGACGAAATGACGTGCGATTGCAAAGTGGATGGCGTCGTTGCGTCCGGAACGTCGTCGGCATTAAGAATCTAAATTTTATTTGATTAAATCAGATCGTTTGTGATAAGGTCGCAAATTTCAAAGGAGACTCAAATATGTTGCAAAGGCACGCATTACGAGGAAACGATGCCTCGTCGCCATCCAAACGATGTCCGATCAACAAACGGGGAGCGCCATTGCGTCCGGAACGTCGTCGGCTTTAATATTCTACATTTTATTTGTTTAAATCAGATTGTTTTAGGTAAGGTCGCAAAGAGATTTGGATATGTTGCGAAGGCATGCGATACGAAGGAAATGAGGCCTCGCCGATGATCAAATGACATCCGATTGACAAATAGACTACGCCGTTGAGATCGGAACATCGGCAATACCCTAAATGCGCTATCAATTTGTCTAATTTTTATATTCGACGAAATTGACACGCAAAACGGAGCATTTGGCACGCAAAATGAGAAGAGCACATGCAAATCGAGGTGATTTTGGATTAATTAGGACGTTGCTGCTTCCCCCATTAATGCATAAATGACCAAGCACTACTATGGTTCTTAACTAAAAGAAATTTCAGCAAGTAGCAGGAACTAATTAGAGAAAAAAAAAGTCAAATGCATTAAATGCTATTGTTGCTACCTCATTTCATGAGAAAAATCCCGTCATTCCGTCTATCAAGAGCTCCTCGTCAATAGCTGGCTCTCATCCTATCATTTAAAGGAAGCAAAACAACCTTGCGTTGGTTGCCTTTTCTCCTTCACCCGTCCAAAGCTCCTCCCGCACACGAACTCCTCTACCTGCTCTATCCAAACCCTTCAAGACCGAACTCCCTCACCTCCGTTTGAGAGCAGGCTCAAACGTCCCTGTACCTACCTCCCTTCTCTATTTTCGCAGAGCAGATAGACCCTACCCTTCGTTCACAACTCCTGCAGCTAGTCAACCCCTCTCCTTCTCAACTTCTACTTCACACAAGCCATAAATTTCACCTACAGCCCAACCGATTTCCAACCTCAGGCTCCGTTCGGCCCTCCTGCTCAGAATATTCTCACTCAAACGACCACCCTTCACCTTACGGCAGTTATCGATTCAGCAACTCAAGGTAAAGAAAGGTTTGCTCTCCTTATTGCTACAGGAGATTTTGTTTTTTTTTTCTCTTACCAAACAACAGCAGACTTGCTCTTCTCTGCTGCTGGCCGAAACCTTCACCTAACCAAAAAAAAAAAAAAGCTCTCTTGCTTTCATATAAGCGGCGATCTTTGTCTTTTTACCCACTACCAAACTGCTCATCACAGAACTATCAAATTCCATTTGATTTTCTTTATTCCCTCACCACACCTTTCCTTCACGAGAAACTATTCCCATAGTCCAAAAAAAATAAAAAAAAGAGAGAAGACAAAGTGGACAAAAGGATATACAGATTCCTACACTTCTTGCTAAATATTATAGTTAATATGAATTGATTCATTTATTAACTATAATAGTATAATGAAATAGTGAATCGAGCTTATATTATTTGCTGTTCATTTTAGCTTACTTGAGATGATGTCATCAACTTTTCTTATTGGCATTTTTGGCTTGAGGTGGTTAATTGCTATTGGCTATGTGGTTAAGTGTGTTATAATTGTTGATAAATATGAGTGTGTATGAATCTTTTTTCTGTTATCTGGTTAGTTGATATTATTTACTATTTATATGAGTAGGATATAATATTCAACTTACTGTTTTGTATATAATTATATATTTACACTGTTACATAAACGCATATGTTGTTAAATTTATTTGTTAATATGTCATGTATATACATAGTGTTATATATATATATATATATATATATATATATATATATATATATGCTAAAAAAAAAGAGAGAAGATTCCTCAAAAAAAAAAAGGGAGAAAAGAGATGTTTCAAAAAAAAAGAGAAGAAGGCTTTCCAAAAAAAAAAAGAATTTCAAAAAAAAAAAAAGAAAAGAAAAAGAAAAGCTTGTACAAAAAAAAAAAAAGAAAAAGCTTGTACAAAAAAAAAAAAAAAAAAAAAGCTTGTTAAAAAAAAAAGAGAAAAATTTCAAAAAAAATATTTATCTCGATTTTCGAACCCTTTCTCTCTCCCCTACCTCAGCATGCGTGTCGAGTCGGTGGTCTGCCTATACACGCTTTTCTCTAGCGTGGTGGGAGGGGCAACCGGCGCGACACCCACGACAAGGTAGGCGAGAGTCCCTCGGTTCCAAATCCTATTCTCGCCGTTCGTGGCGCACCGGAAAACTGCCTATACACGCTTTTCTCTAGCGTGGTGGGATGGGAATCCGGTGCGACGCCTACGACGAGACCGGGATATTCATAAGTACCCGCTCGCGGGGAAACAACTGCTTCTCTTTTGCAACAGGTACTGAAGACCCATACACGCTTTTCTCTAGCGTGGTGGGGGGTCGACGATTACACGGCCGCGGTGTCCTCGAAAGAGGGCACCTACCGTACACGCTTTTCTCTAGCGTGGCGGGAGGCCCAGTTTTCCGACGTGTTTTCCCCTAAATAGGGGAGACGCCGGGAGGCTGCCGAAATTTTTATTGAAACCGAGGACTTGGACAAATTTTGGAGAGCTTAAATTTGCAATCTTTTGCTTATTTTGACACTCAAATGAACTTGCACTTGGACAAAATGCAAAATGACATAAAATTCAAATAATTAATTTGAACTTGAATTTAACTCAAATGATTTAAGCTTGAACATGAATTTGGACTTGAATATGACATGACAAACTATACTTGGACTTGATTTGAGTCAAGCACAATGGACATAAACTTGAACTTGAATAATGAAAGAAACTTGATTTGGACTCAAATGTGTTTGCACAAGATTTGAACTCAAATGAAACAAATTGAATATTAACTCAAGCTGGATTTGGAAGCAAAATAATTGTTTTAAAATCTCAATGAATGTAATTTGCTCATAAACAAATAAAAGGCTTATGTGGAATCATCATGCATGATGCAAACAACATGTGGAGTTGCAAAATCAAAGAGAGTGGTCCACTTGAATTTCATCCAAGCAAGCAAACATTCACCCATGAAGTCATTACAAGCTTTGGTATAAAGCTTATTTGAGCAATCATAATTAGCCTACAACGATCATCTCAATTGAATGAAGGAATACGATATCATGCCACAAATAATACGACATGTTCATGAGCAATGTATGATGGACATTTAGCAAATGAAGTTGCTACCTTACAACACTCCTACCATCAACATTAGAACATAGGCAGCCATTTTTAATCTTGCAAGCAATGAAATAGGAGGGGATGCATAGTTTGAGCCTGAACAAAATATATAAGCAATAATTCTCATGAGAATTAGAAGACATGCAAGTAGATGTAGCAGTCCACCAATCAACAATACAAAGAAGATCTGCAATACATACATCTCTCAATGAATACATATGTATGTATAATATGCCACCCAGAGGTAGATGCAGAAAGACTTCAGTAAATGCAGTATCCTGAAGTCAATTTCAGTCTGTGAAGGAAGAAATCTACCTGCCTAAATGCAGCAATAGCGGATGCACTGAAAAGACCAATGACCACAATAAAACGCATGGAGAATACGACAAGTGCAAGCTCATACGACCTGAAGCAGGAGATTAGTTAGTGCACTATGATCCACCTACAGAAATCAACAAATAGTGCACGACAGTCTACCTGTACGAAGCAGCGAACAAGTCTATACAAAAGCTGCTACGCCACCGGATCTGCAACTTCCATACAAGCAGACAGAAGGCGTCTACGAATACTTTCAAAGTACCCCCGCACAAGTGCACCATAGTTTGTATACACATAGGTACACAAATGGGTAATTGTAATCAAAACCCGCATGGGCCCCAGCGAGCGTGTTATTGGTACATACGTGCGTCTAGGGATGCTGCGCGGGTTGATAAGTGAATTCAGGTTCGGAACTGATCCTTCTATACTGGTCAATAGAAGTCGACAGGGTTCGAACCATTAAGCAAATATAAAGTTGTGGCGATCGGTATATTTGCTTTAAAACATTCATATTATGCCATCAAGACCTACATCAATATGAATTCACTAACAAATGGCATGAAGCCTATGAAGAACCCGATCCTCTGTAGACAGCCAGACAGAGTCGACAAGGTTCAGGTTTTAAATGGAAATGACCCCAAACACCCCGATGATGGCCATGTTGAATGCAGATCTCAACCAGAGGGGTTCACATATATTTTTAAATGCCACCCAAAATTCAAAAAAAAAAAAAAATCCCAAATACTCGAAATGCCACTTCAATATCCAAACTCCAAAAAATCCCAAAAATTCAAAAAATCATCCAGAATCCAGAAAATTCCAAAAATATTTAAAGACGTAAATCTAACCATTGAACACTTAAAGCAAATTCCATCCACCCTCCGCAACAGTCTGTCGGGGTGGACAAATTCAAATAAACTCTAGCTCACAAAGAGCTAAATGCCTAGTCGAAAATATCACTAGGATCCATTCTCAAATAATCTCTTGCTAGTAAGGACGTGGTACGTGTCCTCTAACCGGCAGTTTCGCCGCCAAATGGCACTGCAGGTAAACGGTTATGACTTGGGGCCCTCTGAACCGAGTGGTTTTGCCGCCAAATGGCACCACAGATAGCGGTTATGGCCAGAGCCAATACGCTCCTTAATGGCATCAAATCCTTGAGATATGAATCAATAGGATATGATCGATAGGGCACAAAGCCCTTTGTTAGCTAAGGTGGATTCAAATTTGTCCCCTTAGACAAACATCCAACCCCGGTCTACAAGGTCCCCTTGGACGAAGCAACCCATGGCTGCCGACAAGGATCCTTCTGTTAGGTTGGGTCGACTACCTCCTCTGACTAAGTAGACCAGGGACCACGATGGCCCGGGACGACGGAACCATGGGATCTTGATCGGGTCCATCATCCATTCCTCCACCATCCTCTTTAAGTGCTAGATGGTGAAATTTCTATTTTTAAATATAAAATTTTCATAAATATCTCAATCCAAATCTTCCAAACCAAACTCTTCAATTTCTAACCATTTTCCAACATCCGAAACCTATGCTGCTACTATATGCCAGATAACACGTATCTCTATACGTATCTGATTGACGACTAGCCTTAATCGAAAGTTCTCTCTCGTGATCGGGAGGGGTAATTAACTATAGGGGCTTGCGCCTATAGGAAACCATAACTCAGATCATAAAGTCCTCACAAAATGAGGGCGAAATCTCTGGGTAGTGTCTTATCTACAAACCCATCTGCCTTCCAAAATTTACCTCGGAACTTAGTTCGTTAAAACTCCCTCGCCGAATAAGAAAAGCGAGCGGAGGCCGGGGCCGAATTTTCGGAGCCCACAGAACTGCTATAAGAAACTCTATCATGCATTGAATATGTGGTCCACAAGCAAAATACAAGGGGTCTATACCAAGCACGAGCTTCTACGAGTTACTATAGAAGAACCATCAAATATCCTTAAATACCATAGTACATGCACCGTAATATGTATGTACATAAAAACAAGGAAATGCATATGCAATTATATACCCATGTGGGCCCCAACAAGCATATTATGGGTACATACGTGACGACTAAGGATATTGCGTGGGTCAATAAATGCATGTTATTTGATCCCAATCCTTCTATATAGATTTATATGATTCAACACAACTCAAATTATCAAACAGATATATGATCAAGGTGTCGATCGGTATATATGTTTTATATATTCATATAAGGCTTTTAAGGTCTATGATAAAAGAAATTTAAAAAAAATATATATAAATCTTATGGACCCAATCCTCTGTAGACCAATAGATAGAGTCAATAAGGTCAAATCAATAAAATTTTCAAATGCCCATACACCCTGATGATGATCATGATGAACGTAGATCTCAACCAAAGGGGTTAATTCCAAACACATAAAATGATTCCCCAAAGCCCATGAAAGCCCAAATATCCAAAATCACAAAAAAATCCAAATATTTAAAATTGGAAAATTTAACCATCAAAACACTTAAAAGTAAGATCTATCCATCCTCCGTATAGTTTGCCAAGGTTGACAGGTTAAAAGTTACTTTAGCTCATAAAGAGCTAATGTTTGGTCAAGAATATCACTAGGACTTATTCTCAAATTATCTCTTACAAGTAAGGACATGACACATGTCCTTTAACCAGTACTTTTGTCACCAAATTCCATCGCTGGTAAATAGTTATGATCGGGGCCCTTTGAACTAGTTAGTTTGCCACCAAATGGCACCACTATATTATGATTATAGCTAGAGCCCGTATGCTTCCCAATAAGATCACAATATTGAGATATGAATCAATAGGATATAATTAATAGGACATAAAGGCCTTTATTAGCTAAAGTGGATTCAAATTTGTCCCCTTAGACAAACACCCATCCAAGGTCTACAAGGAACCCTTGGACGAAGCAATCTTGGCTGTCGATAATGATCTTTCTGTCAAGTTACTCACAATAAAAATCTATTCATGACACAAAACACTTACATGCCCGTTATTACCTTGATCATATAAACACTTCACATTTGCGTTAAACATAAATAAGGTAATCTAATCTTTATAATTGTGCTTTATCACCTTAATTTTATCAGTTACATTTCAATCTAACAATCTTTAGAATGAACTAAATTGGTATGGATTTAGCTCTAGACCTCACCTTTCTATGCAAATTGATTAAGTTAACACTATTAAAAATATAATTGAGTTAGTCTACACCTTTTAGGATGAATTACACAACATTCTAGGATAATCAATCCTAGCTTCTTATAGGTCTAGTGAACCTGATGCCATAACAACTATGTTAAACCTCTTCTAGAAATCATTTTAGTCCACGCCATTTTGATTCACAAACATGCATAAATTAGCTTAATTATTATTTTAATTTTACTTAACTTCATAGTCATGTTATACTTTCTTAACTTGGCTACCCTTTGAATTTAACCATATCACTTTGGTTGAGTTTATCTCTAGTATATTCATACTCTCTTGATTATACTTTCTACTCTTCTTAGTCATCCTTGATTGATTGAGAATATTCTAATAATAAAAATATCAAATTTTGAGACGTCTGCATCTAGTATCTTAAGTTCCTATGACTATACTACTTATCTTCTTAGTTATACTATTTTGACTGAAGAACATCTTGAGTTGGCCATACTCTGTTTGCTAGGTCCACCTTTAGTGTAGTAATTCCTTTCTATCATGCAATATTTGTCTAATGATACCCTTTTAGTTACATCTCACCTTAGATTTAGGCTTCGTTTGGGATGATTTTTTAACTGCTTTCTAAAACGGAGTTTTAGTACAAATTTTTTTATTTTTGAATTAAAACTCCGTTTTAGAAAGCAATAAAAAAGTCATCCCAAACGAAGCCTTAGTCATAATAATCTTAAGAAAAACAATGTAATGATAAAGCTTTTTAGTAGCTAAGATTAAAACCAAATAATGCTTTTTGATAGGAGAATATCATGCTTCTACTCGTATCATGAATCATCAACTAAGAAAATAGAGAAAAATCTACAGTATTATTATAAAGCTACCATGTATTAAATGAGAGGTTTTACCCAGATTGGAGCTATGAGATTAGGACACACTACATGAAAAATGTCATTTATTAGCTGTCATTTTTTCCAGAAAAAAATCCACCAGTAATTTATATTTTTGGTGGATTTTGGATGAAAAGTTTCCTGACAGTAAGCCAAGCATAGGAAAATAAACACCGTCAAAAAAATTCTATAAGAAATTGCCTAAAAAATTTTAAAAAATGTTATTTTACCCGAGAGGTCCAGTAAACTCGCCTGTAAACTCTGTGGGCCAGTGAACCCGCCTGTGAACATACATTCTATCATCAGGAGCTGATGAACTAGTCCTTCTGCAAACTCCGTGAGCTAGCGAACCATGCCCACTAGTATGACCCCCTGCCAATGTTGCATGGGTTTTGAACCCTGCCCACTTCAAACCATTGTCTATCCAATGAGTTATGATGCATACAATGTCATTTATGCTGCATTTTTTTTATTTAAATTATGCCTTCTTAATAAATTTTTTTAAATATAATATGTTTAGATTATTTAATATATTTAATAATAACTATTAGATTCCCTAATTAATTTTTTTAATTAGTTAAATTAATATATTAATAATTATTAACTCTTTTTTAATTATTTTTGTTTAATAATATTTAATCTAATTAATTTAATTAAATAAAATGAATAATTTTAAATATTTATAATAAATATTTTCCTGAAAATTTAAAAGTCTATCAAAAATCTGATGAAAATTCTTTCAGGAATATTTCGTCGGAAATCTGCCAGAGAATCCACTTGAAATTAGCGTTTTTACTATAGTATCAGTTCAACAGATATCTCTTGAAACGATCAATAGCATCTAGACTTTTATCATCCCATTTTATATGAACATTATTTTTCATCAACATTGTAATGGTTTATATCGGCATGAAATATTTAATATAAATTGTTGAATGAATGCAACCTATCCTTCCAAGTAGTGAAGCTAGTGAGAACCTTTCAATGGTGACTTTTCAATGATTGACTTAATTTTTTTGGGATCAATTTTAATTCCTCTCTTGCATATAAAATACCCCTAAAATTTATTGAGGAAATTCCAAAAGCACTTAAGTTGATTCATTTTAAGAATAAACTTTTCGATTCTCTCATATACAACTCTAAGATTAGTAAGGTTATCTTAGAAAGTTCGGAGAGGTTCCCTAGGAGCACCAAGAGCGGCGGGGGGGGGGGGGGGGGGGGTCATGAATTAGTAGTTTTAAAAATTACTAAAAATAAACCCTCTTTTGTTTTTACCAATATCACAATTTATGAATAATTCTAGTAAATTGACTAACACGTGCATATGCAAATTAAAAAGTTGATTTTTTTTTTAAATTTTGTAACACAATTAAATCTAGAGGATTTTAATATTTATTTTTTTCCCAACGTAAATTAAGTTTAATCAAGAAAGATTAGTAATTCAACTACTGTTAGTAATGAAAATTAAAATTGTGAAGAAAATTTAAAATGAAGAAAAGAAAAGAAAAGAAAAACCATAAAGGACACATAAGAAATTTTATAGTGGGTTGGTTGAGCTTAAGCTATGTCCACTCCGTGGAATCCTTCTCTCTAGGTATTACACTAATATTATAGTGACTCTCCTTTAGCTACTACAACAAGGTGGAGAAGCCCTTACAAATAACTTCTATTAAACTCTGTGTTGTGGATAATCAAAAGCTATGTCACCATCATGATGATGGCACTGAACCTTTGAAATCTTTTTCACTCTTTTTGTGATGGTAGAGAATCTTCAATCTTTCTCCGCTTCCTTATGATGGAAGAGAACCCATGAACCTTGATGCTTCTCTCCCAAGAATAACTCCAAGAACTCACCAAGGTCTCTAGTTGAAGCAAGGTGTAAACTTTTCTGGAGAGACCGTATGAAAATCCCTCACACTCCTTCTCCCTCATACACAACCTCACCTTCTTTCTCTCTCTCGAAGCCTAAGAGCTCTCTCAAGAATTCTCCCTCAGAGTTCCTTCAACAACCAAAAGCCCCTCTTGAGATAAAATTGAATTGCTTAAGTATATGGCTTAAAAAAACCTAAGTTTTCAATTAAGCCATCACTTTTCATACAATATGATATGGGTCTTTACAGTATGATTAGTTCAAAATAGGAATTCATCCAGTATGATAGAATAGTCATTTAGACAAACTTTTAATTTTTACATACTAAGCATAAAGTATGATCAAAAGTTCATATGGTATGAATAGTTCAATTTCCACTTATTCATAAAAGATGATTCAAATTACTAACAAAAGCAAATTATAATTAAAAAGTAGATTTTCTTTAAAAATAAATCTAGAGGAATATATATATATATATATATATATATATATATATATATATATATATATATATATATATATATATATATATATATATATATATATATATATATATATATATATATATATATATATATATATATATATATATATATATATATATATATATATATATACTTAAAGTAGAGTTTTTGCAAAACAAATTAATTCTAACCAAACAAGATTAGTAATTTAATTGTAGTTTGGAATGAAATTTAAACTCTTGTAGGAAATTTAAAATGCAAAAAATAAAAGAGAAGAAAAGCCAAAAAAAAAACCAAAAATTTTATAGTGGTTTGGTTTAGCTTGATCTACACCCACGCTTCGGTGCCCTCCACTCTTGGTATTTCACTAACACGATAGTGACTCTCCTTTAGCTAGCACAACAAGGTGGAGAAGCCCTTACTAATAACTTCCACCAAACCTGATGTTGCTAATAATTGAAAGCTATGTTACCCTCCTGATGATGACACTGAATCTTTGAAATCTTTCTTACTCTCCTGGTGATGGTAGAGAACATTAATCCTTTCTCACCCTCTTAGTGATGTAGAGAACCTATGATCTATGACCTTGATGATTCTCTCCCATGAACAACTCAAAGAACTCACCATGGATATTGAAGGAAGCAAGGTTAAAGCTTTCTTTGGGCAACCGTGTGAAAACCCCTCAGACTCCTCCCTCATGTAAAACCTCACATTTTCTCTCTCCATGTCCAAGAGCTCTCTAAAGAATTATCCCTCATATTTCCTTTAACAGCCAAAAGTCCCTCTTGAGATAAAACCTGGATGATTAATATGAGTT
Source organism: Dendrobium huoshanense (assembly GCA_016618105.1). Classification (NCBI taxonomy): domain Eukaryota; kingdom Viridiplantae; phylum Streptophyta; class Magnoliopsida; order Asparagales; family Orchidaceae; genus Dendrobium; species Dendrobium huoshanense. The sequence continues at coordinate 64,518,134 of CM028359.1, read as the reverse complement.
TATACTATATGATTTGTTCAAAATAGTGGTTCATCCAGTAGGATTGAATAGTCGTTCAAAAAAACTGTTCAATTTTTAAAATCTCATCTTACTATATGATCAAAAGTTTATACAATATGATTAGTTCAATTTCCTTCTTTTAGTAGAGGATAATTACAGGGACGATTGGAAATCATCTCTATCAATCATTCATTATGATTTACATCGTATTGTATGAGTAGTTCAAACATCAACAGTTCATCCCATATGATTAGCTTCTTACTATATGATTAGTTCAAAAAAATTCAAATTTTTATCCGGCATGATATATGGGATGATTTGATTTTGTTTGTGTCTGTTGTATAATACAATCTGTATCGTATACTACATTTAATAATATTTATTAAACCTTTATTTGATTGATTAATCATAGGGATTTATTTAAGCAAGATTTCAAATATTGTATAATATGATTAAAACTGCATATTAAAATTAGTTAAAAATTAATTTTAAAAATATTAACTTAAATCATGTGATAGTAAGGGTTTCTTGATGAATTTGGATTGTATAATACGATTAGAATCATATAGTGCTATCAATTCATAATAATTAGTTCTAAATTTAACTGTTAAACTGAGTTTTCATATAATTGATCATACTATATGATACCTAAAATTTTTATGAAAGTGTACACCCTTACATGGCCAAACTCAAGAAATATAAAATAAAATAAATTTAAAAATATGAACTCTTTCAAATAATATATATATATATATATATATATATATATATATATATATATATATATATATATATATATATATATATATATATATATATATATATATATATATATATATATATATATATATATATATATATATATATATATATATATATATATATATATATTTTAAAAACTTGAGACTTGATCATTCTAGTGTGGTGTATGATATACCTAAAATGTTAGTATACAAAAAAAATATGCAATATATATGCTAGGAGAAATAAAATTTTAATCATAAATGTTTTTTTTATCATAATCACAAGCTAGGGATCCCTGATTATAATAATCTTTCCCTTTTTGATGTTGCCAAAATTTTTTTGTTGAAAGGCAAGTTAAAATTTATTTCCTAATCTCTCTTTCACTAAGTGATAGATTTTAAAAATAGAGAAAATATAATTTTTTTAATTTAAAATTTGTAAAATACTTTTATGCTAACTGCAAAAGTAAAAGTGCATTGTAAATAAAATGAACTGTAAAATAAAGATGAACAAATACATAAACAGCTAAACTGCTACTCTCCCTTTTGACATCAACTAAAAAGAGGATCAAACAAAAAACATGAAAATAATTATAAAATAGAGAAATAAATTAAACAAAGCACACAATACATATTTTAAAAGTAGGAAGGCCCCTGATTAGGTGGTGGTGATGGTGAAGGCTAAAAATACTTATGAATGGATGAAAATTGTTTGCTAAACCAAGTCATGTCTTCTTCGTATTATTATTGCTAAATATGGATATCTAGTTGGGACTCCAATTGATCAAAATATTATATTAACTCCTTGTAAGGATAAGGTTGGTGTGCTGGCATAGGTGCTGGCATTGGTGATAGTATAGGCTCTAATTTAGGTGTTTTCTGTAAGATGAGCTCCCCCTTCCTCATTAAAATTAGGTTATTATTCTTGCTCATTCTCCCAATGATGAGAAAAAATAATGTGGAAGAAACTATTGGTGTAGAAAATTGGGAAATGATTAGCGATAATAGAATGTGTAAGCTCATATTTTTTGCATAGAATATAAGCAAAGATTTGATAAAGAATAGTGTTTTACTTCCTTCTCGTGGAAGAAAGAAGAATGGGAGTAAGACTTTGATTGTAATCAATGATCATTTTGACCTTTAGACATAATTGTTGACCTCATTATTCGAGGTCAATTTCCCTGGAATCGATTCTAGCACCTAGGTATTCGTAACCTAGTGTAGACGTCGCCCCACAGGATTTCTCTTAGGTGGATACCCATTGACGTAGCGTCTACTCAAACCTACCATTCAATTCAAATCAAAGTCAATTCAATCAAATTCAACTCCAAACGAACTCAAATCAAGCTCGATTTATGATTCGTCGATGTCGATCGACTCAATTTAATACAATCTAATTTGTTTTCGATCAAACCGATGCATTATTAGGCTCAAATCAATTCACCAATCGAATCAAAATCAAATCAAATTAACTCAAATTGAATTTGATTTCAATGGCTCCCCAATCCAGGCCGGGGTAAGTCCAGATTTGCACTTCATTAGTTAGGTTCGGGTCGCTACTTTGTAGTACCCAAATTAGATTTAGGTTCTGAGGCAGATTCTTTTTAGATCTTAAGTCCTCGCCCTCCGGGAATATAATCCCAATTTACTAATAAAATGTCAACTTAAACATAAAATTTTCTCTTAAAATGTAAAGCCCAACATAGGATAGACTGAGGTTGTCTCTGAGCTTCTCAGAATCCGACACCTCCTACTTTTCATCCTTTGACTCGCTAATAAATGTTCAACATTGAGCTTTCACCTTGGAAAATTCCTACTTCTGTTCCTTGTCTTTTACTTTGTAGTCAAAGGGTATGAAATCACTGCTTTAATCGAGAGTTTTCTTAGGAGCATTCCTCCTAAGATGTAATTAACTATAGGAGCTTGCTCCTATAGGGATTTGAGAACCCCAGACTAAAATAAACCTTGTTTTATTCGTATAAAACAAGGGAAGAATCTTTGGGAACGTAGATATTTTTAAAAACCTTATTTCTAATTTTGAATAGACTTGTAAAAATATTATTATTATCTTTTCAGATAATATAATATTATATTTGTTATATTCAACTTTAGAAATAATGAATTTTATAAAACTCATTCTTGCTTTTAGATATCTTGAAGAAAATATTATGTTCGTCTTTTAAGATGATATAATATTCTTCTTGCCATATCTAAATAAAAGAATGAATAAACTTTTTTTAAAAAAACCGTATTTATATATTTAAACATATTCTATAGAATTTCATATTCATCTTTTGAGATGATATGTTATTCTTTGAACTGTTTGATTATAGAAATATGAATTTTCAAAACCCTATTTTGATATTAAATCCATTGTAGAATATTGTGTCGGCTTCTCGAGACTGTACTTTATTCTCAATGCAGTATTCGATTACAAAATAGGAGAAATCAAAATCTGCATGGTGTGACACAAATTTTTCCCACCAAGGTTTTTCTGGCGACTCCGCTGGGGATCAATCCTCTCTCCATCTTTAGCAGTGTTTTATACCCTTTTCGTCGGTAGTATACTTGTGCTTGGCATAGGTTGTAACTACCTTTCTTCCGCCGGTTATTTTATTCATTTCATTCTTGAATAATTTGGCCGGTATCTAAAAAAATTTTAGAGGTCTTATTTTGGACCCCGTTAGAAAACTAACGGGAAGATCCTTTGTACGACCTTTTTGTAAAGTAAATCCCTGTGCTTATTCGAATGTTGTAGTTACATTTTTTTTTGTAGCTTGATGTTTGAGTTAGCACTGGGTCCAAAATATCTTTGCCCAATCTTTAGTAATATGTATAGTTACTTTTTTTAGTAACTTAATGTATTATTTGGATTGGGTCTGAAAAATTTTAAATCTTCAAAATTTTAAACTTCTGTGTCCTAGCTAATATGTTGCAGTTATATATTTGTATAACTCGATATGTGGCTAGACAAATCTCAAGAAAATTTGAGCTTTTAAATCAAAGTTTTCTCCTTATCTAAACCAGCATATTACAGTTATATATTTTTATAACTTAATATGTTTGGTAGGATATGGTCCAAAAGCTCAAACTTTCAAATCAAAATTTTCTGCTTGTCTTAATAATATATTGTAGTTACATGTCCTTTGTAGCTTGATATATTTTTTAGGACAGGGTCCATAACCTGATCTATGCAAGATTTTCAAGATTAAAGTCAATTTAAATTGAGAAAAGTTTGAAGGTTCGAATACAAGTTAAGCTTATAAAAATAATTTTGCTAGAGAAAATAGTAGATTGATTTCTTTTAAAAAGAAATTTACCTCTATCTTCCTTAAATTGTAATTAAAACTTCTTTGTGGTTGACTCCTCTAAACACTTAAAGAATAAGACCAATGGTTATCAATGCTAAAATGAAAAATGTGTTCCCTCCCTCCCTCCACTTGAGTGGATTAACGCTTTAGATGAAGATATATTTAATGTCATTTCCTTTTGGAACCTCAAAACACAAAAGTTTAGCTAATTTTGCTAGGTTCCTAGCAATCGCTGAATTAACTTCAAATATATTTTCAAATCTCATATTCAACCATATTATGATTTTTCTAATGTTAGGAATGAATAATTATTGGTTGATATATTGAAGTTTGAAAATATTTTGAATTCCCTCACCTTTAAACCTTCTTGTAGGTTAAAGTTTAATATGCCTATAAATCCTATTCCCTAAGAGTACTACATGGATACGACGATTTGTCCTCTGCCATGTGATTTAACTCTGATAGAAAATGGATCTTAAGGCATACAATGAAGATAAATAGACAAGTTATATAAAAGCTTTTGTTCATCATATGTAGTCTCTTATGGTAATATTATTAAATCAAATATTAGCTAAGTTTACTCTTGGCTTTATTACTCCATTTGAGAAAACTCATGAGCAATTCTTGTTAAGATTGATCATCTTAAATTCCTCTTTCAGTCAAAGACTTGGGATAATTCAAGGTTCTTTATTAAGGCTAACCCATGATATGATAAACATTTCTTTGTCATGTGGCTTTTCCTTAAAATTAATTGAAACCCCTTGAATTGTTACCAAGTCAAGTGATTTTATAACATCTTTAATAATTTTCTTCTTCAATAATGATAAAATTAAAATTATCATATTTGGGTTCACCCATTATGATATTCATACATATCTTCTTTTGAATAAAGATTTATGTCAAATTAAAATTGGAGGAAAGGAAAGTTTTGTTCACCTCGTTGTTATACATTTCATAGACACCTTGCAAATTGATGAACTTATTTCATTCAAGTTGTTTATTCATACTATAGGACCGGGTCTGATTTGTAGATCAATCTTCCTTGTTTAAGAGGGTTAATTTTCCACTCTTATACTTGGAAGATGAATTTACAACTGAAATAATTATTTCAAGATTTAAATAAAGGAAGCCTACTTAAAAAAAAAAAAAAAAAAAAAAAAAAAAAAAAAAAAAAAGGTGAAGAATTAGAAGGAAAAGAAAAGAAAAAAGAGACATTCATTAAATGTGTAGCAAAGAAGAAGAAGAAGATGGCTTCCTTTTCTAAATCTTGAATATCAGAAGACTCATTCATCCTTTAGTATTTTGAACATTTGACTTTGAGAATTCAAAATTTTGGTTCATCATCAAGCATTGATGTTCTATTGGATGTAAAATACATATATCATCTAAAAGATTTGAAAAATTTGAATTTCTATCTCCAATTTAATTTCTTTAGATCTTAGTTTAAAAAGAAGAAAAAGATGAAGAAGGAAACCCCAGTTTTGCTTGTAGGGAGCTTTGATCTGGGTTAACAAAATTTAAATCTTGAGACCTCTCTAGTTAGCAACTTGAGTAGGTCAGTTCATATCTTCAAATCATTTTCAAGAAAAATCATATAGATGATCAATCTAAATGGAATTATAATGGTGCTGGTTGTGCATTATTGGGTTTCACATATCTAACCCAATTAAGATGCATAAACAAACTATTATCCAAATATCTTCAACTATCTTTTGAACATCTTCCAATTTGAATGAGATTCTAGACATGATCCTGATGCTAGATAGCCTACAGTGATATTTATGGATATAAAAATCACTTTCATTGGATTCAAAATTTTGAAACTAAACTAAAGGACATCCCTTTGTTGGTTTGAGATAATTGTCTAATGTTCTCATTTATTATGAGTAGATGTCAAGTTCAAATTTAAATCTATTATTGACTGAACTAGGATGTTAGAACATGAGGGGTTCTATCCTTAGTGATGTCGATGATACCTTTGTTTGAATCTTTGTCAAACTTCAAAACAAAATCAATCAATAATTTGACTAAGTTCATAATTGACTAATCTTGGATGTTAGAATTGAAGGGATTCTATTCCTGATAAAGTCCATTGTAACTTCGTCAAAAAGATATAAAATTCAATTCAAGATATATCTTTATCATAAACTAGAATTGGATGTTAGAGTCTAAATAACTCTATTCCTATTAAAGAATCTTTCTATAGCATTGAAATTCAAAATCTTTGAAACTACACTTTTCTTTAAAGAAAGTTGTTAAGTTTTGATTATTTGATTAAAACTCAATTTGGTCATATTCAAACTATTTAATTCAGAGGGAGTCAACCTATCTTTCGTTGAGTTTTTGAATCTTTTCCTATGTCATTTTCATTAGGTTAAGATGATTAAAACTTAAACGATCACTTTCAAATATTATAAGAAAATTATCAAATAAAAAAATAAAGCTTTCACTTTTGATGAAAATCAAACTTTTCTCAATCATTGTGAGTATTTGATATTCCTTAGTGTTTTCACTATAAAGGATGCTCAAATATACTCATTGTTCTATAACAACTCATGCAAAAGTTAAAAGTTTCTAAGGAAAATTTTATCATGTTGCATTTAGTTCTCTTAGAACATGTAAACGAAGACTCTAGAAAATTCATATTATTTTCTTCGAGTTAATCGAAACAAATTGAATCATAGAATCAATCTTTTATCAAAATCTTGCATTTCTCCTTTGGTGGTCGAGATGCTTTGTTAAGTCTTTACTTATCAAAGAGTATCAAACTACTCTCTTTTTGTTTTCCTCACATATGATGATCCGATAAAAAAACATAATCCCTAGTGGATTACTTGTAAGTTATAAAGATCATTTATAATGAAGGATAAAACAAAATTTTATTCAAAAAAAAAATTTTCAAGTCTATCAATCTTCAAAATGTTTTTTTCCCCTTCTAGAAAATGGCATATACAAAAGCTTATGATCTCTTGTAGAGCATTTGCAAGTTGTCAATGTCATTTGTGGTTGAGAGAAAAGATTCAAAGCTTTAAAAAAATCAACTTTACTTTAAAAATTCACCACCCTGAAATCAGTCTTTAGGTCTAAGTCCGCTTTTACGGCATCCTATTGGCTTTCTGGCTTAAGTCCGCTCTTACGGCAGCCAATCCAGTTTAAATCAGTCTTTAGGTCTAAGTCCGCTTTTACGGCATCCTATTGGCTTTCTGGCTTAAGTCCGCTCTTACGGCAGCCAATCCAGTTTAAATCAGTCTTTAGGTCTAAGTCCGCTTTTACGGCATCCTTTTGGCTTTCTGGCTTAAGTCCGCTCTTACGGCAGCCAATCCAGTTTAAATCAGTCTTTAGGTCTAAGTCCGCTTTTACGGCATCCTATTGGCTTTCTGGCTTAAGTCCGCTCTTACGGCAGCCAATCCAGTTTAAATCAGTCTTTAGGTCTAAGTCCGCTTTTACGGCATCCTATTGGCTTTCTGGCTTAAGTCCGCTCTTACGGCAGCCAATCCAGTTTAAATCAGTCTTTAGGTCTAAGTCCGCTTTTACGGCATCCTATTGGCTTTATGGCTTAAGTCCGCTCTTACGGCAGCCAATCCTGTTTAAATCAGTCTTTAGGTCTAAGTCCGCTTTTACGGCATCCTATTGGCTTTCCGGCTTAAGTCCGCTCTTACGGCAGCCAATCCAGTTGAAATCAGTCTTTAGGTCTAAGTCCGCTTTTGCGGCATCCTATTGGCTTTCTGGCTTAAGTCCGCTCTTACGGCAGCCAATCCAGTTTAAATCAGTCTTTAGGTCTAAGTCCGCTTTTACGGCATCCTTTTGGCTTTCTGGCTTAAGTCCGCTCTTACGGCAGCCAATCCAGTTTAAATCAGTCTTTAGGTCTAAGTCCGCTTTTACGGCATCCTTTTGGCTTTCTGGCTTAAGTCCGCTCTTACGGCAGCCAATCCTGATTAAATCAGTCTTTAGGTCTAAGTCCGCTTTTACGGCATTCTATCGACTTTCTAGCTTAAGTCCGCTCTTACGGCAGCCATTCAATCTTAAATCCGTCTTTAGGTCTAAGTCCGCTTTTACGGCATCCTATCGACTTTCTGGCTTAAGTCCGCTCTTACGGCAGCCAATCCTGATTAAATCCGTCTTTAGGTCTAAGTCCGCTTTTACGGCATCCTATCGACTTCTGGCTTAAGTCCGCTCTTACGGCAGCCAAACCTGATTAAATCCGTCTTTAGGTCTAAGTCCGCTTTTACGGCATCCTATCGACTTCTGGCTTAAGTCCGCTCTTACGGCAGCCAATCAACCCTTAAATCCATCTTTAGGTCTAAGCCCGCTCTTACGGCATCCTTTTGATTTCTGACTTTTATCAAAATCAAAATCAAACTCTCAATTCCTTCCAAATTACATTCAAATCATAACATTCAACTTTTCAATATCTTGGCTTTATTAAATAATACTAATTTCATTAGTTATTATTTGCTAAAGCCATCAATGCCAATATCAACTTCAAAATCAATTCATCAACTCGAATATTTCCAAACTTTTATCCTAATTTTCTATCAAACATCAAAATTCCTTCAATTGTATACTCAAATCTTCAACTTCAATTCTGGATCTAGTTGATCATTTCGGTCAACGCCAATATGCACGATAAACTTTGGCAAGTTTATCATGCCTATTGGGGGTCCATTTGTTGACCTCATTATTCGAGGTCAATTTCCCTGGAATCGATTCTAGCACCTAGGTATTCGTAACCTAGTGTAGACGTCGCCCCACAGGATTTCTCTTAGGTGGATACCCATTGACGTAGCGTCTACTCAAACCTACCATTCAATTCAAATCAAAGTCAATTCAATCAAATTCAACTCCAAACGAACTCAAATCAAGCTCGATTTATGATTCGTCGATGTCGATCGACTCAATTTAATACAATCTAATTTGTTTTCGATCAAACCGATGCATTATTAGGCTCAAATCAATTCACCAATCGAATCAAAATCAAATCAAATTAACTCAAATTGAATTTGATTTCAATGGCTCCCCAATCCAGGCCGGGGTAAGTCCAGATTTGCACTTCATTAGTTAGGTTCGGGTCGCTACTTTGTAGTACCCAAATTAGATTTAGGTTCTGAGGCAGATTCTTTTTAGATCTTAAGTCCTCGCCCTCCGGGAATATAATCCCAATTTACTAATAAAATGTCAACTTAAACATAAAATTTTCTCTTAAAATGTAAAGCCCAACATAGGATAGACTGAGGTTGTCTCTGAGCTTCTCAGAATCCGACACCTCCTACTTTTCATCCTTTGACTCGCTAATAAATGTTCAACATTGAGCTTTCACCTTGGAAAATTCCTACTTCTGTTCCTTGTCTTTTACTTTGTAGTCAAAGGGTATGAAATCACTGCTTTAATCGAGAGTTTTCTTAGGAGCATTCTGAAAGTTCGATGGGGATGTTAAGCCCTATGAACTTAGTCCCAAACTAACCAAGAGGGGGGGTGAATTGGTATTTTAAAAACTTCGTTTTTAAACAAAGAAATAAAGTAACATAAAACCAAATCACACCACGAAAATAATGCGGAATTAAACGTGCGGAAGCAAGAAAAGAAACACAGAGATTTATAGTGGTTCGGTCGACTCGACCTACGTCCACTCCTTGGAGGCACCCTCCAAGTATTGCACTACACAAAAAGTGACTCTCCTTTAGCCCCCCACGGCTAGGTGGAGAAACCCTCACAAGAACCTCCTTTTTGCCACCCCGGCAAGGCAGAGAACCTATCTCCTTTTGCTTCCTCCTGAAGCCGGCAGAGAACCAGAACCAACGGCACAACTCCTTACCTCTACCGACCCTTCCACGGACGAGAAACTCTAGACGAAGATGACACAGAGAGATCCTTGAAGCAACCCTTGTGAAACCCCTCACAAGCTCCCCCTCACAAGATCCTCTCTCTCTCTTCTCTCTCTCTTTCTCTCCTCAAGGTCTTCTCAGGTCAAGGCAGCAGCCAAAGGTCTTTAAAAACGTTGAACAAGAGCTCTTTAAATAGAAGAGCTTCAAAAGAGCTCATTAATTGCAAGTTGCCGACTTTATCGTCCAGGCCGATCTGGACATCGGCCTGGCCGATCAGTACAAATCAATGAAGATCGGCCAGAGCATAGCCCTGGATGCCAGATTGGACGATTGAAAATTAGCTTGATCGTCCAGGCCGATCTTACGATCGTCCTGGCCGATCAGTTCAAATCAGACGAAAATCGTCCTGACAATAGCCCTGAATATGGGCTGGCCAATATTGATCGTCCTGAAGTAACTTAAGGTTTTGACTAGATCGGCCTGGCCGATCTTGCGATCGTCCAGGACGATATGATCGTATCAATCATCCTTAATTACTTCCTTGATTTCCTGAACAATTATGGCATAATCTGTTAATATCGTCCAGGCCGATCCTAGGATCGTCCTGGCCGATAATTTAAAGATATGCTATACCATACTTGTCTATGGCGGCTACTTCTTTCTGTTTTGAGCTTATCGTCCTGGCCGATACACGTATCGTCCAGGCCGATCGGTTAACGTTGGCTGCCTTAATCAAGAACCCTTAATTAGACTTTCTGTTTTAAGCTGATCGTCCAGGCCGATCCAATATATCGTCCTGGCCGATATGAGTAAAAACAGAATTTCTAATTCTCTCAAGTGTGTGTGTGAAGGGTTACAAAGTATCAGTCTTTTTGGCTATTACAAGTGGACTCAAAAGGTAAAAATAAAAGTACAGACTGACTCAACCCTAACCCTACGCATTCCTGAACTTGGCTCCTTTTTGATTGTCCGATCGTCGATTCCTGAAAAGTTAGAAGCAACAAGCTATCCAAGAAAAACAGTGTTTGTCAATCATCAAAACATAAGACATGAAAAATAGATTTGCAACAATCTCCCCCTTTTTGATGATGACAAAACACAAGTAGGAAAATTAAAGATTCATTAGAAAAAAAAAAACAAAGGTTACAAACCACACATCCTATCCTACTCCCCCTTTTTGTCATCACAAAAAGAGAGTCCAAAAACAGTAAAAAAGAACAACAAACATCACGAGAGACTACTACAAAAAGACAAGAAACAATAAAGCACAAACTAAAAGAACGAGGGATCCTGATCATCAGATGGAGGAGGTGGAGGTGGCTGCTGAAAGTAGCTGGCAAGGGTAGTAAACTGAGCATTGAACCAGGCGATGTCCTGGTCATGCTGCTGCTGCTGGTGAGTGAGAAAACTGTCAAAACGAGCTAAGTCTTCGGCGCGATGATGCTCGTAGCGGGCGATGTCCTCAGAGTGTTGCTGCTCTTGGGCAGCAACATATGCATCAAATCTGGTCTCCCAACGATCAAATCTCGCTATCAACTGATCTACCGGTGAATGTTGGTGGAGAGGGGCAGGGTCAGGAAAGGGAGCTGGAGCGGGAGCCTCCTCCTCTCTAGCCTCCCGTGGTTCATCCGGGTGGAGACGAGTACTGTGAAGGTTGCTGAAAGAATTGTTCGAGTAGAAGAGAGTTGGGAAATTTGGTGGATTGGGATATTGAATTTGGTATTTGGTCTCAAGAACATAGGCTATGATATGTCCTAAGGCTAGATTTGGTTTTCTTCTGTGGCCTGGGTCGCGAATTGTTGTGAGATGATCAATGTAACGAAAGAATAGATCTGCAGTGTTAAATTCCCTATGTGCCATGATGTAGAAGGTAGTGAGGGAAAGTAGAGGGGTAATGTGGACACGGTCGCCGGCTTTTGGAATGACAGAGGTGCGAAGGACATGTTGGATTGTCCTAGCATCTCTGACTAGAGAGCTAGTCTCTCCAACATGGTAACGGGCATTGGTCTGGCGAAGAAAGTGGTTTGCCGTGGACCAGTCAAAATCAGGGTCAGGGGCAATAAGGTGCAGCTTATCTCCGGTGGTGGATAGCTGTAAAAGTTCAACACAGTCCTGATATGTGATTTCGACAGGGCGTCGATTCACATAGGAGGACAGGGCTGTGAAGGTAGAGTTTATGCGGAGGTTTGCAAAGAATTCTAACAGGAACTCAGAATTGAAAGGAAAAATAAGAGATAGGATGAAGCAAAGAGAAGTGTGGGCAAAGAGATCCATTACCGGGTAGGAAATGTGGGTCGGATTGATAATTCTTGAAACAGTAATTCCACATTCCTTATAGCGATGATAAGCGGCTTCATCTTCTGCTTCACGGAACCGAGGGTCAACCCTTGCCCTCGAGGAACTTCCAGAGGTCTGCCGGACGCGCTTCCCACCAGCCATATGAGAGAACTTTAAGCAGAAAATCAAAGGAGAAAGGATGAGTTGTGAGAAAACATGGCTGGATCGGCCTATATTTAAAGAATCGTCCATATCGTCCTGGCCGATCGCGAAATCGTCCAGGCCGATATGTGTCAATTATTACGTACAGGCCGATTGGTCAAAAAGGCGGTCCAATCGTCCGGGCCGATCAGATATCGGCCAGGCCGATTAGACACAGGCTATCGGCCCGAGGAGTCAGTCCGGACGACCGTTGAAAAAGCAGATCGTCCGGGCCGATGAGGTGTATCGTCCAGGACGATGCACAATAATTGATCGTACCGGCCGAAGTTAAAACGTTTTAAATGCTTGCCACGTGTATCGTCCAGGACGAACAGTGGATCGGCCCGGCCGATGGTCCAATAATGGATCGTCCGGGGCCGAATTTAAAGTTCAAAACGTACTGACACGTGGATCGTCCGGGACGGTCCAGTGTATCGGCCAGGACGATGCACATAGAATGCATCGGCCAGACAAATAAACTATCGGCCAGGACTATCACCAAGAGTTTGATCAAATCGTCCAGGACGATGATGTATCGGCCAGGACGATGAATTTCAGTAAGCACAGAAAAAGGTCAGCAGATGGATTTTGGAAAGAATTTGTCCTATCGGTCAGGACGATAAAAATATCGGCCAGGCCGATGTGACTTGAAATTGAAATTAAGAAAGGAATGGTGATGATCAAGACCCTCAAAAATAAAACAAAAGAAAAGACAGTCAAAGACACACCAAAAAATAAAAATAAAACAAACACCGAATATTTTTGGATTTTAATTTTTCTATTTTTTTTTTTTTTTTTTTTTTTTGTTTTATGAAGGCATCATATGAGAATTATTTTCTTGAATTTAAATTTTTTGAAGTTTCTAGGAGATCAAGAGGTTTAACAAAATCCAAATTAGAAGAAGATTGAAAAACTGATTCTATTAACCCTAGATCGGACATTCTTCAGGGTACAAAAAATCTCTTAAAAACAACAGAGTCCTAACTTGGAATAACACAAGAGGTTTTAAGAGATCAATCAAGACTTGTTAACAACTAAAGTATCTTATAAATAATAAACCAAAATAGTTTTTCTCAATCATGGAATTTGAAATCAAATCTTTGAATGTATCACATAATCAATGAGTTTTCTAAGTTTTAAGAGTTTTACCAAAGAGATCATAGCTTGCAATTAGTGGGCTAATTTTATGCCTCTTTTTACTTTTATTGGCTCTTTGAGCATCTTTTGATTTTTTGATACACTTTTGTGTATTTTTCTTTTCAATTTGGCTTCATTGGCCTCTTTCCTTTTTGTCTTTTGCAAGCTAATAACTCTTTAATATACCCTTAAAGAAAAATACTTAGTTGTGAGTATATCCTCCAAATATTAGAGAATAGGGGCTCTCTCTCTAACATAGGGAAGAACAATTCACAACACAAAATCAAAATCACGTGATGACTGCAATGGTAAGATTTCAAAAGCTTGAATGATATCAAAGAATTTTGACTATTATGCATAAGATGATTTAATGTAGCAAGATTAGAACGATATCTTAAAAAACCATTGGTTAAACTGAGTTTAGACTTTTTGTTTTATAAAAGAAAAATCATGCCACTAAACAAGGTCAGAAGAAGGGAAAACATCAATAGTTTACTCTCTTTAGCTAATTTAAAAAAGCTAAACCCTATCTCCCAAAAAAAAAACTCCAATTTTTAAAAGCTTGAAAAGTTTTTATCATACGGAAGCCAAAAATAAGGACCAAAAATAAAAACAAAAACAAACAATAAGCAAACTAAAGACAACAACAAAGTCAACACAAAAACTAAAAATAAAAGTCACACAAAAACTAACGATTTCAAGCAAGTGATAAAACAACGGATTTTAGCAATTGAGCTGCAAGCCTCCTTATGTTCAGTTATCCTATGCTCCCACGAGGTCTTTGGTGAGAGCACTCCTGCAAGACTCAACAACAGTCAGTTTTAGGAACCCAAACAGATTTGGGCTCCTTCTTAGGAAATATAGAGTGCAATGCAGATGTGGTATGTATTGAATCATGCATCTTAGGTCTCCACACCCAATGTGTACTACGGTGAACTGTGCAAGTGTGTGAGATGTGTCCTAACATGCCACAAGTAAAACATTGAACTCCAGGAAAAGGTTTTCTTAAATGATTTGAGTAAAAATGCCTCTTCCTAGGTTCTGGCCTTTGATTAAAAGTTGGTGTCATCCTAGCTCTCTTACATGTATCCAAATCATTTTGAATTCTCAAGTTAGTTCTTTTCAATGCATCATTCTCAATCCTCAAATTTTTCTCAATCTCTTTAGATTTCTTAAGATCATCATTAAGTGAGGTGTGTGAAGCTTTTAATGCATTGCTTTTATCAACTAATTCCAAATGCTTCTTGTTTAATTCATCAAATTCATCAAGGAGAGCCATGTGATTTGAATCAATCGTTGCATGATCTTTGAGAAAAACTTCATGCTCTTTTTGTAGATTTGAATGTTCTAATTTTAGGCTAGCATGAGTTTTCTTTAATTTCCTATATGATGCATGGATTTTTTCACAAATTTCAAATAATTCATCATAGGTTGGTCTACATACCTCTTCCTCATCACTTTGGTTTTCTCCCATGAAACACAAGTTTGTTGTTTCTTCCTCTGGTTCAGTCTCAGAGGAATCAGTGCCAGATTCTGCCCAGAAGCCTCTTTGGATTTTCTTCTTGTCCTTCCTAGACTTAGCTTTTTCCTCACCTTTTTCCTTTTCTTTGCTTGAATGTTCTTGAAGTGTAGGACAATCGGCTCTTACATGTCCAGGTTTCCTGCATTCAAAACAAACAACATCAGAAGATCCTTTAGTATGTTTATGATCCTTACCTTTTCTCCAACTTTGATGATGCTTTTGTTTCTTCCTTAGAAAGCTTTTGAATTGCCTTGTGATGAAGGCAACTCCATCGCTTTCAGACCCGGAAGATTCAGAATCCGATTTGTGTGCCTTCAATGCAATGGTTTTCTCCTTTTTCTTTTCACCTACATCAAGATTTCTTTGATTCACCCCTTGCTCGTAAGCAATGAGGGAGCCAAGCAAGTTATCAATAGAATAGGTGTTTAAATCTTTAGATTCAGTAATTGCAGTAATTTTTGCATCATAGGATGAAGGCAAGCATCTCAAAATCTTGTTAACTTTTTCATAGTTTGAAAGTTCTTTTCCTAGTGCATGCAATGAGGTAGCAATCTGAGTAAACCTAGTGTACATGTCAGAAATTGATTCATGAGGTTTCATACGAAAAAGTTCGTAGTCATGCAAGAGAATGTTTAAACGGGATTGTTTAACTTCATTAGTGCCTTCATAAGTAATGCATAGTTTATCCCAAATTTCTTTACCAGTTTTGCAAGTTGAAACACGCATGTAATCCTCAGATTTTAATGCACAGAAAAAACAATTCAAACATTTAGCATTTAGTTGAGCTAAATCTCGTTCATCAAAAGTCCATTCGGTAAAAGCAACTTCCGTTTTAAAACCGTTAATTTCACGAGAAGGTGGAGAATAACCTTCTTGAATAAGCATCCACATGCGATAATCAGTAGATTGTAAAAAAGTTGACATGCGAGTTTTCCAGAAATCAAAAGGTAGGTTATCGAACAGAGGAGGTCGGGTAATAGAATACCCTTCCGTAGTGTTGCGATTCCCAAAGTTAGACATGGATCAAATTCAAAAAGTTTTTAAACTTTAATTTTCGAAACAGGCTCTGATACCACTTGAAAGTTCGATGGGGATGTTAAGCCCTATGAACTTAGTCCCAAACTAACCAAGAGGGGGGGTGAATTGGTATTTTAAAAACTTCGTTTTTAAACAAAGAAATAAAGTAACATAAAACCAAATCACACCACGAAAATAATGCGGAATTAAACGTGCGGAAGCAAGAAAAGAAACACAGAGATTTATAGTGGTTCGGTCGACTCGACCTACGTCCACTCCTTGGAGGCACCCTCCAAGTATTGCACTACACAAAAAGTGACTCTCCTTTAGCCCCCCACGGCTAGGTGGAGAAACCCTCACAAGAACCTCCTTTTTGCCACCCCGGCAAGGCAGAGAACCTATCTCCTTTTGCTTCCTCCTGAAGCCGGCAGAGAACCAGAACCAACGGCACAACTCCTTACCTCTACCGACCCTTCCACGGACGAGAAACTCTAGACGAAGACGACGCAGAGAGATCCTTGAAGCAACCCTTGTGAAACCCCTCACAAGCTCCCCCTCACAAGATCCTCTCTCTCTCTTCTCTCTCTCTTTCTCTCCTCAAGGTCTTCTCAGGTCAAGGCAGCAGCCAAAGGTCTTTAAAAACGTTGAACAAGAGCTCTTTAAATAGAAGAGCTTCAAAAGAGCTCATTAATTGCAAGTTGCCGACTTTATCGTCCAGGTCGATCTGGACATCGGCCTGGCCGATCAGTACAAATCAATGAAGATCGGCCAGAGCATAGCCCTGGATGCCAGATTGGACGATTGAAAATTAGCTTGATCGTCCAGGCCGATCTTACGATCGTCCTGGCCGATCAGTTCAAATCAGACGAAAATCGTCCTGACAATAGCCCTGAATATGGGCTGGCCGATATTGATCGTCCTGAAGTAACTTAAGGTTTTGACTAGATCGGCCTGGCCGATCTTGCGATCATCCAGGACGATATGATCGTATCAATCATCCTTAATTACTTCCTTGATTTCCTGAACAATTATGACATAATCTGTTAATATCGTCCAGGCCGATCCTAGGATCGTCCTGGCCGATAATTTAAAGATATGCTATACCATACTTGTCTATGGCGGCTACTTCTTTCTGTTTTGAGCTTATCGTCCTGGCCGATACACGTATCGTCCAGGCCGATCGGTTAACGTTGGCTGCCTTAATCAAGAACCCTTAATTAGACTTTCTGTTTTAAGCTGATCGTCCAGGCCGATCCAATATATCGTCCTGGCCGATATGAGTAAAAACAGAATTTCTAATTCTCTCAAGTGTGTGTGTGAAGGGTTACAAAGTATCAGTCTTTTTGGCTATTACAAGTGGACTCAAAAGGTAAAAATAAAAGTACAGACTGACTCAACCCTAACCCTACGCATTCCTGAACTTGGCTCCTTTTTGATTGTCCGATCGTCGATTCCTGAAAAGTTAGAAGCAACAAGCTATCCAAGAAAAACAGTGTTTGTCAATCATCAAAACATAAGACATGAAAAATAGATTTGCAACACATTCCTCCTAAGATGTAATTAACTATAGGAGCTTGCTCCTATAGGGATTTGAGAACCCCAGACTAAAATAAACCTTGTTTTATTCGTATAAAACAAGGGAAGAATCTTTGGGAACGTAGATATTTTTAAAAACCTTATTTCTAATTTTGAATAGACTTGTAAAAATATTATTATTATCTTTTCAGATAATATAATATTATATTTGTTATATTCAACTTTAGAAATAATGAATTTTATAAAACTCATTCTTGCTTTTAGATATCTTGAAGAAAATATTATGTTCGTCTTTTAAGATGATATAATATTCTTCTTGCCATATCTAAATAAAAGAATGAATAAACTTTTTTTAAAAAAACCGTATTTATATATTTAAACATATTCTATAGAATTTCATATTCATCTTTTGAGATGATATGTTATTCTTTGAACTGTTTGATTATAGAAATATGAATTTTCAAAACCCTATTTTGATATTAAATCCATTGTAGAATATTGTGTCGGCTTCTCGAGACTGTACTTTATTCTCAATGCAGTATTCGATTACAAAATAGGAGAAATCAAAATCTGCATGGTGTGACACAAATTTTTCCCACCAATAATAAAGTAGGTAACCAAGGAAAGTAGTGGGGTAATATCAATGTGATCTCCAGCTTTAGAATTGATAGAGGTTCAAAGGACATGCTAGATAATATGTGCATTTTGATTCAAGGAGTGTAACAGGGGTTGATGTTTATTGAGGGCAATACTTCTAATGGTTAAATTAACTACACTCCAATCAAAATCTCCACTAGAATCAAATAATTAGGGTTGATATCTTTCTATAGATAGGTGAAGACATTCGCTATGGCTTCCTTAATTATTTCTATGGGTCACATACAAACATAAGATTGCATGATGGGAACAACATCACTAACCCTTAGGTTTGCAAATAATTCATAGCAGAGTTCAAAATTGAAGGGAAAGGTAAGGGTAAGCAAGAATTGGAGAGCGATGGATGCAAAGAGGTTTATCACCTCATAATTCAGGGCTTGTTGATTCAACATTATGGATAGAGTTATGCAAGCTTACTTGTATCAATAATATGCACCTATGGACTGGAAGCAGTTATTGATAGGGTGATGAGAGGAAGAGCCTCCTTGGGTCAGATGACCATGCTCAAGCCATTAAAGTTATTTAAAATATGAGTTAAGAAGGAAAAAGGGATTTAAAGGATTGGATGAGCAAAGATTTAGAAGGACCCTTAAATTTATAGAGTTTTCATTCAATCATACAGTATGATTTGTGATCATGCAGTATGATCCGACAAATTTAAATCATTTGGATGACTTATCAAAAAAGGAGGTCAAATCATATAGTATGATTAAGATTGTAGTGGATAATATTCGGAAATGCATTCATTTCAAGGAGTAATATGTATGATTTTTAATCAAACTGATCATACAATACAAAAAGGTATTTGTATAGTATGATAAGTAAATCAATATCATACCGATTCAGTTGAATTTGTACAACTACTTTTGACACATGTGTTATACAGTATTAAGAGGAATTCACATGTTATGATCATAAATAATTCATTAGATCAAGACCATTGATTTCACTAAAGGTAGTGATTTGTGTAGGGATGTCTAGATTATACAGTATATAGGGAATCATATAGAATGATGTGAACAAATTTTAAGTTTTAAAAATTTTAATTAAAATAAAATGTGTGTGAAGATTATGAAACTTCTACAAAAATTCAAAACTATCAAATGAACAAA
Organism: Dendrobium huoshanense; assembly: GCA_016618105.1. Classification (NCBI taxonomy): domain Eukaryota; kingdom Viridiplantae; phylum Streptophyta; class Magnoliopsida; order Asparagales; family Orchidaceae; genus Dendrobium; species Dendrobium huoshanense. The sequence goes on along the minus strand of CM028359.1, from coordinate 64,498,799 downwards.
AAAATGAAAATTATAGATCAACAAACAAATTGTTACAAAAAAATTCAAAAATGTGACGCACATTAGAACACATACAAATATAGTTGATTTCAATTGATATAGTAATTCAGATTCATCTTGAATCAAGTATAAATGTCTATAATACATAATATTATCCTCAAGGTACTAAAGGTGTCATAGACAAGAGGTTTGGTAAAGATGACTTCCAATTTATCTTTAGTAGTTATGTGATATAGTTCTATATCTCCATTTGCTAAATGATCTATAATAAAATAATGCATAATGTCTATATTCTTAGTGCAGGAGTGTTGATTGGATTTTTAGAATACAGATGGCATTAGTGTTTTCACACACATAAAAAATGGTGCTACAAGTAGTCCATGATCTAAGATTTGTTGCTTCAGCCGTAAGACTTTAGTAATATAGCTTCTTATAATAATGTATTATGCCTCAATGGTGGATAGGGCTATAAGACTTGAATTCAACTTTCTACTAGACCAAGAAACTAATGATTAACCTATGAATTGATAGCTTCTTGAGATACTTTTTCTATCTATCTAACATCCTACAAAGTTAAAGTCTGAATATCCTATGATTTTAAAGGATGAGCTATGTCTAGAATACCAAATTCCCAATTTTTGGGTGCATAATAAGCATCTAAGGATTTTCTTAATAGTAATAATATTGCATTTTATAGGATTAGATTAAAATTTGGCACAAGGATGTAACACTTAATATGATGTTAGAACTACTAGTGTCATATAGGGCAGTATCCAATTATCCCTATATATTTCTTATGATCAACAAATTTTTCATTGGGATCCTTATCAAATTGAATGGTAGAGCTCATGTCAATATTGATAACCTTTATATTATCAATCTCATATTTCTTAAGGATACCTTTGATATGTTTTGATTGATTAACAAAGGTTCTACCATCCCTTTGCTTCACACTAAATCTGAGGAAATATGTAAGCTCTTCCACTGTGCTCCTCTCAAACTCTCACTCATTATTATTGAAAATTCATCACAACGATTCTTATTTATGGATCCAAAAAGAATATCATTAGTATAAAATTGAACAATGAGTATATATTCTCTTGCTTCCTTAAGGAAAAGGATGGTCTCTATACTATTCTTAAGAAAGGCTAAATCTAGGAGGAGTGTACTTATCCTCTCATACCAAGCTCTAGGTGTTGTCTTCAATTGATATATTATGTTCATTCATTTTAATATATGATTAGAAATTGTGAATTTTTAGAACAGGGGGTTACTCAATATATACATCTTCCTTAATTACCTTATTAGGTAGGCACTCTTCACATCCATATGATGTAATATGAATCCTCTAAATAATGAAAATACTAATAGTACTTTAATGGATTCTATCCTACTTGCAGGGGCAATGGTATCCTTAAAATTATTTCCATCAATCTAATTATATCCTTTTATCTACTAATCTAATATTATTCCTAATTACTATGCCAGAATCATTAATTTTATTCTTGAAAACCCACATAGTTCCCACAACACTTTTTTTTGAAGAAAATGCATCAAATAACATTAAAGAAAAGAGCTAAGAAGTTATTACAACCCTAATGACTCATAACACTGGATTCCTCCTTTAGCACAGACATAAATAAAGGAGGAATTTTATTAAAACTAACATCCTCCCAAATAAAATAGCTCAAAATACCATAGTTAGCACATAAATCAGCTAACTTATTACAACCTCTATCAACACAATTGAAAATGACGTTATTAAACTCATTAAAAAGATGAATATCTTCATACCTTGTGTCTCCATTTTGTTTAACCTTCTTCAAGAATTTCATGACATTGAGATTGTCACCTTCAATAATGATTCATTTGTATTTAAACATCCAATCTTTCAACACCTCCTTAATGGATTGAGTTACCAATAATTCCAAGGAAGATATATCCCAATGGTATATGGTTTCCCAAATGCTAGAAGGAGTCTTCCTTTGTGGTCACGAAAAACACCTCTGATGCCAGCTTTATATGAGGAAAGTAATGCAGCATCCACATTTACTTTAAGCCAATCGGGTGGGGGGGTGCCAATGAGGGTTGGACAACCTAGAAGGCTGGTTGACATCCCACATACCCGAGAATCTACTAATCCCTTGAGCAAAAATTGAAGCATAGCTTATTGCATTAGAAGCTACAAACAATGAGCTATCTTCCTTCCCATTGTGTATAAGGTTATTTCTTGATTTCCAAGTTAAATACACCACAGTACAATAAAGATTAATAAAAAATGGATTTTGAGATAAGAGGCACTTACAACAATCTGATAATGAATAAAATTCCTGAAATGCAAAGCCCCATTCCTTGATTTGTTTAAGAATATCCTTCAGTTCCTCACATTTTGCTACTACATGATCTCTATTTTCTATTGCATTGCAACTTCTCGGGCATAGATTATCCCTTTGCAATCTTCTATATTCAAGGAATTCTTTAGAAGGCAGTCCATTATTGAAGATCTTCCACCATAGTGTCTCCTTCGGATTAAGCTTAGCTTTTTTAATCCAGCTCCAAAATAGCTCAGGATCTAATTGATTCACCGAATTCTCAAATACCATGTAAGATAAGGATATTCCATTATTTTGGAATAAAAGTTTCATTTTATTTTCATCCAGCCCACTTGGAATATTGGTTTGTATGATAAGACTTATAAGATCTTCCCCCATGATTCTTCTCATATGCTCCACATTCCAACTTCCATTATAGAAGAAATTGGAAATAGTAAATCTACTACCTTCTTGAGGTGTAATAAAGGTTGACCACTTGTTAATGCTTTTGTCTAAGATCCATATATCATTGAATACATCAATGTCTTTCCCGTTGGCCACCCTCCATCTGATAATTGGCCTTAATGATTTGCCTCCCATCATAATGATTTTCCAAGCTGGAGATCCCGTTATTTTCTTGTCTACCTTTTCCAATAGATTTCCATATTTTGGATAAAAACTTTGTGTAGTAATGAATCTTTGTCAGTCATATATTTCCATGCAATTTTGGATCTCAATGGACCAACTTTAGTAGAGCAAGAGTGAAGAGCTTTACCTCCCCATTTGGTTGGTAAGCACATAGTAAACCAATTGACATAATGTAAACTGTATCTTCCATTAGATTTGTTCCAAATATAGCTTCTACAAATTTTATCTACCTTATCAAGAATACCCTTTGGCACAAGGGAGTTAGTACAATTAAATGTAGTGAAAGATAACAAAATTGTTTTAGTTAAAAGAATCTTTCCTGCCAAAGATATCATTCTGCCTCCCCAAATATTTGTCATTTTCAAGGCTTTAACAATAATGAAAAGGTTCCTACAACACTTTGGTCCTTAGGTTTGCTAACAAGTTCCTATACATCATTCCTAAAAATTCATTTAATTCTTTTTGCATAGCTAGGATCCAAAATTTATCGGCTAAGGCTTGATCTATATTGGCTGGTTCTACTATGGATATGAATGTAGAATAACAAACCTCTTTTTTTAAGTTAATGCCTAGTTTTGACACCTATAGATGGTTTTCCTAAAATGCATTCTCTAGGGTGACTAGATGAGTATCTCCATTCTCTAGGCAAAGGCTCCTGAGGTTCTACTCTATCTCCTAGGTCAATGAATTCTACCCCTTGGGTGACCTCTAATCCTTCTTCTTTTTCTAACTTAGGATCAAAATATTTATATAATTCATTAAACATAATATGGGTAAACTTTTCTATTACTAGGATTCTCTTATTAATGATCCTATAGGCTTTATCTATAGATGAATATCCTAAGAATACTCCTTTATCAAATTTAGGATCAAACTTTCCTAGAGTTGATATGCCATTAATAAGAAGAAAGCATATCAACCAATAACATGCAAGTGAGACAGGTTGGGTATCTCATTCCTTAGGAGCTCATTATGTGTCTTATTTAACTTCGATCTAACATTGACCCCATGTAACACATAATAAGCAATATTTACTACTTCTGCCCAAAAGTATCTAGGGAGAGAATATTTAGCTAACATGTTCCTAGAAGCTTCTACTAAAGTCTAATTCTTCCATTCAGTTATTTCATTCTACTAAGGGGTCCTTGGGGAAAAAGTAATGCTCTATCCGTACCTCCTAACAAAAAGATTCAAACTTATCATTTTTAAACACTAATATAATCACAATAAATAGTTGAGATTTCACATCCTAGTTTTCTCTATATCCAGGTGAAGAAGGTTTTAAATTATTCAAATGATTCTTTATTTCATACTAGGAATCTAACTATGTTGAATCTAGAGTAATCATCAACAATCACAAATCCATATGATTTCCCTCTTAGGCTGGTTGTACTAATGGTTCCAAATAGATCCATATGAAGAGTTTCTAGTATCTCAAAGGAGATGATGTCCTTGATTAAAGAAAATTAAAACTTAATTTTCTTTCCTGATTGGCAGACATCTCACATATATGGTCCTTAGTGATATCTAACTTGGATATGGTTCTACGTAAGTCTTTCTCGGTAATCTTCCTAAGGCTCTTCATGCAAGCATGACATAGTCTTGTATGCCATAGCTAGATTTTATCGATAGTGGTTTTCAAACACAAAGAATTAGAGTATTCATAGTAGTTTAAATTAAGCATATAGGGGTGCAATGAGTCAAGTCGAGCTTGGGCCAGGGGGTGTTCGAGTCGAGCTCGATTGTCAAATATCGAGCTTGAGCTTGAGCTCGAGCTCGACTCGTTTCACAAAATGAGTCGAGTCAAGCAGCTCGTTGAGCGGCTGCCTCATCCGTGATTTCTCTTCTGGTTCATTGAGTTCCAGGCTTTGAGCCTCACACTGCCTTTTAAAATGAGAGAGAGAGAGAGAGAGAGAGAGAGAGAGAGAGAGAGAGCTAAATGAATAATAATATGCATTTATTATTCAGTTGTCTAAAACACTTTACATCATCATTTATTGGCTTTGGAGTACTTACCGGTCACTGTTTGTCAGAGAGAATGAGAGAGAGAGAGAGAGAGAGAGAGAGAGAGAGAGAGAGAGAGAGAGAGAGAGAGAGAGAGGGAGATGGAAATTTAATATACATGGGATTTGAGAAATAACATAAAAAATTTAGTTTAATGCATAGTTCAAATCCTGATTTACATAACATTTGTTTTTTAATATTTATATTTAATAATTATTCGAGCCGGCTCGTGAGCTCACGAGCCGAGCTGGCTTAAGCTCGAACTCGAGCTTGACTCTTGAGCTCAATAAGCTCGGCTAGCAAGCCTATAAATGAGTCGAGCTTGAGCCAGCTTGTGAGCCGCCTCGGCTCATTTGCACCCCTACAAGCATATATGAATTATTAACTCTTTTCCCTCTTGAACCAATTTTCCATTCAAACTAATCATGTATTTTATGGATAAAAATTTAATATAAAATCCTTTATAATATAACTAACTAATGATTAGTAGATTATTCTTTAAACCATCAACAAGTAAAATAATTGCAATAATAAAATTCTTTGAGTTTCTAATTATACCAAAGCCCACCACCTTCCTGGTGGTGTTATCTCTTAATGTGACTTTACCTTCTTACCTTGCCTCCAACATGATGAACTACTTCATATCTCCAGTCATTTTCCTTGAGCATATGTTGTCTAGGTACCACAATCTCTTAACAGGCCTTTTGTGAAAGCACTCCTATAATGTCAATCAATAGTTAGATTTGGGAACCCAAGTGAGTTTGGGTTCCTCCTTATGCTTTGATGGATGGTTTGCATACATGTTATACTGTGGTGCACATGATTTAGGCCTCTACACTAAATATATCCTATGATGTATTATAGAAGTATGAGATTTCTAACCTAGCATGTCATAAGAATGACACCTAACCCCAAGGAATGGATTCACTAGTTTATATTGATGGTTGCTCATCTTCTTAGGTGTTTGTAATGAATACAGTGATGTGGGATTATACTATTATATCAATGTAGGTGGTGATTTATCATGTTGAAGTGCATGGATTATTTCTTTTAGGAACACATTTGCACTTTTAAGCCTTAGAACTTCAAATTTCAATGCATGCTCATTATGATTTACTTCAATTACAAATGCTTCTAACTATTTGTATGAATCTTCTTACTCAAGAAGATTTAATTTAAAGGATTCATGTGAGTTAGGTCAAAATGCTTCTTATTTAATGTATTAAACTCATTGAGTTAAGACATGTGTTTTCTATCTAAAGAAAAATGTTTAATTATTAGGCTATCATGCTCTTTTTGTAATGTGAGGAAATTAGTTTGTAAGCTAACAAACATCTTTTTGAGCTTCTTATATGAATCATGAATTTTTTAGATATAATAAAACATTCATCATAAGAAAGCTAACATTCTTCATCCTGATCTCACTGATCAAGACTTTCATTAGCCATGAAACACATATTTGTTAACTCCTCTACTTCCTATTTAGATGATTCTGAGGTAGAGTCAGCACAAAAAGCCTTTTGTGTTCATTGCTTCCCCTTTTTAAACATTGCCTTCTCCTCACCCTTCTCCTTGACCAAGTAAATTTTCAAATAAAGGCATTCAGTTTGCAAGTGGTTTAGTTTCTTGCATTCAAAATAAATTGTGCCAGATGACACTTTAAATTTTTTACTATTTTTGCCTTTGTTTCACTATTGATGATGCTTCTCTTTTCTTTTTATGACGTTTTTGAACAGTTAACTCATAAGTGTAATGTTGTCATCCTCCTCCGCTGTAGAGCTATCACTATTTAATTCATATCTTTCAGAGCCATAGTCTTCTTACTTTTCATGTCACCTGCATCAAGTAATCTCTAACTCATGCCATGCTCATAAGCAATGAGTGAGCCAACCAAGTTATCAATAAAAAACACATTAAAGTCTTTTAATTCAAAAATTTTGGTGACCATAACATCATAAGAACTAGGTATACAAAGTATAATCCTGTTGACCTTTTTAGAATTAGAAAGTTCTCTACCTATTGCATGCAGGAATTTTACTATATGAGTGAATCTAGTATACATTTCATAATTTTTCTCCTTAGGTTTCTTACTTAACAGTTCATAGTCATGTAGTAAAATGTTCAACTTAGAATAGTTAACTTCACTAGCTCCTTCATATGTAACACATATTCTATCCCATATTTCTTTCCATATAGTATATATAGACACTTATATAATCTTTAGATTTCAATACATAGAAAAAATAATTCAAATATTTTGTGTTTAAATGAGTGAGCATTCTATCCTCATTACTCCATTCAATAAATGAGACATCAAATTTGACTCCATTTGCTATATCTGATGGAAGTGAATAACCAATAAAAATCATATAAAAAATTCTAATTAATAGAATGTAGAAATGTAAACAACTAGATTTTCCAAAAAATAAATAAAAAAAATTTCAAACTGAGGTGTACGGGTCATAGAATAACCCTTTGCAGTATTCCTATTATTAAAATGTGACATAAGATATTTACTTGTTGATTTTAAAATCACAAATTCTAAGACCCGCTCTAATACAAATCAATTATTTAGGGAAGTTGTAAGACCCTATTGAACTATACCTAGGTACACCAAGAAGGGGGGGGGGGGGGGGGGGGGGGGGGGGAGGTGAATTGGTAGTTTTAAAAATAGTAAAATGAAACCCTTTTTTGTTTTGACCAATGTCACAATTTTTGAAAAATTCTAGTTAAGTGACTAACACAAGCGGAAGCAAATTAAAAACTTTATTTTCTTTTTCAAAGTTTTGAAACATAAATAAATCATCCCTAAACCAAGATGGGGGGGGGGGGGGGGGGGGGGGGGGGGGGATTGAATTGGTAGTTTTAAAAAACTGTAAAAATAAAATCCTTTTTTTTTATCGATATCCAAATTTGTGAAAAATTAAAGTCAAGTGACTAACACAGGCGAAAGCAAATTAAAAACTTGATTATCCTTTTCAATGTTTTGTAATACACACACAGACACACACACACACACACACACACATATATATATATAGCTAACATAAATTAAATCTAACCAAACAAGATTATTAATTCAACAACAGTTTGGAATGAAAATTAAACTCATGCAAGAAATTTAAAATACAAAAAATAAAAGATAAAAAAAAAAAGAAAGAACACAACATAAATTTTATAATGGTTTGATCAACCTTAACAAACATCCAATCCCTAAAGTCATCCTCTCTCACTATTGCACTAACACTATAGTAACACTCCTTTAGTCTCCACAGCATGGCAGGGGAGCCCTTATAAATAACTTTCACCAAACTTGATGGAGTGAAAAGTTGAAGCTATGTCACCCTGGTGAAGATGGTAGCGAACAATTAAAATCCTTCTCACTCTCCTAGTGATGGTAAAGAATTTTCCATTCTTTTTCATCCTCATGGTGATGGTAGAGAACCCATGGCCCTTGACATTGAAGCTTCATTCCTAAGAGCAACTTCAAGAACTTACAAAGGTAACTAGAGGAAGAAAGGCACAAGCTTGTCTAGAGCAAACGTGTGAAGACTACTCACACTCCTCTCTCACAAACAACATCACCTTCTCCCTCTCAAATCCTAAGAGCTCTCTCAAGAATTATCCATCAGAGGTCCTTAAAATTCCAAAAGTCTCTCTTGAGACAAAATTGAATTGCTTTAGTATAAGACTTTTAAGAAACCTAAGTTTTCAAGTAAGACATCATTTTTCATATAGTGCAATATGAGTTCGTATAATATAGTTAGTTTAAAATAGGGATTCATATAGTAAGATGGAATAATCATTCAGATGAACTATTTAATATATGCGTACTTATCATATAATACAATCAAAAGTTTTTTCGATAAAATTAGTCAAATCTCTTTTTGTTCATATAGGATGATTATTAGAACATTTAAAAATAATCAATATCAATCTTCTAGTATGATTTATATAATACTATAAGATTATTTAAAACATCAAGGGTTTGTCTTATATGATTAGCATAGTACTATATATCTAATTCAAAAATCAAAATTTCATCTAGTACGATATTCGGGATGATCATATTTTATCTTTATGAGTCATATAGTTGGATCTATATGTTAGGAAAGTTGCTATTTGCATGTTTTACATTCTTGCAACTTGTATAATTTTGATGATTCCAAATATTATTGTTTTATATGTTGTTATCTCCTAACATTTTTTGGAAGATTTGTTTTTGCTCTAGTGTGTACTAACATTTCAGGAAAATCAACTCCAAGATATGAGACTTGTAATCAAATTCAACAAATATTCATAAGTTTTGAAATGAGAGAGAGTGATTGTAATTTAGTGAAAAATCACATAATACACACTTGGGGAATAATTTTTGTAAACTGATCGTACGGGATGAACATAATTCGTACGGGACGATCATGTCAATTACCCCTAAGAAGAGCAATGGATCGAACATGCGGGGAGAAAATTTTTCTAAGTACTAATCATCCATAACAAATTTAATATTCGTCACGGGACGAACTTCTCGGGATTCTCACTTGCACTGTTCGTCCAGATGAAAAATAAGGTTTGTACCTAGACGAAACCCACTGTATGAGATCGTACAGGATGAAATAAATTTTTGTCCCTGGATGAAACTCTCTGTATGAGATCGTACAAAACGAAATAAATTTTCATCCCTCGACGAAACTCTCTGTTTAAAATCGTCCAAGGATGAAACCCGTTTGTCCTAGGACGAACTGAACCGACTTATGTCAGTTGGTTACATCATAAAGAATTTTGGGAAACCGACCTATGAAATAACCATTTTGTACCGGACGAACTTCATTCATACGGGACGATTAGGGTGTACGAACATAAATCGTACCAATATACATAAGGTTCGTTTTTCGATAATTTAAGTAAAATCGTCCAGGACGATCCACGATCGTACAGGACGATCCACTGCGTACAGAATTGAAAACTTACAGTTTTTGGGGAATGTTTCTTATCTTTTATATAAATAGTTCAAATTTGACTGCCACCCAATTGTTTTTCTCATTGAACTTCGTGTCTATTGGAAGAAGAGTAAAGGAGAGAGTGAGAGAGAGCATTCAAAGAAGGATTTCTACCACTGAAGCGTAAAGACTTCGCTTGGTAATTCAAAGGTATGATTTCCAACTTGTGATTTGAGATTACATCACACTTTTTCTTTCTTCCTTCTAGATTTCTAGTGAGAAGATCTGTCAAGGAGATCCGATTCTCTGCCGACACTAAGAGAGTGTGAACAGTTGAAGGGTTCTCTGCCCACATTAGGAGAGTGAAAGGACGAAGGGTTCTCTGCCCACACTAGGAGAGTGTGAAAGGACGGACGGTTCTCTGCCAACACTGGGGATTGTGTAAAAGGATGACGATTCTATGCCGCACCGGGTAGTGGTGAAAAGAGTGTTTGTAAAGGCTTCTCCGCCTTGCTGTGGGTGCAAAAGGAGAGACACTATTGGTATTAGTGCAATACTCAGAGGGTGGCTCTGGTCTGGTTTAGACCGAACCACTATAAATTTTGTGTCATTTACTTTACTGTTTTTTATTTTCTGCATTTTTCTTTTGTTTTAAAAATTTGTGGTTGAAAAACTTTTCGATAAAAATTTCATTAAAAGTTTAATTTCGGTTCAACTAAAATTCAAAAAGAGGGCTAAATTTTAAAACTACCAATTCATCCCCCCTCTTGGTAGCCTTGGGACATTAACTTAGGTCTAACAACCTATTCACTAAACTAAACAAGTGGTATCAGAGCTCTGTTTCAAAATCATATGTTTAAACTATATTTTGATTAACGTAGATGGCTACATTTGGAAACCAAAATACACCTGAGGGTTACTCTATTACCAGACCTCCACTGTTTGATAATTTACCTTTTGATTTTTGGAAAACTCGCATGTCTACTTTCTTACAGTCACTTGATTATCGTATGTGGTTCCTAGTCCAGGAAGGTTATACAAAATCAACTAGATTTGTTGATGGAGTTAGGGTAGAAACACCTTTTGCAGATTGGACTATAGAAGAACGTGGCTTAGCTCAACTAAATGCTAAATGCTTAAATAGCTTCTTTTGTGCTTTAAAATCTGAAGACTACATGCGGGTTTCCCTTTGCAAAAGTGGAAAGGACATATGTGATAGACTTTGTATAACTTATGAATGGACTAATGAGGTTAAGCAATCAAGACTTAATATCTTGTTACATGATTATGAATTATTTTGCATGAAACCAAATGAATATATTTCTGACATGTACACAAGATTCACACAAACTGTCACTTCTTTGCATGCACTTGGTAGGAATTAACTAATGCTGAAATGGTTAATAAGATTCTTCGTTATTTACCTACTTCTTATGATGCTAAAATTACTGCAATTATAGATTCTAAAGATCTAAATATTTATTCTATTGACAATCTTCTTGGTTCACTCATTGCTTACGAGCGAGGGGTTAGTCAAAGAAAGATTGATGCAGGTGAATCACGAAAGGAGAAGAATATAACACTAAAAGTGGAAGAGTCTGAGAGTGAACACTCAGAACCTGAGGATGATGACGATATTGCTTTGATGACTAGATAATTCAGAAGGTTTCTGAAAAGGAAGCAGAAGAGACGCCAACAATAGAATAGAGGTAAATTCAATAGAAATAGCAAGGCTTCTAATGAAGTGATTTGTTATGAATGCAGGAAACTAGGTCATATCAAGACTGATTGCCCAAAACTCAAAGCCACTCCTAGTAAGGAGAAGGTAGAGGAGAAACTAATTGTAAAGAAGGGAAAGAAGAAGTTTCAAAGAGCTTTTTGGGCGGACTCAGCTTCAGATTCATCAGAGACTGAAAAGGAAGAAGAAGTCACCAACCTTTGCTTGATGGCAGATAACATAGATCAAATATATCAAGAAGAGGTATGTGACTTAAGTTATGATGAATTATTTGAAGTTTCTGAACACATGCATGATGCATATAGAAAAATGAAAAATATGTATGCTAGTGTAAGTCTAGAGTTGGAAGAACTTAAGAAAGAACATGAAATCCTTAGGAAAGATCATGCTTTTATAGATGACAACCACATTAAATTACTTGATGAATATGATGATCTAAATAAAAGTTATGAGATTTTAAAATCATCCTATATTGATCTTGAAAAAGAATTTAAAATATTTAATGATGAATCTGAGAGCAAAATATATCGAATCAATTATACAAATCAAATCTTGAAAGATATGAATTCATTTTATAAATTGAAAATAAGAGCTCTTGAGGATAATAGGATACCCCCCAAACTTGAAGATTTTACAAATCCTAAATTTTATCATAAATATATGGAATCCCTTAAAAGACAAACAAATAGTAGAAGACTTAGGAATACTTTTCCTAATGTCAAATGTAATAATTTTGGATTATTTGGACATTTAGCTCAAACCTATACTTTTAAGATGAAATCTAATTTGGTATGGAGACCTAAGATGCATTAAGCTAGATATATCATACATGCATCTGATTATAAATTACTAAAAGGTGAACCCAAACTTGTTTGGGTTCCCAGGTCTAATATTTGATATTTTTGTAGGGTTTCTCTCACACAAGACCTCGTGGGAGCATATGGTACCTGGACAGCGGATGTTCAAAGCATATGACTGGAGATACTGCTCAATTCATAACGCTGGAAGCCAGGAGTGGAGGCAAGGTTACACTTGGAGATAATACCACAAAGAAAGTGGTTGGATCAGGTATGATCAGAAATTTAAAAAAAAATTTTATAAATAATGTGTTATTGGTTGAAGGCTTAAAGCATAATTTGTTAAGTATAAGTCAGCTATGTGATAAGGGCTAAAGTGTAAAATTTTTACCTAGTAGCTGCATATTAAGCCTAAATGGGAAAGATGTTTTAAATGGGAAAAGGGTAAACAATCTTTATATGCTAGATTTAAATTCTATTCAATCTCCTACTATTTTTTGTTTGAAAACTATTTCTGATGAATTATGGCTTTGGCATAGGAGAGTTTGTCATTCTAGTATGAAAAACCTTAGGAGAATTACCCAAAAGAACTTAGTGAGAGGTATACCAAAACTAGACTTTACTAAGGATCACCTTTGTGATGCATGTCAATTAGGAAAACAAGTGAAGTCCTCTTTTTAGTCCAATAAGGATCTTAGGACTAGTAAACCATTGGAAATTTTACACATGGATCTTTTTTGACCAGTACGAACTGTAAGTCTAGGAGGGAAGGTATAAGAATTTGTTATAGTAGATGATTATTCAAGATTCGCTTGGGTTAGATTTCTATTTCATAAGAGTGAATCATTTGAGGAATTTAGAAATTTTTTGACTTGGATTCAAAGGAAATTAGGGTGTGAAATAATTTCTATACAAAGTGATCATGGAGGAGAATTTGAAAATGAAAGATTTGAAAATTTTTGTAAACAGAAAGGAATTGATAACAATTTTTCTGCACCTAGAACCCCTCAATAAAATGGGGTAGTCGAAAGGAAAAACAGAATATTAATAGAAGCCGACCGAGCAATGTTGGCAGAATACTCACTTCCTAGATATTTTTGGGCTGAGGCGGTTAGCACTGCATGTTATGTTCTGAATAGGGTGAATGTGAGATCGAATTTAAATAAAACACCCTATGAGTTGCTAAAAGGTAGAACACCTAATTTGTCTCATTTGCATGTTTTTGGTTATAAGGTGTTCATTCATAATAATAGTAAATCTACCTTAAAAAAACTTGATCCGAAATCAGATGAAGGAATTTTTGTTGGATATTCAAGTGTTGGAAAATCTTATAGAGTATTCAACAAAAGAACTTTGGTCATTGAAGAAACCACACATGTTGTATTTGATGAATCTGGAAATTTAGAAGAGCCAAATGTTGTTAAAGATGAGATAGAGGATAACTCCCAAAAATTTGAGAGAATAAATTTGGAAGAAAATATGGAAGAGAATCTGGAAATAGAAAACTCTTTGTCTAGAGATTTGAGATTTTCTAAAAACCACCCAAGGGAATTGATTATAGGTGAACCTAGTGAGGGTGTTAGAATTAGGCGTGGATTAAATAAGAAAGTCAATCATTCAGCCTTTATTTCAACTATAGAACCAACTAATGTTGATCAAGCACTTTCTGATGAATTTTGGATATTGGCCATGCAAGAAGAATTGAATCAATTTGTAAGAAATAAAGTTTGGGAATTAACTTCAAGGCCAAAAGATCAAAGTGTTGTTGGAACTAAGTGTGTCTTCAAAAATAAAATGAATAACTCAGGAGTAATTATTAGAAATAATGCTAGATTAGTTGCTAAGGGGTATAATCAAATTGAAGGATTTGATTTTGAGGAGACTTTTGCCCCTGTAGCTAGACTTAAAGTAATTAGGGTTTTACTAGCCTTTACTTGTTTTAAAGTATTTAAATTATTTCAAATGGATGTGAAAAGTTCCTTTTTAAATGGGGTAATTGAAGAAGATATTTTTGTAGAACAACCTCCAAGTTTTAAAAATTTTAAATACCTAAATCATATTTTCAAGTTAAAAAAAGGCATTATATGGATTGAAACAGACACCTAGGGCTTGGTATGAGAGGTTGAGCACCTTCCTACTTGAAAGATCTTTTGAAAAAGAAAGTGTGGATACAACTCTTTTTTTAAAGAAATTTGGAAAGGATATACTCATTGTTCAAATTTATGTGGATGATATCATTTTTGGATCTTCAAATAAAAATCTTTGTGATGATTTTTCTAAAACAATGAGTAGTGAATTTGAGATGAGTCTAATGGGTGATTTAAATTACTTTCTAGGTTTTAGCATTAAGCAACTTGAGGAAGGTACATTTCTTAGTCAAACTAAACATGTTAAAGACATCCTAAAAAAAATTGAAATGGACAATGTTAAACCTGTTAGTACACCAATGAGTTCCTCAGTTCAGTTGGATAAGGACCTTAAGGGAAAATCTGTCGATCAAAAAAGAATTAGAGGAATTATTGGATCTTTACTTTACTTGACTGCTAACCGACCAGATATTGTTTTCAGTGTTTGCTTATGTGCTAGATTTCAATCAGATCCAAAAGAATCACATTTGACAGCAGTGAAAAGGATTTTAAGATATTTACTAGGAACTCAGAACTTAGGAATTTTTTATCCTAAGTTTAGCTCTTCATTTGAAATTATTGATTATTTAAATTCTGACTTTGCAGGCTGTATGGTGGATAGGAAAAACACTTCTGGAATATGTCAATTCATTGGAAATTCATTAGTTTCATGGTCTAGTAGAAAACAAAATTCAATGGCCATATCTACTGCAGAAGCAAAATACATTACATTAGAAAGTTGTGTGGCACAAGTACTTTGGTTAAAATAACAGTTGATTGATTTAGGATTAGCTATAGGTACTATTCCAATTTATTGTGATAATACTAGTGCTATTTGCATTTCCAAAAATTCTATTCAACATTCAAGAACCAAACACATTGATATAAGGCATCATTTCATAAGGGATCATGTATCTAAGGAAGAAATTGAACTTACCCATGTTTCAACTGAAAATCAACATGCAGACATTTTTACAAAACCTTTAGCCTTTCATACTTTCAGTGCATTAAGAACAAGGCTTGGTGTAATTGATTTAAATGCTTAAATAAAAATATTTTTACAACATTGATGTTTTGTTTCGTAGTTTATGTTTTTATGATTTTTTTTGTGATTTTTATTTGTTTTTGAGTGATTTTTATTTAGAGTCTGTACATTTGTCATTGTTTATTGTGTTTTGTGTGTTTATTTTAGTTTTCTTTGATAAAAATTCAAGAAATATGTGTTAATCGTCCGGGACAAAAAAAATTTTGTACAGGATGATGTGTGTAAAATGTCAATCTGCGTGATTTCAAACCGTCTTAAGAGCAATTTTTAATGTAGTTCGTCTGTACGATCCTCACGATCGTCGGGATGAAATATTTTTTTCTCAAACGTCGGGACGATTGATTGCAGCAGTTGAACAGATAAGACAGTTTTTATTATAAACTTCGTCCGTACGAACCTTTGGTTCGTCCTGACGAAAAGATGTCTATTCATAGCGGAGGACGGTTTTTCAACTGCCATTTAAACAAATTAAATTTTGATCGTCTGTATGAACACGTGTTCATTTGTATGATCGTCTTGGTAAAAAGTCTGTATGAAAGAATGCTTTGAAAATTGTGTGTTTACGAAAAGTCGTTATTTTTTAAACTCATTAATTCATCCATACAAAATATTTTCATACGGGATGAATTTAATTAGTACGGGACGAATGAAAATTTTGTCTGGTACGAATAGTCATTCTTCTTTAAAATTAACGACAATTTTTACTGAACAGTCACTCTCACACATCTCATTCAAAGCTTTCATCTTTTCAATTCCTTCAATGACAAGTTCTAGCAAGCGCCAAAAGACTTTGGCTAAGGGTCCTCCTAGGAATACATTCGAAAACTTCATGTCTAGAGCCAATGAAGAATCTTTTCCTAGGTTTTCCTCTACAAAAATCACCCCATCTAGAGTTCTCCTACAGGATCAACTAACATTTAAGGTAATGCACTTGTTTGCCTCTACCCAATTTAGTTTAATCCTCACTCTAGTCCATTTCTACAATAAAGAAACCTTTCACTACTTCTTGGTAAACATATCATTCAACTCTGACCATTCTGTCATCAGTTCATTTGTTTTCAAAAAGAAAGTTTAAATCACCAAGGATGACTTTGGTATTTTTCTAATCTCAAAGGTAAGGATCTTTGTTTGTGAATTGTAATTACTTCACTCTTTTCTCTTGTCCTTCCAATACAAAATTCCTACAATTATCTATTATAAGAAAGCACAAGATAAGGTATAATATTATAAAAGAAACTTTATAATGTTAAAAAAACAAATACAATTATTATAATAAAAAATTACTCAATCAAATTATAAACAAGTGCACTCATATATTAAAAAAAAAAAGGATGAGCTTGCTTTGTTATGCTTGCAAGCCAAGTATTATCAACTTAAAGTGCACTCATAAACAAAGATCCTTGCAAGCATATGTTTATCTTTGTGCTAGCTTTAAGCTCCTCCGCCTGTATTTAGACTCTTGCCAAACAGTTTTTCTTATAAAAAAAGGTTTCTCTTTTTATGTGGCGCCTGCTTCATAACTTGCTCCCTACTGATGATAATCTTATAAAAAAAGGTTTCTCTTTTGCAAATTTTTCAAAAATCAAAAGGTATATTATCAAATAAAGGTGGAAAAGTTATTAAAAAACACTCCATAGTATTTTCATTAAGAGCTAGCACACACTTTAACAAACTTTAACAAACTCAAGTTTTGATTGGATAGAAGTTAATCATGTGATTAGAGATAGGAGAATTAAGGATCATTTGCCTAAAGTTTCAACCTTAGTGCATGATGCCCGTATCATTCAGCATGTGTTAAGAACTTCCATTATACCTAAAGCTAGTGATAGAATCAACATCACTCCTTTTCTTTCTACTGTTACCTACTTTATTATGACTAGACAACCTATAGATGAGGCCCAACTCCTAATTGACTATATTTATGGTCTCTCTGAAATTGGTCATGTTGATCATAAAAGAAAGAAGAACATAGCTTTAGGACATCTGATTGCTTATGTTTTGGAGAAGAAGTATGATTTAATTCATCCTGAACAAGACTTTGAAGAACCACTCTACTACAATGATGCATCCTTTAGAGCTATCTTCAATAAGGACGAGCCCCGCAGAACTCATGCAGTTCTAAGTGAAACAGAAGAAAAAGCAGGACCTTCACATGCTGCTGGACCAAATTATGAAAATTTGGTTCAAAGATTTGAAAATTTAGAGGCTCATTTTGATCAAAGATTTGATCAAATTGAAACTCATCTGCAGCAACAAGATTTTCAACACAATCAAGATATGGGATATATGCGTGAACAAATAAATGCCATCAATACCAAAATGTTCACGATAAGTAGTTACTTCAGCTTTTTTGGTGCAACACCACCTCCTCCTCCAGATCAGGGTCCATCTGAGTGATTTGTTCAGTGTTTGCTCTATGTTTGTTCTGTACTTCAGTATTATTCTTGTGTTAGTGATTTCCTTTTGTGTGCTATTTTTCATGTTTTAGTTGTGATAATATTGATATCAAAGAGTTTAAATTGTAATAGTTTTATACGATATCAATATAAATTTCAATGTTTTTGTTGTTAAATATTTTAGAAATGTGTGTTAGACTTTATGACATACATTTTATTTTAATCTTAATAGTGCTTTATTTAACTTGTAAATTTAAATTAATTTCATTAAAAAATATGATTTTTCTAAATTTAAGACATGCTTATTACTTAATATACTTAGAATTTTGAATTCCATGTCTCTTATTTAGACTACATTATCTTGGTATTATTATTACAATTTAGATGTTTTCTTATTTTGTATTTCTCTTTTCAATTAGTATTTATGCACTTAGAAAAATTTGAAATTTTAGATTATTAATTTTGGAAAGAATTCAAATACTCTTGAAAATAGTATAAATGTACAAAAATAAAAAAATAAATGTGCAAAAAATTTGCAATGATAAAAAGAGGCACAAAATAAGCCCAAAGCAAAAAGATGCACAAAAATATGCTGGTATAAAAAAAAATTGAAAAAGATGTGCAAAACGCCACATGTGGTAATTACTTCTTTCCAAACTCTTTTAATCTCTTAATTCAAATTAATCTAACGTTCATTTATAATTTAAATTGAAATTTGAAATATAAATTTTTTTATTCATCCTTAGTGCAATAATTTTCTTTATATTCATGTCTAAATTAGCACATGCCTTTGACAATTTCTTATTATTCTCTAAGTTATATCACTTCTTAAACTAAATGAAATTTTATGATATTTCTAATGTTTTTGATTTTATTTACATATCTTATCTCAATCACTTTCAAGCTTAAAATATAAAATGAATTTCATATTTCTGCTTACATTTCTAACATTCTTTTCTTCTTCACTTTTTGATGTTGTCAAAAAGGGGGAGAAATTGTTTGTTGTGTCTTGTGTATTTTGTTTTATCGTATTGTTTGTTGTGTCTTGTGTATTTTTTTATTTTATTTGTTTTATCGTATGTTTTTGTATGTGTGTTTGATTATTTTTTTGTTTTTATTTTGTGTTGTATAAAAATTTTGAAAAACATAATTTTTTTTATCAAATGCCTCCTTATTTTTATGAGTTCATCATTTTATGAGGAGTTTAGGAGATTCTTAGAATTTCAAGTAATACAAACAATAATTATTTTGCCATCATCAAAAAGGGGGAGATTGTTAGGAAAGTTGCTATTTGCATGTTTTACATTCTTGCAACTTGTATAGTTTTGATGATTCTAAATATTATTATTTTATATGTTATTATCTCCTAACATTTTTTTGGAAGATTTGTTTTTGCTCTAGTGTGTACTAACATTTCAGGAAAATCAACTCCAAGATATGAAGACTTGTAATCAAATTCAACAAATATTCATAAGTTATGAAATGAGAGGGAGTGATTTTAATTTAGTGAAAAATCACATAATACACACTTGGGGAAAATTTTTTGTAAACTGATCGTACGGGACGAACATAGTTCGTACGGGACGATCATGTCAATTACCCCTAAGAAGAGCAATGGATCGAACATGGGGGAAGAAAATTCTTCTAAGTACTAATCATCCAGGATGAATTTAATATTCGTCTCGGGATGAACTTCTCGGGATTCTCACTTGCACTATTCGTCCAGACAAAAAATAAGGTTCGTACCTGGACGAAACTCTCTGTATGAGATCGTGCAGGACGAAATAAATTTTTGTCCCTGGACGAAACTCTCTATATGAGATCGTACAGGACAAAATAAAATTTTCATCCATGGATGAAACTCTCTATATGAGATCGTACAGGACGAAATAAATTTTCATCCCTGGACGAAACTCTTTGTTTAAAATTGTCTCAGGACGAAACCCGTTCGTCCTAGGACGAACTGAACTGACTTATGTCAGTTGGTTACGTCCTAAAAATTTTTGGGAAACCGACCTATGAAATAACCATTTTGTACCAGACGAACTTCGTTCGTACGAGACGATTAGGGTGTACGAACATAATTCATACCAATATACATAAGGTTCATTTTTCGACAATTTAAGTAAAATCATCCAGGACGATCCACGATCGTATGGGACGATCCACTGCGTACAGAATTAAAAACTTGTAGTTTTTGGGCAGTTTTTCTTGTCTTTTGTATAAATAGTTCAAATTTGACTACCACCCAATTTTTTTGCTAATTGAACTTCAGGTCTATTGGAAGAAGAGTAAAGGAGAGAGTGAGAGAGAGCATTCGAAGAAGGATTTCTATCACTGGAGCATAAAGACTTTGCTTGGTAATTCAAAGGTAAGATTTCTAACTTGTGATTTGAGATTACATCACTCTTTTTTCTTTCTTCCTTCTAGATTTCTAGTGAGAAGATCTATCAAGGAGATCAGGTTTTCTACTAACACTAGGAGAGTGTGAACAGTCGAAGGGTTCTCTGCCCACACTAGAAGAGTGTGAAAGGACGAAGGGTTATCTGCCCACACTAAGAGAGTGTGAAAGGACGGACGGTCCTCTGCTAACACTGGGGATTATGTAAAAGGACAATGGTTCTTTGCCGCACCAGGTAGTGGTGAAAAGAGTGTTTGTAAAGGCTTCTTCGCCTTGCTGTTGGTGCAAAAGGAGAGACACTATTGGTATTAGTGCAATACTCAGAGGGTGCCTCTGGGGAGTGGATGTAGGTCTGGTTTAGACCGAACCACTATAAATCTTGTGTCGTTTACTTTACTGCTTTTTATTTTCAGCATTTTTCTTTTGTTTTAAAAATTTGTGGTTGAAAAAATTTTCTATAAAAATTTCATTAAAAGTTTAATTTTGATTCAACTAAAATTCAAAAAGAGGGCTAAATTTTAAAACTAACAATTCACCCCCCCCCCCCCCCCTCTTCGTAGCCTTGGGACATTAACTTAGGTCTAGCAACCTATTCACTAAACTCAACACTATACAGTGTAGTATGATTGACCTTATTTATTAAACCCATATTTGATTGGCTAACCATGATGATTAATTTACATAAATTTCAAATATCATACAGTATGATTAGGATTGTACATTACGATTAGTTTAAAAATAATTTTCAAACTAGTTTCTTAAATCATCTAACAGCTAGGGTTTCTTAATAAAAATGAATTATATAGTGTGATTAGTTCATAAGCATTAATTATAAAATTTGTCATTAAACTAATTTTTTGATTAACTGATTGTATAGTATGATAAAAAATTTTAGTTAACTTTTCTCATTCTCCTATGTGTATGCATGGTCACTAATTTAGCACACACCTATACATGGCCATACACAATAGATATAAAAGAAATAAAATTTTAAATACATGCTCTTTTGAATAACATCCTATTCTACCAAAACTTGAGCCTTGATCATTTTACTTGGATTTAGAGGAAGCTACGTTATGAAATTCTTTCAATTCAAAGTGATCATGAAGGAGAATTAGAAATAAAAATTTTGAAGTTTTATATAAAGAGCAAGGAATTGATCACAATTTTTCAGCACCTATAACCTCTCAACAGAATGGGATAATTGAGAGGAAAAACTAAACCTTAATAGAAGTCTTTAGAGTCATATTGGTTGAATATTCACTTCTAAAATATTTTTGGGCTGAAGCGGTTAATACAACTTATTATTTTTTGACTAGGGTGAATATTACATCTAAGTTGAACAAGACACCCTATGAACTTCTTAAGGGAAGAACACACAATCTTTCATATCTACATGTCTTTAGATGTAAGGTATTTATTCATAATAATGGTAAAACGCTTTTAGGAAAATTTGATCTTAAATCTGACGAGGGATTTTTTCTAGGAGATTCAAGTGTTGGCAAATCCTATAGAGCTTTTAATAGAAGGACTTTGGTAGTTGAGGAGAGTAACCATATTGTTTTTTATGAATCTAATATTTAAGAAGGGTCTAAGTTGGAAGAAGAAGATGTTGAAGAGATATCCTAAAGTGTTAAAAATACAAATCTTGAAGAAAAGGTTAAAATAAAAATTGCATTACCTAGAGAATTGAAATTACCTAAAAGTAATCCTTAAGAACTGATTTTAGGAGATCCAAGTGAAGGTGTTAGGACTAGGCATGGACTTAGCAATGAAGTGAACCACTCAACCTTTATTTCAATGATTGAACCTACTAATATAATCAAGTACTTTCTGATGAATTTTGGAATTTGGCTATGTAGGAAGAATTGAATCAATTTGTTAGAAAGATATTTCAGAGTTAATTAAAATACTTAAAAATTAAAGTGTTGTTGGAACTAAGTGGGGTTTCAAAAATAAGATGAATGATTCAAGTGTAGTGGTCAGGTATAAAACAAGATTGGTGGCCAAGAGACATAATCAAATATAAGGGGTTGATTTTGAGGAAATATTTGCCATGTAGCTAGACATTAAACAATAAGGGTACTACTAGCCTATGCCTATTTTATAGGTTTTAAATTATTTCAAATGGATGTCAAAAGTGTCTTTATTAAGAAGGGATACAAGAAGATATTTATGTTGAGCAACCTCAAGGTTTTGAAAATTCGTAATTCTTTAAACATATGTTTAAATTAAAAAAAGGAATTGTATTGACTAAAATAGGCACATAGTATATGGTATGAAAGGCTAAGCTCGTTCATACTAGAAAGATCATTTATTAAAGGAAGTTGACACCACTATTTTTTTTAAAAGGTAGGAGATGATATACTCATTATTCAAATATATGTTGATGATATCTTGTTCGGATCCTCTAATAAAAATCTTTATGATATTTTTTTTTAAATAATGAGCAGTAAATTTGAAATGATTTTGATGGAAGACTTGAATTACTTTCAGGGTTTTAGCATAAAGTAGAAAGAGGATGTCATATTTTTAAATCATTTAAAATATATGAAGGACATCCTTAAATAATATGAAATGGATAAAGCTAAATAAATAAGTACACCAATGATTTCTTTAGTGCAATTAGACAAAGTCATTATGGGAAAAATTGTTGATAAAAAAAATTAGAGAAATAATTGGATCATTACTTTACTTTACTACTAGCAGACTAGATATCGTATTCAGTATTTGTCTTTGTGCTAGATTTTAAGTTGATACATAGGAATCCCAATTGACTGTTATTAAAAAGAATTCTATGATATCTTTTGGGAACTCAAAACTTATGAATATGGTGTCAAGGGCACAACTCTTCTTTTGAAATTATTATATATTCTGATTTTGATTTTATAGGATATAAGGTTGATCGAAAAAGTACTTCTAGAATTTGTCAATTCATTAGAAACTCTTTAGTTTCCTAGTCTAACAGAAAATAAAATTTAGTAGCCCATTATACTACTGAAGCAGAATATATTACCTTAGGTAGTTATGTGGCATATGTTCTTTGGTTAAAATAACAACTTATTGATTTAAGATTTTCTATTGGCACTATTCTAATTTTATGTGATAATATAAGTGTCATATACATTTCAAGGAATCCTATTCAATATTCTAGAATAAAGCATATAAATATAAGATATCACTTTATTAGAGATCATGTGATTAAAGGAGAAATTGAGCTACATCATGTAGCTACTGAAAATAAACTTGTAGATATTTTCACAAAACCACTTGCTTTTGAAATGTCTAGCACCTTAAGAATCATATTAGGTGTAATTCATATTCTTGCTTGAGAATTAAAATTCAACAAATTCCATCTGTGATGTAACTTATTATAAGTGTTTATGTTTTGTTATTGCTTGTGCTTCGTTTTTGTTTGTTTGTTGATTTTTATTTTGGGTTTGATTTCTCTTTTGTATTATATAGTTTTTTTTTTTTTTTTTGTGACTCATGGATCTTTTTTGACTTATTTTCAGAAAAGAGGCATAATGATCATGTGTAAATCTAAAAATTTCTTTTTTAGTCATGTTGTATGAAACACTTTCGTACTATACAATATCACTATATTTTGCATGATAATTTTTTTAAGTTTATAAGATGAAAATATGTTTTTGTAAACAGATCATATTGTATGATCACATCATTATACCATACAAATACTCATTTTTTTTCAGTACGAATAGAGAGAAAATTTGAGTGCAGTTATTTATGAAGATCATCCCGAACGAACACCTATTCTTCTGTACGATCCTGTTGTTACGCTATATGTTAAGTAACCTAGCTGCCAAAGTAGATCTTTTTTTATCTAATCATCTCGGGCGAATACCTATTCATCTGTATGATTATTTTGATAAAAAAGCTATACGAAATGACTCCTCATGAATGGTAGTTTACAAAAGCAGTTTCATTTTTTGTAGTTTTCATTCGTATGTACGAAAAAAAATTCATCCCGTACAAACTCATAATCTTACACATGAACATTATTTCGTATTGTATGATCGTGCCAATTTATTTGAGTTGGAAAGCTTTCATTTAGTTTTCTTCACCAATCTCTTTCAATCTCAAATCATCTTGTGTTCAAAACTCTCCCAATGGCAAGCAACAACAAGCGAGCTCACACCTTCAAAGGCTCTTCCTCTTATTCTAGCCAACTAGACGAGAACTTCCTTTTTAAATAGAATGAAGAAGTCTACTTACTTTTCTTTTAGACAAAGATGACTCCTTCTCGTCTCCTTATCCAAAGAGACATTAACTTTTTTATAATGTTTCTTTTTTATTCTACCTAACTTTCTTTCATTCTTATATTAATCTATGCATTCCATCATGATACATATCACTATTTCCTTTCCAATCTGAGATTAAATGAAAACCATACATAGATGTCATCTTATGTTTTTAAATAGAGAATAGAAATCACCAAGGAAGATTTAGGCACCTACCTACACCTTAGAACTGAAGGGGTAAGGGCACACACAATGACTTCTAGATCTAATTTTGACTTATCTACTATTAATCAAACCCTTAGATGTGTCACTTCTGTCAATCACCTATCCCATTTGTACACCTTCAATCAAAATGATAGGATCATCCAGCATGTATTAAGAACTTCCATTACTCATAAAGCTGGTGATCGTATCAACCTAACTCTTTTGCTTTCTATAGTCATATATCCTATTATGAAAAACACTCTAATAGATGAAGTCCAATTGATTCTGGACTATATCTATAAACTTACTAACATTGGACTTCCTAATAATATAAGATAGAAGAATGTAGTTTTAAGACACCTAG
The DNA here is from genome assembly GCA_016618105.1 of Dendrobium huoshanense. NCBI lineage: Eukaryota > Viridiplantae > Streptophyta > Magnoliopsida > Asparagales > Orchidaceae > Dendrobium > Dendrobium huoshanense. The sequence continues at coordinate 64,473,565 of CM028359.1, read as the reverse complement.
TCACTTATATTTTTGAAAAGAAGTATAATTTTATTCATCTTGATCAACCTACTTAGTTTCCAATATATTTCACTTATGCTTCCTTCCATTCTCTTTTTAACCATGACCAAGGGGATGAGGGAGAAGATTTTAATGAAGAAGAAAGATTTGCACCAGCTCCTACACCTGCACCTACTCCTAGACTTGAGCATCATTTCTATCAAGAAATGGTCCAAGAATTTGATAGAGTTGAATCTCATTTTGATCAATGGTTTAATTATATTAAGACTCACTTAGACCAACAGGATGCAATATATAATGAAGATATGGTCTGGGTCAAAGGACAGCTTGACTCTCTAAACACTCAAGTAACTACAATCAACAACTGATTTTCTATGCTAACTTCTCTTTAGCCACCTCCTGATCATGATCCTCTGACATACTAGTTTTTATTTTTTGTTATACTTAATGTATGTTTTGTTTCTTTCTGTACTCATGTGATGGCTTTGTGATGTTTTATTTTTTGATATTGGTTGTACTTGATTTATATGTTTAATGAAATGTTTGTCCTGTGTTTTTTTTTAATCCTCTTAAACTGTTCAAAAGTTTCTATTATGCAAATTACTAATATTAATCTAAGATAAAATTTAAAATGTTTGCACTACAACTTAGTTTCATGGCAAAGATGGGTTTCTTTTCCCTAACTTTAAATCAATTTACAAATTAGATTTAGATAATAAGATCATTTTAGTGTTCTAATAGATCTATATCTTATACTTATAATTATTGCAAAATAAGTGACTTAAGTTTCTTTTATTTTTTTATTCAATGTGTTGATTATTTACCTCACAACATGATTTTATTTTGTGGATTATTCTTCTTTATAAGAGAAAATTTTTTCTTTTATTTGGAAGATAATAACACAAGCTAAGATTTGCTGAGTTAGGTTATAGAAAGAATGAAATGCCAAAAGATGTACAATGTGTGCCAAATTTGAAAAGAGACACAAAATGAGCCCAACATGAAAAGATGCACAATGTCACAAAATTTAAAAAGAGGTACAAAATGAGTCCAAAATAAAAATATGCATAATGTTCTCCACTCAAATATTTCTTATTGATAAAGAGACATAAAATGAGCTCACACTACATTTAGTTCTTTCCTATACTTTAATTTTTAGAAAAATCCTTACATTAGATGATAATTTCAACTATTGAATTTGAAACTATAAGACTTCTATTTAATTAATTTTACGATGATTATTCTATTTGATATTTATACTTTCTATAGAGAACATTAAACCAATTTAACTTTTCTTATCTAAATTATTCTATGATTTAAATTCTAAGTCTTTCTTTTTCCAATTAGGACTTTAATGTTGTCTATATAAATAATTTAAAATTCTCTTCTTTATCATATATTAGATTTATCTATAACAACTTATTTTTTAAGTGGATTATTTTTTTTGTGATGAAAAAATAGGGGGAGGTTACTGTTTGTATTTTAGTTTGAGTTATTACTTATGAACTGTTTGAAGTCTTTTGGTTTTATGTTTTAGTATGTTTTTTTTTTAAGTTAATTTTGAATTTATATTCTTAGGGGGAGGTTGTTTATGGATTTTGGTTTCCTTGTATTTTCTTATATTTTATGTATCATTGTGTTTTCTTATATTTCATGTACTTTGTTTATAAAACCAATATTTAAAAAAAATGAGTTGAAATTTTTATAATCCTCATATTGTTTATTTTTAACTTCATTGAGTCGGAGTTTAAGAGAAAAAAATTTAATTTGTAATTCAAACAATAAATATTTTTGCCATCATAAAAAATGGGGAGATTGTTGCAACTCAAGAATCCATCTTGAGATTATATTTTTAATGATAGAAAAATATTATTATTCTATTATTTTATCATTTTTCCTAACATGTACTAGACATTTTATGTTTGTTATTTGTGTGTACTAACATTTTAGGGAAATCATACTCTAACTGCTTAAGACTTGAAGATAGAGTAGATTAGGGTTTCTTATAATGAAGTTTGTAAATTTTTTTATTTTCTTGAGTTTGAGAGAGTGTGAATGTAATTGGGTAACCGTGCACACATACATAGGAGTAGTGAGTCAAAACTTAAAATTTTAAGACAAATCATACTAAATGATTTCCAATCATACAAGATTATTTGGCATGTTCTTTCCTCATAAATGAAGTTAATCAAATCATGTCTTATATTATTTGAACTGTTTGTACTGTACAAAGTTTGTTCGTATAAATAATTCATATAGTACAAAATGGGTGCGTACTAGCTCAACTTAAATGAACTCATTTATTTTTTGTATTTTTCATGTTGTATGTTGTAAGTTCATACAGATGACTTATAAAGTACAAAATCAAGTGTGTACTAGTTTGTTCCAAATGAATTTATTTGTTTTTGTACTATTCATACTGTACAATGTTAGTTTGTATAGATGACAGATAGAGTATGAAATGGGATCATCCACATTCGTTCAAAATGAATCATAATTTATATTAACTATTAATACTATATGATCTAAGTTCGTACAGACAACCGATAAAGTATAAAATAAGGTTCGCACAAGATCGTACTAGCCGAATAGGTTTAGTTTTGAACTATTCGTACAGTACAATGTCAGTTTGTATAGATGACTGACAGAATACAAAATAAGATTCGTACGTGTTTGCATATGGATTTTTTAACTATTCGTACAAACAATCCTTGATATTTCTATATGATTTTAAGTCGGTTAGCATGTAATTTTTAGTTTTTTGGATAAATTTTCATATATAAGAATCCTAAAAACTGAAACTCAATATCTTTGCTATTATTTTCTCTTGAGAGTGGTCATTGAGTGCGAGTGCTTGGGAGAGATTGTGAGAGTGAAGAGTGATAGATCAAGTGAGGCGGAGTTGTGAGGGACTCATAAGGTTGCCATAAGCAAGGATCTCTTTTTCTTTTTTAAATTTCTGCCCATCTCCTCTGGAGGCTTTTGAGAGAAGATCTTCAATATTTTGTCACGGTACGTACTCTTCCATCACTAAGAGAGTGAGAAAGGATGTCGGTACTCTACCGTCAACAAGAAGGTTAAAAAGGATGAAGGTTCTCTATTGTCACCAGGAGAGTGAAAAAGGATTAAGGTTCTCTACCGTCACCTGGAGGGTGAGAAAGGACGTCGGTACTCTACTACACCGGGTTGGTAGAAGAGAGTTTGTAAGTGCTTCTTCACCTTATTGTGGGGGAAAATGGGAGTCACTTTGATTTAGTGCAATACTTGAAGGTTTTCAGTATTTTTCATTTTTTACGCTTTAATATTTTGTGGATGAGAAATTTATTGTGATAATCAGTTTATTACACAACTGCATATTTCATGATTATTATTTAAACTTTTTTAAAAATAATTTTTTTTTTTAAATCCAAGAAATTTTTAAAATTACCAACTCACCCTCCTCTTGGTAGCATTGGGATAGTTCAATAAGGTCTAATAACCAACTTAAACTTTCATAGAGGTATTCATGTAGTCATTCTAAGCAAGTCTGCACTCGAATTCCTCCAATGGCCTTATAAGTTTCTTGAAAATTCTCTTGGGAGAAAAGCTTCAAAGTCAAGAGTTTAGGGTTATTTATCTTCTCTAGAGGGAAAAAAGGATTTTGGTACTATACCAACACAAGGGGGCGAAGAAGGATTCCAAATACTCTGCCTTCTCTAGGAGCACGAATAAGGATTGGAGGTCCACTGCCATCATGAGGAGGTTGATATAGCTTCCAGAACTCTGTCGCACAAGGGTTAATAGAAGGAATTTATATAAGGGCTTCTCTGCCTTGTTGTGGGGGCAAAATGAGAGACACTTAGTAATAGTGCAATACGCAAATTGGAGGACTCTGGGAGTGGATGTAGGTAAAGGTTGATTGAAAAACTATAAAAATCTCTTATGTGCATTTTCCTTTTCACATTTACTTTCTATAATTTTCTTTTAATTATCTTCAAGTTGAATTTACTACACAAATTTCAATTATTACGATCAACTACATCTAGGATAAGTTGTGGTTTACAAAAAGGAATAATTTGCATATATTAAAAAATATTTTAAATTATCAATTGCTTCCACACGATTTAAGATAATTACATGGATTAGTTTTTAAACTCATTTTCTAAAAAAAAAAGTATTTAATTATGTTAGAGTATTTTTTAAATTAACTATTCACCTCACTTTTGGTGCACCTTAGGTTAGTTCATTAAGGTTTCACAACCTTCTAGAACTTTTAGTTTATCTACTTTAGCTTTATGCTAAAAAAAGGTTTTGGATTTATATTGGTTGGGTTATTTTAAGGTATGGTTTTGGTATTTAGGTCCTTATTTTTTTTTTCTCTGGGATATTGTGAGTTGCTCTGTGCTTTTTTTTTTTGAGGTGTGTGTGTGTGTGTGTGTGTGTGTGGGGGGGGGGGGGGGGGGGGGGGGGGGGGGGGTTCCATTACTAAGCTATATGAGGGTATTTTTATTATTTTATTTTCTAGCTCCCCTGGGCTATTATCCACTTGGTTAAATCCTATTATATGTTATCAACTCACGGGCTATTGTCTGTTTGTCATATTATGTGTTATATGATGTTCTGTGGCTGTTCTCTTTCCAGTTATTATGGGATTGTATTGTTATATTATTTATGTTAATTGTACTCTCTTGAGTGGTAGAGATTATTATGTGCGGTGTCCGATTATTCGGAGGCGATTCCGAAAGCACCACATCACCCGAATGCACCGACCCATGTGATGTGGTGCATTTGGGTTCGCCTCTGAGCGAATACAGATGCTGCATGTAATATTTTCCCTCAGGTGGATGGTAGCGGTTGTTTGCTTTAGTAGTGTGTGTTCTATTCAATTTATTTTGTTTTTGGGATTGGCTCATATATTCCACTATCAATTATTGGGGGGATTTTTTTTTCTTTTTAGGGGGGGGGGGGGGGGGGTTGATGTTTTTTGGATTAGAGTTGATTCATACTAAATCTTGGCAATTATGAAACAGTTGGACTGATAGCAATTTCCATCATCCTGAGTTCATCAGTTGGTATTATTGCATTTCTAATGTATTGAAGTATACTTGCACTAGTTGAAATCCTTTTGGCTATCCCATACACTTTTTGGAGTATCATCACCCAAATTTTTTATATCATCTAAATGGTTATTATAATTTTAATTCTTTCCTATGTAATTCCTTTCTTATTTTATGTTTTTTGTTGTAGGTTATATATAGTGTTGATATTTTACCTCCTGAATTTGGTGGGAAAATATTTTTCTGTTGAAGTTCCTTTATTTTTGGGTGTTGGCTTCTTGCCTACCTAGATGTACCTAGATTTTCTTGTACTTTTGCTTAGTTGGGACCTTTGGCTCGTAAGTTTTATTTACCTTTTTTAGAGCTCTTATGAGCAAAAGTGAGCTCAAAGTCCCTTTTAAGGATTTTATAATTTTTATTTTAATCAATGTGTAGGCCCCTCTACGAATTTTATCTAAAATAATAATAATAATAATTAAGTAAAAATTGAATTTAAAACATAAAAATATAGAATAAAATACATTCAATTCTAAATCATAATTAACACTTAAAAAAAAAAAGCCCTATCATAAAAATATTAAAATAAAAACTATTCAAAAATTAAAGAAAAATAAATAAATAAATAAATGAAATAATTAAAAAATATAAATAAATTTAAAAAAGACTTCAAACACTTGCAATCATCATTTAAGGAAACTCATGACCTTTGGTATTGATTTCAAGTTGATTGAAGTTGATTTGTACAAAAATTAAAATCACCCTTAATATTTGAATTATATAATTCATTAATCGGGCTGATTTGGTAAAACTAAAATCCAACTAAATAAAAATCTTAAGAAAAAAAAAACTAAATTAAATTTAACTCTGAATAAAATACAAAGTTTATTAAAAGTAATAAATCTCTAAAATTATAAATAAAAAAATTTAAACTTTAGTCAGTATACCTAATAAAAAGATAAAAGAATAAATAAAGTAATTGAATAAAATAATACTAAATAAAATAAAAATAAATAATTTATTTAAAAAACAAAATGGAATAAATAAACATAATAAAATAAAAAAATCAAGTAGATTTAAATTAAGGAAATAAACATAAATTAATTAAATGAACAAAAGAAAAAACTAAAATAAAATTATATAAAATTAAATAAAATTCAAATGGAAATCAAACAAATAAAAATTAAATAAATAAAATTCATGAAAAAATTAATAAGAAATAAAACAAAATAACTTAAATAATTAAAAAATTAATTAATTATTAAATAAAAATTCAAATAAAAATTTAAATTTTAGGATTAACTAAATCAAATAAAAATCTTAGAAAATTAAATAAGAATAAATTGATGAAAAATAAATAAACTTAAATAATAAATAAAATTAAATTCAAACTAATTAAAAAATTAAATTAAATAAATGGATTAAATTTAAATAAAAAACCTAAAATAAACTTTGATGCTATATGCATTTGCTTTATCCTCTTTTTAGTTTTTTGAAGATTCGCAAATTGCATTAGGAACTGGGAAAAAAACTATTACAAACTATAAAAGAAAAAAAGCTAGCTAACTGTCCAAACAAGGGTAGATGGCTTTTGAAAAGGAAACTAAGAAAAAAGAAACGATTGGCTCAAAAATGCCCAAAAATAAATATAGGAACATACCATTTATATTGACTCCTTCAATTAGAGAAGTATCCCCTTCAATTATTCGCAAATAGAAACTTCATGATGAAAATGAGATTTCACTACTCCACACCTTGAACCAATTGGGGTGTTAGGGACACCAAAAGTATGAAAACAGTAAAAAAAAGTTGATTAGTATCTCATAGGTCATGATCAGTTAAAAGCTAAAAACTAGGAAGAATCTCAAACTCCATTACCCAAATACTATAATTTAAATAAAATTCCTTCATAAATTTATCAATTCCCTGAGGCTCTTGAGCCACCTCTTCCATCCAAGGTCCGACCCTTTTACTACCAACCATCATAGTCATTACTTTAATTGAAGGGGTAGCGATCCCTCCCGCCACATTACAACGTATCCTTGGCAAAACATTAGAAGGCCCTAAGAGCTTCAGCTCCTTATATAGCCTTCCATCAGATCAACCTAATATAGCATCCAATGAACTGGATTCATTTTTATTACCTTTAAAACTAACCACGATATTAGAAGAAGAGCCTGAGCAAGAAGATTCAAGGCTTAACGTTACTCCATCCCATACACTCCCCTTCCCACTGGTTTCCATTCATCTAATTACCCTCAATACAATATAGTAATCCAGCCATCCCCTTAGCTGACACTACCACGAGTTGAACCTTTGCAGAGGTTTTATCCCCCTCTAAACCAACTATGAAATCTCTAGGAAGACTCATAATGTCCTCCTACGACAGTCCAAAAAATGGCTGAAGGCATCCCTTCAGGTGTAATAACTCCAACATTCTAATCCTCAGAATCCACTTGATGAATAGCATCAGATTCCTTAACTTAAGCAATATTAACATAATCTAACTCAGGAGAATGCTCCGTTCTCATCTAATGCAAAACTCTTGAGCCACAGGTTGATTACACTTAATCTTCTTAGCATCAATGGTCCCTGCTCCCTGGCCCTTCGTTGATATTTGATCCCGCCTTGAACTAGCCACAAATTCTTTGGGAAGCACAACATTGTTCTCTTAAGAAAGTCAAGCCTAAAGAAGCCCTAGAATTGCTATCACATGGCTTTGATCAAACAAGGACAAAGTACCATCTACATTTAGATATAAGGAATTAATCTTCTAATGAAAATCCACCTTGAAACCCCTACCAGCACATCCAAAGAGAGAACAAAAATTGCCTATAAATTTCTTCTCTTTATTCGAGCTAGGCATCCCAAAAACACTTGTAGAATTCCAGACGACATAATCTACAGCGGCATCATCATCACCACAACCAATCTTCCCAACCAAACCCGAGACCACAACCTCTCTATTCAATCCAACCCCAAAAGGGGATTTCAGTAAAACACCTTGAGGGTAAATTTTAGGAAGCATGAAAACAGGACACAAATAAAATGGAATTGACACAAATTTCTGTAATCCAGATTCCTACCAAACCATTGAATTATGAAAATCCTGACAGCAAGATTCAAACTTAACATGATAATAAAAAGCAAACTTTTCGTCAATAGTAGAAGGAGGATCTTCGTACAGGCCTCCCAAATCATATCTCCTACATCGACTAGAAGAAGAGGAAGCTTCTTTATAAAATACATCGATGATAAAAAGAAATTTGTGATGAGATACACTAGAGAGATGAACTTCCTCGGAAACCTGCATCCCCTTCCTGATGCATGACAAGGACTTAGCTCCACCAGGAAAAATGAACCCAGCTCCCTCAAAATATTAGACCAAAGGCCAACCCGCTTCAGCTGCAACATCCCTACGACCTACCAGAACAACCCGCTCTCGTATTCTGCCAAAACAATTTAATCCTTCAGACCCATACCAGATAACACACCAATGCAACAGTGACATAATCTTAACCTGGCTTGCAGAAGAGGCTGCTTCAAAAACATTTCAAGAATTCCACATAGATCTTCACCATAATACCAATCTTGATCACAAATGGTCCCCCAGCTAAGAACCCCTTCGCTCCCTTTTCCACATCAAGAACCCCTCCACTTTCGAACCAAACTAGACTCCCCTTACCACCAACTTCCGCCATCATTAAACTAGAAGAACTAACAAGCACTGACCCTCTGTCGGTCAGCAACGACCGGTGACCAACCCGCGCTAAAACCTCGCAACTAACAAATTCAGACTCTATAGGCCTGAAACTCTCTCCTTTATTTGAGATTTGTTGATTAAGAGCATCAAAATTGGAAGTGGTTAATTGACACAGTTTTTTAAATCTTAAATAAATAAAACAACTTATTAAAATAAGGGAGATTTACATACATACCATTTTATACTATTCTATTTACATATTTAACACCTAAAATTTTAATATTACATATATACTACCCATAGTTCATTTTCATATAAAATATGAGTGGTAAAAATGAAATATATAAGTGGTATGAAAGAAATACAAGTGGTATATTTGATATTAAAATAATATATGGTGGTATGCATGAGCGGAGGGAGGGGGGCACGTGCCCCCCCCCCCCCCCCCCCCCCCCCCCCCCCCCCCCCCCCCCCCCCCCCCCCCTAAAAAAAATCAATTATAATACTGTGGCAATTTCACAGTGACTTCATGGTGAAAACAAAGGAGGGAATCAAGTATGTAATACCAAAGGGACATTATTTCTACTTCACCTGCCTTTGCAAATCAGCTTCCATCCATCACGGTGAAGACAAGTTATCACCTTCCAACCATTTACATTCATGCAGATAAAAGCAATATGGAGCCATCTTCTCATAAAATTTGACTTTGAGCTCATCTCACCTTTCCCAGACATTGACTGGAATGCCATGGTGGTTGGTGTGAAGGGGTAGGTCATGGATCCCAGGCTCCTGAGGTTCATCCCATGATCACAAGTGATGCAGGTGAAATTGGTATGGATGTGTGTAATGGAATGGAATGTGTTGTAATTGAACACTTGGCCACTGGGCCACCATGCAGGTATGTAGAAATCCCTTCTTCCTCCTCTCTACAATCCAAAGCTACAGGATCTTGTAGTCCTGGTGTTTATGGAAATACCTCAAAGCAGCTGACTTCAAATTTTCCTTAACTTGCGGTTCACCCTCCACGGTCCAGCAGTGGTGTTCCCCTTTCAACTTCGAATGAGGTTCCTAGTTCCTGGAAAAGGAAATAATTCATTCCTATTTCGCCTCTAAGTAAAAGTTGATATTGTAGCCGACGATGGTATTACAATATCCCTTGACATGGGTGCAATGCTTGCCAACAAAGAGAAGTTGGATTAATTCTATTTGGTTGAAATATGATCCAGATGAATTTATTGACAATGATGTTATTATTCGATTTTTTTAAAATATGAAGAACATATCCTATAAATTGTAAGTGTACTTCATCTTATATTTAGTACTTTATTTTTTAATTAAAAATTTTAAACCGCGAATTAGAAAACTTCATTATCTTAAGTAATATTTTTAAAACTACCTTTTACAAAAGGTACCAAATAATCAAACGAAACCTTAATATATTCTAACATTCTAGATGAGACGGCAAATATAATTATTTTAATTTAGGCCCCCCCCCCCCTCCTAAATAAAATTTCTAGCCCCACCACTAGTGGTATGCATGTAATATTAAAGTTTTAGGTGTTAGATATGTAAATATGATGTTATAAAGTGGTATGTATGTACATTTTTCTTAAAATAAAAGAGTCTATACACTTGTTTTATCCCCTAGTGGGAAACAAATATCTTACAATTATGAACCTTGGACTTGTTGATTAGCGACTCCACGCACTTTAAGTTATTAATCACAAATGCTTTTTAAATATTAAAGTTAAACAACTTAAATACATAAACTATTTTAATAAAACATAAAACAAAAAATCATTCAAACTTAAACTTAAATTAAATTCTTTTAACATCTAAATAAAAAAATGTAAATTATAGACAACATAAATAAGCGATTAAACTAAGGCATACCCAAGTCACATAGCTTAGTTTTTTTTTTCCTTGCACTTCAATGTTGTATGGATACATGCTTAGAGAGTGTATATTTGCATTGTATGTTTACTTTCCTATACTCTAGGATATCGCACATGAGTTGCACTTTTCTTTACTTGCATTGCTCCTTACTTTTCAAGTTGGTTGCATTAGCACAAGTTTAATAAGAGGGTGTATGTTTGCATTGTATGTTTACTTTCCTATCACTCGTTATGTTGCTTGATTTGTACAAAATTCATACTTAAAATATTTTTAGAACTTTAGATAAAATGTTGTGTATAGGGTAAAGTTGCGTAAAATTGCATTAATTTGGTGCATTTGAATCATGACATTTTAAAAATCCCTAATTTAAATTATAAACCAAAAATATTTCCAATTAAAGTAACATAGCTATCTAGCATATATATATAGACGCCTTCTGTCTGCTTGTATGGATGTTGCAGATCCGGTGGCGTAGAGTAGTAGCTTCTGGATCAGTTGTTTGCTGCTTTGTACAGGTAGACTGTCGTGCACAATTTGTTGATTTTTGTAGGCGGATCATAGTGCACTAACTAATCTCCTGCCTTGGGTTGTAGAAGCTTGTAGGAACTCGTATTCTTTATGCATTATGCTATGATTTTGATCTTTGCAATACAACCATTACTGTTGGAGGTAGATATTCATCCTTAGACTGAAGTTGACTACATGATACTGTATTTACTGTAGTCTTTATGCATCTACCCATGGATGGATGTTGTACATACATTCGTATTCATAGATGATTTGTATGGATTGGAGATCTTTTATCATTGCTTGTAGAAGGCTGATGTATTTGACTAATACTGAGTGGCTATCAATTGTATGGATGATTTAGCATCCACTACACATTAATCATCATAACCCATAAGTGAATAACTATATGAGTGAGAATTCTTCTATATTTGCTTGTGGTCAGCATGGTTGACTTGTATCATTGATCTTTGCTTGCAATCAACTTCAGTAGGTTCTTGAATTTTGACTTTCGACATTCATAGATAACTACTGTATTCATCTATGAGTTAATTGCCATTAATTGGAGAGAAGTCATAATAATAACTTCGTAGATACACCTTGATGAATCAAGTCGTTGATAAGTCGCCTCATGATCTATCTATGATTAGACCACACTTCTTCCCTTATTGCACGTTGCATGTGAGCTCATTGTGTTTGTAACTTCAGAAATCTTTTGTTGTAGTATTGAATAGTTTGTTGCAAACAAGTTGTGATTATAAATCCTTCATTTGTAGATAATACATGATAGTTGTGTGGAGTCATCATATTCACCATGTGTCCTTATTGATTATTACTCGCAAGCAAATCATGTAGAAATCTTTGAGAACAATATATCATGACATGAAATTTGAATAAGTTATCTACAATTCATCACTACTTGTAAGCAAGTAGAGTTTACATGTCTCTTATTGTTCACAAATTCCATATATTCTCTTATGCGTTTAACTTGGATCTTATTGTTTTACTAATCATAACATCATTTTAAGTGCATTTTTGATTTAGTATCATCTTAATCCAAACATGAGTTCAATCCGAGTTCAAGTGCATCCCTTGTTCTTATCAGCTTCGGTCCACATTCAAGCTCACCTTTGCTTGTTCAAGCTCAATATCAAAGTTCTTCTCACTTGGTTCAAACCAAGTTCATAGGTCTTAAGCGATCATGTTCAATTCAAGCTCATTTTGATCAAGCTTAAATTAAATCTTTTAATTAATCATTCATATTTGCACTTAGTCAATTTAATTGTCCAATCAAGTCCAAATTATTTGAGTTAAATTCAAGTTCAAATTAATCACTTAAATTTTATGTCATCTTGCATTTTGTCCGAGTTCAAGTCCGAATTCAAGTCAAAGTCCAAGTGAAAGTCCGAGTTTAAGTCCCAATCTGAGTTCAAGTTCAATTCAGGCTTAAGATGAGCCTCTTCCCTTCATTCGAGTCCCTTGTAATCCTTGCAAATGCAAATTAATGTCCAAATGGTTCAAATTATGATTTGAGTTTGAGTTCACTTAAGTCCAAATAAAGCATTATGTTCACCCGAAATTTCGGCAGCCTTCCAGCGTCTCCCCCGTTTAGGGAAAAACTACGGAAAACTGGGCCTTTCCCACCACGCTAAGAAAAAGCGTGTATGGTAGATGCCCTCTTTCAAGGACACCGCGGCCGTGTATATTTTGATCCCTCACCACGCTAAGAAAAGCGTGCATGGGCATTTTGTAAAAAAGTTATTATTATTTTTTTGAAAATATTTTACAAGAAAAGCAGTTATTTCCCCGCAAGCGGGTACTTATGAGTATCCCTCCTTCGTCATACGCGTCGCACCGGGTTCCCATCCCACACGCTAAGAAAAGCGTGCATAGGCAGTTTTCCAGTGCGCTACGAACTCCGAAGAAGAGATTTGGAACCGAGGATCGCTCGCCTACCTTGTCGTGGGTGTCGCGCCGGTTGCCCCTCCCACCACGCTAAGAAAAGTGTATATAGCCAGACCACCGACTCGACACGCATGCTGAGGTAAGAGAGCAAACAAGGGTTCGAAAATCGAGACAAAAAATATTTTCTTTTCTTTCTCTTTTTTTTTTTTCTCTTTCTTTTTTTTTTTTGCTTTCTCTCTTTTTTTTTGTCATCTTCTATTTTTTTTTTTCTCTCTTTTTTTCTTCTTCTTCTTTTTTTTTTTTGTATATGTCCCTTACAACCAATATTCACGGCTAAAGATGGTAAAAGGATATATGACAAATCATCATAAATTTTGAAAGTGCTTTTCAAAGAATTCCACTGATAATAAAAGCCAAAATATTTGTAACGTTAATAAATTATTAATAATAGCATAGGTGGCTGTTATCTTCATAACTAATAATGAATATAATATCAACTAACCAAATAACATAAAATGATTCATTCATACACACACATGCATGCATATATATATATATATATATATATATATTATATATATATATATATATATATATATATATATATATATATATATATATATATATATATATATAATGCAAGCAACTGTTATTATTAACTCTAAATAATACTAATAAACAGTAACAATCATAACATAAATAATAAAGCAAAGGTGAGTGTAGAGATCAAAGGAAAAGAGTAGGATTTACTGTACATATATTTCCTTTTTGACTTTGAGAGCTGCTAGTCCACCAACTTAAGGAAAGTTATGGGTGAACTATGATCTGGTTTAAGCGTTGGAGGTGATTTGGGAAATAGCTGACAGTAGCTTTAGGGAGGAGTTAGGAATGGGTAAAAGTATGGTGCAGGGAATCTTTGGCTTTGAGTATGAGTGGAATAGGGAAGAAGCTGCTGTCGGCAGAGAATTGGATAGGTCAAGTAGAAGGGGTAGGATTTATTATGCTCGGCACAGGAGAAAGTAGATGGGATCCGCAGCTTGAGAAAGCCTTCAACCTAAGCTTGGTTTGGATGAATAGGACAAGAGCAGTAGTAGAGTTTGTGAAATTTTTTTTTTTTTAATTCAGTTGTTGGGATGGATGGAACTAGGTAAGGAAGACAGAAGATCATGGATTGGAACCGCCTGAGACATGTGGGGATCAGCTCAGTAGGAAGGGGGAGTTCGGCTACTAGGAGGGGATTCCGGCTCTGGATGTAGGTGGGGACGGCAGGTAGTAGAGAAGTTGGAGGAACCGCTGCTTCTTCTGCTTTTATCAGAAGATGACATGGAGAGAAACTTTCTCCATTGCTTGGTGGTCGAAGCTTTCTATAGACTTGGGAGAGATTTGAGAATAGGATGGATGTGAGATGCAGAGGAGACATGGGACGGGCTGTTGATAGGGGGCTGCTGGAGTTCTGTAAGAGTGAAGAGCAAGCTTTGAGGTGGCTGTTTTGAGCAAGAGATTTGGAAAGTCTATATGCTCATGGATTTGGATGGAGGAGGCTTTTGGAAACTGATGAAGGAAGTAGGAGAGGAGGTGTTGGCTTTCTCGTGGAAGTCCAGAACGGACCGAATAGCTCCGTAGATTTCATTTTAACAAGGAGGCCTTGTGCATTCTTCGAGGAAACGCCTGTCCCGAGTCTCATTTCAGCAGGAATTACGATATTTAGGCAGAGATTATAGCAGAACATTGATGGTATACGAGGTTTGCATTAATTCAGATTTCAGATTTACTCTGACTTTCCTCTTTTGATTAGATTAATGAATAACAGTAATAATGATTTTCCTTAATTGATAATTGCATTAATTAAGGAAGACAATCACGTCTTAGTCACTGAAATAATCTTGATTTGCACGATTTCCTCAAAAGTCGTGTGTATTTCACCTCGTTTTATGTGTCAATTTGCCGAGTATTAGAATTAGACAAACTAATAGTGGATTTGGGGTATTGTCGATGTCCCAGTCGCAACGACACAGTCCGTTTTGCAATCGGACTTCATTTGGGTAACGACGAGGCCTAATTTCCATCGAAACGCGAGCCTTCACATCATATTCGAATCGCTTCAAAATTTGTGACACCACCTTAAATGATCCAATTTGATCAAATAAAATGTATATTCCTAATCCCGACAACGTTCCGGACGTAATGACGCTATCCGTTTAATGATCGAACGTCGTGTCGTCTTCGATGAGACTAATTTCTCTCGTAGTGCATGCCTTCACATCAAATTTGGATCACCTTTAAAATTTACGACACCACGTCAAACGATCTGATTTGATAGAATAAAATGTAGATTCTTAATGGAGACGACGTTCCGGACGTAATGGTGCCATCCGTTTGTCGATCGGATGTCATGTCGTCTCCGTAGAGGCAAATTTCCTTGATATGCGAATCTTTGCATTACATTGGGATTCGTATCCACAAATCTAGATACTCCAAATTGAATAAACAAAATGTAGTTTTCATAAGTTGGCAACATTCTGGACGCAACGATGAAGTCTGTTCGTCAATCCGGGATCATTTGATCAGTCTCACGCTTTAATTTCGGGTGTCAGTCGTCCCTTTTGACCAATCTCATCCGATTCAATTACGAGGGGTCTCCACCCAGCAGAGTTCAGTATCCTGATCATAACACCATTAGCCGTTTGCCAATTGGAGGTCATTTGACCCTTCAAGTGACATGTGGCGCTAAGGCGCGTAATGTTTTATTCACCAATTGGGGTCCTTTATCGCGTGGCTTGAGGTATAGGGGTAAACCCCCCCCCCCCCCCCCCCCCCCCCCAAATAATGATACCAAGTATATATTTTATCCAAAGTCGGCAGAAATAAAGTTTAAAAGACTGCAATGATTCTAATAATAAATATACCTCACCACAATAGTTATGAATAAATTTACTGATCAAAATTTGTAATACAAGATTGGATGGAAGATTTTTAGATCAACTTTTAGATTTTTTTCATGATTCAATTTCTATATGACGTTTTTTTTTTTAATTTTACTATTTGTTTTGTTTTGTTTTTTTTTTTTTTTGGTCTCATCTGAAGGCTTTGATAAGCTCAATTTTGAATACTTTTTAAAATATTTCTCCATAAAATTTCTATGAACTTAGATTATCTAGACCAAACATAGCATATTACCTTTCTACAAGTTAGACATTGATTACATAATCCCATTGAGGAAAAGAAAAAGGCATGATAAGATGTAGGATGATCATCAACAATCACATATTATCTAAAGATTAGATCATTCCATCTTAGGAAATTCGCACAGACTAGAATTAAAGCAAATTAACCATAACATTCAAAATGATGAAAGATACCAATTGCGCCAATTTTTCAGAACAGAGCTTCTACTTCGAACAACTATCAAAAAATTCAAAAGAAGTACATCAATAGCACAAAAAATGAGCATTACGATCACTTCTTTAGCTTTCCTTGATGCATCAAAATGCAATAAAAGCTAGTTAATAAGAATTAAATAGGCCACAAGCAAAATTTAGTGAATCCGGTTAAATTAAATTTATTAAATCTTGTGAGTACTTAAACCCTATTTTGCAGTACAATAATTTGTTCAATTTTAGTTTCCTTGGCTAATCTTAAACTTTAACTAAACTCAGTATAAATTGTTGTAAAATGTCAAATTTTCAATTCAATTTTTTATAACTGTATAATAAAGACTTCATATTTTAAAAGCTCTAATGAAAACTTCAAGCCATAAAAAATAAGAGTCCTTGTTATATGCAATCTAGAGCTTCACACACTTGATTTTGCATAGTAAAAACATATTTTAATTTATTAAATATAGTTGGTGAAAACATAAAACAGATAAGTAAATTAGCACTTGACATCACATACCTACAACAATATCTCTTTCTTATTTATCACTACCACTGATGGTGCGGGTGATGTCAAGCTTCAGGTTTTCGCAGCATGTGTAAAAATATTCCACATAAAGAGTTTAAAGCGGAGCAGGTGGATGAGATGGAGGAATTACGGATTAGTGCTCTATTTATTTAACTAGCACAAGACCAAAGGATTTTTTGCTTTTTTTATTTATTTTTGGAAGAGGAGATGCATAAATTATCTTTTCTATTTTTTTTTTTTTGATGGGGGGCGGGGGGATGTCCTCCCTCCCCCTTCCTTCATGCCCAGGACATAAAGAGGAATTTAACCTCACTTACTTATTATTAAGTTAATTATCTCACATTTTGGAAGACACCAGAACCAACTAATAATCAAGAATATAAAATATAAACATTAAGAGTGCACAATTCATAATTTTAAATCCCAAAATAAAAAAAAAACTGCAAGATTCTAGATTTTAATATTTTCCAATACAACATACACTAATAGAATAAAGGGCTACTACAGCACAAAATTAGACTTTTCTCAGTGCTTTAACAGACACAAATTTTCTTGCAGCAGTTATAAAATAGCTACATGATCGCTGTGCTTGCAATGTGGTGAAAAGACATTCTATGATGATTCTATGTCCGCTGAGGTAGACATACGATGTTTCAGTCATAGCAGTAGTTTAAGCCAATTTAAAATTACATAATTATAATGGGCATAACCGTAACTATTAGCTCAAAAAAAAATGCCATAATTGTGGCGGATTAAACCAACATAAATATGGACATTTGTGGCTGTTAAAACTACCACAATATTCTTGAATTTAAAAAAAAATTGAAATAGTTTGTGAACAACTTAGCACAATGTCAAAACATGATGGCTTCATTCCACTCCTAATAAAACCAAGAAAACAAACCATCACTTAGCACGTCCCTTTTTAAGGGTTAACAAAAGTTTATCTTTACAAAATGGTTTCATGCATCAAAGCCATTTTGTTGACTGAATATGAGATTAATCTTCTTGCATAAAAGCATGCAAAGGTTTAACATAAAATCATACCATTTGCTTAATATCACTATCCATCCATAATGCACCACCTAGGGTGAGGGTACCAATGATTCTAAATGAGCCATATAAGGATCATAACTAAATCTCATTGACTCAAAGCCTAAAAGAAGTCAATGAGCCTTTTCACCAACTAACTAGACAAGGAATATTCATCTACATGACTTCATGAGCACGTAGTGAATAATAGTTGATAATGCAAATGCTAATATGGTCTTAAGTTATAGTTTGAGATCATGTTAAAGAAGTTTATATATTCCTATATTCTAATGGAATTTAAATGTGAACTATTTCAAAAAAGGAAAATACTTGTCGAAATGAATAAAGAACAACAAAACCATATGACCACATGATTCATAATAAGAGGAGCAATAAACCAAAAAAAAGCAACCTACCCATCTTAACAACACAAACTCATGATGAATGTCACACACCATTCACCTAATATTTTTGCCTATTCATTGAAAATTCAAAGAAACAAATAAAAATAAATGCACTACAAGCAAAAAGCACATAAATTCATCTAAAGTATTATATTTAAAGTTATAAGTCATTGATATTTCAAAAAGAGAAGAGTATTCACCATTCATATTTGGTATTCTACAATATCAAAACTTTGTGCAACATCCCAAAAAAGTAGACTTTCATACCAAGATTAATTTTAAAAGAATTTATCACAAACATGGTTTATCTTCAAAACACTATTCTCTTTATCCCATAACATCATCTTTCAAAAGAGATTTCATTTTTTTCGTATCAATTATAAGAAGATTGGGAAATATTAGCATTCAAATAACAAACATTAAAATTTAAATTTGAAATTTTACATACCATTTATGACCTTCCCTGAGGTGAATGCTGCATTCAAAATTATTGCATGTATTCACTCATTTCAGTACGTAATGAGTTCACCTCCTCTCTTACATTTATTATTTCACTTAAATTGCTTCCACCGCTACTCCTTCCCTCATTCTTGCTATGAGGAAATTATCGTGTAGGAGTGACAACAAACCCTTGGGTTATAACTCTACATGGGTGTTCAGGCCCCATAACTATACTGAACACCCTTTCATTAGCCTCCACATTCCCATCCTCAGATGTTAGCTTATCCTTAGCCAAATGCTTGCAAGCTTGTTTCTATGTTATAACAAATTTAGTTAACTTTTGTTTTAAAGAAACAAAAATAGTAACAAATTAAGTATAAAAATTTTATAGCTTGAGTGAGATTAACCATCTTTGTTTAGCATCAACAGATAATTTGGTGTCATCTTTGGGTAGTGAGTTAAATCTTCATAATACTAATCTAACCTTGGTAGCCTATAGATAAAACTTGATCGTTAAGTAATTAGTTAATAAATGTGAATACAAAATTTATATAAATCTAAATATATACCATGTCTTATTGCTTGCGAATAGAACTCTCACATCCCATAGAGTAAGGACAAGTCTATTTCTTTTCATTTGCAGCATTTATGGAGGCCCTCTCCTGTTACAAATGAATCTAATTTCATGCTAATATATATATATATATATATATATATATATATATATATATATATATATATATATATATATATATATATATATATATATATATATATATATATATATATATATATATATATATATATATATATATATATATATATATATATATATATATATATATATATATATATATATATATATAATGATGGTACTAACCTTATCTTTTTGTTGTGTCCATTGGGTGACTAGATGACACCATTGTGATGCATCAACACCAGATGAAATAGTCTCCATAATTTCCTCGATGGGTCAGCTATCCTAGTGCTCAACTTTTAAATTAGTCTTAGGGGTTACCCCACTTAACTCTAAAAGATTGAAGAATCCAATGACATATATGTCTAGAAAATACAAACTTTGACTATAACATAAAGAAACATTTTATTACTCATAACATAAACCTTAATATTGAAATTTATATAATATTTAGATTACATCTACTTTAGCTAAATTTTCTTTCTTAAAGGGCTTCATGCCCTTAGGTCACCAATCTAGGAAGGATTGGGGTAAAGTATAGGACTTTTAGTAGTAACACCTAGATATGATACTAATAGAACAAACTCTAGAATGTTGCTTTGCACATTAATCTCATTCACCTCTATATGAACATGTGTACCTTATGGCTTGTTTTGTATGTCAATGCATGTGGTGCATCCCTGCATTAAAATTGGAAAATTCTCAACATGATCATTTTGTTCATTTGTATTAAACTCATTCAGCTCCATCACTGGATTTTGAAATGGATCATTTTGACAAAATATGTCTCTTAATAATCCATCTATATCATCTATTCGTATATCCTCAGAAAGAGCTTTGCCTTCCTTTAACTTTGGTGTGGCACCATATGCTTCATTCATTGCACATTCACCTATAATACAATTCTCTTCCTTATGTAAATTTCATACAACATATCCAACAAAAAATCCTTTGAAAATTAAATGGTCTTTCACATCTTTCGTAGAATGAAAGTACCTATTAATGCATGACTTACATTGACATAAAATTTTCCTTGATAAATTTTGGCTTCGACTTGCAAACACAATGAATTATTTACACTATTACCTAATCACGACTCCACTTGTCTTTTATAAAAATTTTTATCCATATTAAGTGAAAATGAGTTTCCAAGTAACTATTAAGAATAAATATTTATTAGGCCACTCAAATTTTGTGCAACTATTATCTCCATAAACTTGCAAACATATTGTTTATGCAACCACTAGGTGTTACCATCCACATTTTTGGTCTTTTGATCTATCCTTTACACACATTTATTTCCTATATCCACAGGATAAGTTCTCATGCAAATTTTTTGATATTTAAAATATAGCTTGATAATTTCAACACAAATATAAAAACATGTAAATTATATTATTGTCATGAAAAGAGAACATACGACAACACTTCCTATATAGTTCAACCCATATATTTTATCACAAACTTACCTTAATGTGGGATATAGGAATACATGACTATAAATTCTAAGAAATGTCATCACACCTTTTGTTAACTATCTATAAGAGAAGCAATTACTTAGAAATTGGTTGATTAACTATTTTCATCATTCTCGTGACATAAATTTTTATTTTTCATTCATTTTTTAGTATTAATTTAAATATTAAATTTATTATTTAATAATTATTATTATTATTTTCATATGCACACACACACTCAAATACACACACACATACACATGTGAACCTCCAAAAGGACACTGCCACTATATAGTGCAGAGGGTATATGACCGCACCACCCCGAGGGATATAAATGATCATAGGCCTCTGTACTCTTCGTAAGCAGGCCAATGGGAGGGAAGATTAGATCCCATATATGATCAACCATTGAAGATAGCAACTCTCCCTAGCATACCCTAATGGGTGATAATATGCATGACCTGATCAATGTCACGGGATTTCCCCCACCTAATACATCAGCTCAAGTGAGGTTTAATATTATGGAATTTTGTTTCTCATGGGTGCAAGCTCCCGTGGTAAATTACATATCAGGATAGAGCCCGAGAATACTCTCAATTAAGGATTCGATATTATTCTTCCCAAAAGGGGATTGACATAAAAAGGAGACTAGAAACCCTACTCAAAGCGAAAGAAATGATTCAAATGGCTTAGTCAACATACACGACTCACACTAACATCCAAAGGAACTAAGGTACTGAGAAGAAAGTGGAGAAAAAAAATCATGCACTCAAAACATTTAGAGGGAAAGGATGGAGGTGGTGTCATCTACATGACACGGTTAAGCAAGATTTATATTTCCTGAAGAAAAGAGAACTTACCCACTATTTAG
Source organism: Dendrobium huoshanense (assembly GCA_016618105.1). Classification (NCBI taxonomy): domain Eukaryota; kingdom Viridiplantae; phylum Streptophyta; class Magnoliopsida; order Asparagales; family Orchidaceae; genus Dendrobium; species Dendrobium huoshanense. The sequence continues at coordinate 64,451,716 of CM028359.1, read as the reverse complement.
GCATACTACGAGGCACCCATTATAGTAGCCTTGATCCCTAAATCTAAAGTGAGTTTAGTGTACACCCAACACTAACACCTATGTCCTAGCTAATGCACCTCGGATTATATCCTGCCTGAAAAGGAAAGTCAGCTAACCACCTAAGCACTTAAAATCCATGTTGTCCAGTCTTTACGAAAGATGGGTAGGTAGACAGAGTATTTTGGAAGTAAGGCTAACATCTAGAGAGTGTTGATTCTTTTTGAATCTAAAATAAATTGTTAAACCTAAACTAATGTCCCAAGGCTAACAAAGAAGGGGGCTGAATTGGTAAATTAAAATTCTCTTAGATTTAAAAAATTAAAACCGCTGATTACCGAAGCAAGTTAATTTAAAGTTTTAAAATAAAACTTTTCAACCACAAAATAAAATAACTTATAGAAATGTAAGCAGCAGAAATATAAAAGACAAAAAGATTTATAGTGGTTCAGTCAAACACGACCTATATCCACCCCCTAAAGCCTCCCACTTCAGGTATTGCACTATTATCAAAGCGTCTCTCATTTTGCCCCCATAGTAAGGTAGAGAAGTCTTTACAAAACTCTCTTCCATCAATCCACGGTGTGGCAGAGAACCAACATCTTTTCACACCCTCTAAGTATAGGAAGAGTACCTTCATCCTTTCATACCCTCTAAGTGTAGACAGAGTACCATCGTCCTTTAACTCCCTCTAAATATAGGTAGAGTACCTTCATCCTTTCACACCCTCCAAGTATAGGTAGTACCTTCGTCTGTTCACACTCTCTAGGTGTTGGTAGAGAATCGTTGTCTGTTCACACTTTTTAAGTGTCGGTAGAGAACCAGATCTTCTTTAGAGATCTTCTCACGAGTAATCTAGAAAGATAAGAGAAAGAGTAAAAAATACAAATCACACATAGAGATCCTTACCTTTGAGCAACCTTATGAACCCTTCACACTCCACTAGCAAAAAATCTCTCTCAAACACTCTCTCATACTTTCTCCTTCAATTGTCCTTAAAAAATCATGAAGCAAAGATTTTTAACATCAGTCTTTAATGGACCTTTCATACAAAAGACATAAAAACCATCCAAAAAATTAATTTTTTTTTTATTTTGAGCGTATACGATATATGTTCGTACATATGAACAGTATAAATACTATTGTGTACAAACCTATTGTGAATTGGTACAAAATCATTTAATACATGGTCATCATCTGGTAGAAACTATGTTTGTCTGGGACGAACAGTTAGAAAGTTTAATTTTTGTCAGTAGAAAATGTCAGGAGGAAATGAGTGAGAACAAACCTGAGACATTCGTCTTGGTATGAAAATGGGAATCATCCCGTACGATCCATACTTAGGAAAAAAAATTTATCTGAGAACAAAATAAAGGTGTTCTTCCGTATATAAAAATTTTGATCATCCCATATGATCTTCATTCGAGAACAAAACAGAGGCGTTCGTCCATGTACGAAAAATATTATCGTCCCATTTGATCTTCGTCTGAGAACAAAATAGAGGCATTCATCCCTGTATAAAAATTGGGATCGTCCCATATGAATCATACTTAGAAAAAATATTTTCATTTCTGTTTGTTCGACTGCTCGTTAGGGAAAATAACTAATTAGATCATCCTGTTCGAAGTGATATCATACAATAAGATCAATTTAAAATACAAAAATTTTAAACTCTCCCCCAGTGTGTGTGTTCTCAGTTACTTAATTACAATCATGATCTCTCAGACTCAATAAAATGGAAAATACGAGCTTCAATTATAATAAACTCTAAATTGATCTTAATTTTAAGTCTTCAATAATCCGGAGTATGATTTTCCTAAAATATTAGTACACACAATAATAAAACAAATCTTTTAAAATATGTTAGGAGAAATAATAATCAAATAAATAATATTTGGAATCATAAAAAACATACAAGTTATAAGAATATCAAACATGCAAAACAAAGAAGCAACTATCTCAACAATCTTTCCCTTTTTGATGATGGCAAAATAATTATTATTTGAATAAAATTGAAAATCATAAATTTCTCCTTAACTCCTCCTAAATAAATAAGCATTTGAATATAAGGGAATTTCTATTAAGAATAATAATTTTTTTTGTTTTAATTTTTTTATAAAAACCACAAAACACTCCAAACAATCACAAAAATACTTCAAATAGAAAAATAGAAAATTAAAACAACTCTATCAAACATTAAAAAAATAAATGTGAACAAACAAACAAATAATATTTCTCACCTTTTTGACAATAACAAAAAGAAGGAAGAAGAAAAAAAATACAAGAAATGAAAGAAGTCATATGAGAAACTTTGCTAATTGATCTTGAAAGAGATTGGATTATAATTGCATTAACAAGATTAATATTCATTAGAAAAAAATAAAGATTCATAACATTTAAATTAAAATATAACATAGACAAGATAAATATATCAAGGTCATGGAATAATCTAGATAATTAGATAAGGAGAATTATTGCAAAAGTAACAAAATAAAGATTAATTAAAGTCAATTTTCAATACAAAATATAATTGAACATTAAGAATTTGAAGATTAAAAGATAGTGGAAAGAATATTTTTCAATACATTTGTTTGGTGATATTGCACATCTTTTTAAATATTTGTGACACACTTTGTGCTTCTTTTTATAATTGGGCTAATTTTGTGCCTTTTTTCAATTTGCGAACCATTGCATATTCTTTTTATTTTTATACATTTGTACAACTCTTAATTTTTAACTGATCTTTCCAAAATCAATAATTTAAAAACTCAAAATTTTTTAAGTATAAGGATAATTATATTGAAAAGAGAAATAAGAAATAATAAGACATAATAATAATAATATTAAAATTGTGTATGTCTAAAAAGAACATGAGATTGATACCCTTCACTTGATCGAGTTATAAATTAACTTATATTTTTAAAAAATTAGATTTCCTAATGAAATTAATTTTTGTATTGCTTTTCAAATTATAATACTTTTTAGATTAATTAAGTCAGAATTATCATATAGGTAAACTAGCATTTTAAACAGAGTACAAAAATAACTAAACAAAACAAGACATTCATTATTAATATCAATTTTAAAAAGGTGATACAATGAAGCACAATTGATATCAATACATAAAACTCAAAAAATAAGAAAACATAATTGCAAGTATAAAAAATACTAAAATCATCACATCATATCACTAAGAACTGGCAAAGACAACATGCAAGAAGTATATCTATAGATCTGAGGGGCCTTAGTCTGGAGGAGGTGGATGGTTGAAGATAGTAAAATAGCTATTTGTTATAGCCACATTGGTGTTCACCGAGTTGAGCTGAACTCGAATCCAACCCATGTCCTACTGGTATTGTGCATCCTACTTATTTAGATGAGTCTGAATTTGATCAAAGCACTAATCAAAATGATTCTCTAGTCAGTCAAAATACTAGACCATCTCCTAAAAGTTAGGTCCATGAGCAGGCACGGATGCATGTGTAGGTGCTCCCCCTTATTCTTCAGAATCCTAATTAGTATCATCTCTCCCAAAAAGTGCTGGAAATGAAGCATCAGTGAAGTAGATAGGCATTTCAAGTTGAGGATTAGGATGAACAAGATTGTACTTCTTCTTAAGGATATATGTTACTAGGTGTCCTAAGGAAATATTTTCATCCTCTTATATGAGACATGTCCAATTTCAGAAAGGCCATGAATATAGTCAATAATAAGTTGGGCTTCATCAATTGGTTGTCCAATCATGATAAGATAAGTGACAGTGGATAGAAGAGGAGTAATATTAATACATCACCAGCTTTAAGAATTATTGAGTTTCTAAGGATATGCTAGATGATCCTTGCATTTTGGTTCAAAGTAGAGACCCTAGGAAAATGACATACTTGTTTAATTCCCTCTAATAACATTATTTATTTTAGTCCAATCAAAATCATATGTAGAAGTCAAAGTGTGGGCTCTAACTCCTTAAGTACTTAAGTTCAAAAAGGTTCTCAAATCTTTCTTAGTTATTTCTACCCTCTTCTTAAAAACAAAAAATTTGATCCTACTCGCATCCTCACTAAATAACATGTTTATAAGAAATTAGTGAAATGTCTCTTTGTTATATGCATGAATCAAAGTTAGGATAAATGTAAATTGAGTAGTGATGAAAAGAGGCATCACTTGAAAGTGAATATCCTCTTGAAATAGGATTCTAGAGGGTGTAATTTTTATAGAACCAAACCTAAGAAAAGATTCCTTGCTAGCCTTGCAAAGAAAGTTGTCGTCTCCACCCCTAGAAGACAAACCCTTAATGAGTCTACCCCTCTTGCTAGAACTAGTCATTACTAAGATTTGAAGGATTGGAAAAGGCTATTGAAGTGAATGAAAATGAATTCCAAAGCTCTCCTATTTAAAGAAAAAAATGATATTTTGTACGTACGAAAAGAGGTTCCTATAGTACGATTCATGGTTCTTACGTACCAAAATAAATTTCATATGTACAAACAAATACATTCGAAATGAAATGACTTTTTGTAACCACACAAGTTACGAGGCATCCTTTTATACATGCTTTTGACCATTTGATCGTACAGACGAACAGGTGTTTGTCCAAGATAATCGGTCATTTAAAATCATTTTAATGATGGTTAAATTCATCCCCCACATTAAATGACATTTGGTTTGTACATACGAACTATGGGTTCGTATGTAAGATCAGTTATAATAACTGATTCTTCCAGGATAACCGTCTAGGTGCATACTTATGAATAAATACACATTGCCTGGGTTGATATAGATATCATAAAGTACGATATGTATTGGAAAATGTAAATATAATGCAATCAGTTCAAAATAATGATCGAAATACTATAGATTTGTACGAGCTGAAAATAATTTCGTACAGTACAAATAGAAAACTTAGAAAAATTCACACGATCAATCAAAAATAGGAAATCAGATGTCAAAACATTTCTAAATAACACAAAACACAATAATAATCATACAAAATCACAAACACAACAAACACATTAAATAAATAAATAGAAAAACACACAAAGGCACATATCAAGTTTGTAGAAAATTTTATTTAAGCATTAAGATCAATTACACCTAGCCTTTATCTTAATGTGCTAAAGGTATCAAAGGCTAGTGGTTTTATAAAAATATATGCTACTTAATTTTTAATTGAAAAATGGTTCAGTTCGATTTCTTCTTCGAATACATGATCTCTTTTGAAATGATGCCTTATGTCTATATGTTTGGTTATAGAATGTTGAATATGATTTTTTGAAATGCAAATGGCACTAGTGTTATCACAATAAATTGGAATAATGCCTATTGTAAATCCTAAGTCAATCAATAATTGTTTCAACCAAAGAACTTGTACCAAACAACATCCTAAGGCAGTGTATTCAACTTCAACAGTAAATAGGGCTACAAAATTTTGTTTTCTACTAGACCAAGAAACTAAAGAATTTCCTATGAATTGATAAGTTCTAGAAGTATTCATCCTAGCAATCCTACAACCTATAAAGTCTGAAACTGAATATCTAATTATTTCAAATAAAGAGCTAAACTTATGATATAAAATCCCTAAGTTCTGAATTCTCAAGATATCTCAAAATCCTTTTTACTATTGTCAAATGTGATTCTTTTGGATCTAAATAAAATATACCACACAAATAAATATTGAACATAATATCGAGTTTGTTCTGTCAAGTAAAGCAAACAGGGGTGTCAATATTGGACACGACCTAAAAACCCGACCAAAATATGACACAAAAATTTCAGGTTTGGGTTGATCCAAACCTGAACTGGGTTGAGTTCAGGTTAGAGTTTTTGACCCGTTTCAAAAATTGGGTAACGTTTGGATTATCTTAAAAACTCAAAAATGACCCGGATTGACATGCTGATCGAGCTGCCCGCATCTTCCCATGGAAAATCTTGCTCCTATCCCGCTTGCCCGCTGCTGCCCCATTAGCCTGTGGCAAATCTCGCCCTACCCCGCTGCCCTGCCCGCTTGCTCGCTGCCCTACCCTGCTTCCCTGCCGTTTGCCCCGTCAGCAAGTGGCAAATCCCACACTACCCCGCTGCCCTGCCTCGCCTGCATTCTTCTGCCCCATCATGTGAAAATTGGTAGGGCAGCGGGCTGCATGTCTTAAGGAAGACCCGAGCCCATGTCTAGGCTTGCATGAGGGATCATCGGCTACCGCATCTAGGCCAGTGCCCTCGTGAGGGATTGCGGCTTGCCAGCTGTGGCATCCAAGCCAGCGCCCATGTTTAGGCCCACATGATGGCTCATCGGCTGCCACGTCTAGGCCAGTGCCCGCATCCAATCCGTGCAGGTTGGCACGATGGCACCCACTTTTAGGTCGTGTCGGGTTGACCCAAACCAGAAGTGAGTCTAGTTTGAGTCTAGAAAATTGACCCATTTATAAAAATGGGTTGAGTTCGGGTTGACCTGAATAGTATCGGGTCAATTTCAGGTTCGACTCGAACCCGACCCATGACCAAAAATTGACACCCCTAAAAGTAAAGATCTAATTATTCCCCTAGCTAAATTTCATTTGATCAATAGATTTTCCCTTTGGGTCCTTATCCAACTGAACTGAGGAACTCATAGGTGTACTAACAGGTTTAGCATTGTCCATTTTATACTTTTTTAGGATGTTCTTAACATACTTTGACTGACTAAGAAAAGTTCCCTCCTCAATTTACTTAATGCTAAAACCTAGAAAGTAACTCAAATTTTCTCTTAGACTCATTTCAAATTTACTACTCATTATTTTAGAAAAATCATCACAAAGAATTTTATTTGTAGATTTAAAGATGATATCATCAATATAAATTTATACAATGAGTATATCATATCCCAATTTCTTTAAAAAGAGAGTGGTGTCCACACTTCCTTTTTTAAAAGATCTCTCTAATAAGAAAGTTCTTAATATCTCATACCAAGCCTTAGGTGCCTATTTCAATTCATACAATGCCTTTTTCAATTTAAAAATAGGATTTGGGTATTTTGAATTTTCAAAACCTGGAGGTTGTTCAACATAAACATCCTCTTGAATTACCCCATTTAAAAAGACAATTTTAACATCCATTTGAAATAATTTGAATCCTCTAAAACAGGTAAAGGCTAACAAAAGCCTAATTGCTTCAAGTCTTGCTATAGGGGCAAATGTCTCTTCAAAATAAATCCCTTCAATCTGATTATACCCCTTAACCACCAATCTAGCCTTTTTCTAAAAATAACTACTGAGTCATTCATTTTGTTCTTGAATACCCACTTAGTTCCAACTACACTTTGATCCTTTGGCCCTACAATTAATTCCTAAACTTTTTTTCTTACAAATTGATTTAATTTTTCTTGCATAGCTAAAGTCTGAAATTCATCCAAAAGTGCTAAATTTATATTTATCTATTATTGAAATAAAGGCAGAATGATTGACTTCTTTTCTTAGACCATTCCTAGTCCTAACACCTTCACTAGGTTCACTTAAAATTAATTCCTTAGGGTGATTTTTAGAAAATATTAAATCTCTAGGCAATGGGTTTTCAAACTCTAAATTTTCTTTAAAATCAACTTTCTCAATTCTTTGGGAGTTCATTTCTATCTCATCTTCTTCCACATTTGGCTCTTCCAAAATTTCAAATTCATCAAATACAACATGTGTGATCTCCTCAATTACCAAAGTTTTTTAATTAAATTTTCTATAAGATTTTCTAACGCTAGAGTATCCAAGAAAAATTCCTTAATCTTATTTTGGATAAAATTTTCTTAAGGTAGATTTTTTATTATTATGTATGAACACCTTACATGTAAAAACATGCAAATATGAAAAATTAGGTATTTTTTTCTTAAGAAGCTCATAGGGTGTTTTATTTAATTTTGATTTGATATTCATCCTATTTAGAACATAACGTGCAGTACTAACCACTTCAGCCCAAAAATATTTAGAAAGTAAATATTCTATCAATATTGCTCGAGCGGCTTCTATTAATGTTTTATTCTTTCTTTTGACTACCCCATTCTGCTGAGGGGTTCTAAGTGCAAAATAATTATGATTAATTCCTTTTTCTTTAAAAAAATTATTAAATCCCTCATTTTCAAATTCACCATCGTGATCACTTTAGATTATTAAAATCTCATATCCAAGTTTTCTTTGAATTTAAGAAAAAAATCTCTAAACTCTTCAAATGACTCACTCTTATAATATAAGAGTTTAACTCAAGTGAATCTTAAAAAATCATCAACTATCACAAATATGAATACCTTTCCTCTTAGACTTACAGTTTCAACAGGTCCAAAAAGATCCATATGTAAAATCTCTATAGGTTTACTAATTATAAGATTCTTATTGGACTGAAAAGAGGACTTCACCTATTTTACTAATTAACATGCATCACAAAGGTGATCATTAGTAAAGTCTAGTTTTGGTATACCTCTAACCAATTCCTTTTGGGTAATTTTCTTAAGGTTTTTCATGCTAGAGTGACAAAGTCTCTTATGCCATAATCATGACTCATTAGAAATGGTTTTCAAACAGAAAGCATTAGGAGTTTTAATACAATTTAAATCTAGTATATAAATATTGTTTACCCTTAAACCATGCAAAATATTATTACCATTTATGCTTAATATGTAGCTAGTAAGCAAAATTTTATACTATATCCTTTATCACAAAGCTGACTAATACTTAAAAGATTATGCTTTAAGGCTTCTACAAGTAGCACATTTTCAATAAAAAAAATTTGCATGTTTCTAATCATACCTAATCCAACCACCATTCTTGTGGTGTTATCTCCAAGTGTAACCCCATCTCCACTTCTGGCTTCCAGCGATATAAATTTCTTAGTGTCACTAGTCATATAATTTGAGCAACTGCTATCCAGGTACCAAATGCTCTCACGAGTCTTTGTATGAGAGCATGCTTACAAAACTATCAAATGTTAGACCTGGAACCTAAAAAAGTTTGGGTTCATCTTTTGACAATTTAAAACTAGATGCATGTATGATATGTCTAGGTTTATGCATCTTTGGTTTCCACACTAAATGAGTTTTCCTATCCGGAGTACAGGTGTGTATTATGTTCAAACATACTATAAAAATAATATTTAACTCCAGAAAATAGATTTCTCAATCTTCTATAATTACTCTGTCTCTTCCTGAGTTGTAAAAATTTTGGATACAAAATAGGATTAGTAAAATCTTCAAGTGTTGGTGGTTTTCTATTTTCCTTGATAGCTTATACTTTCAATTTCAAAAATGTATTTAAATCTTTTAACACATTATTACTATAATTCAAATGATGCTCTTTATTTATAGAATCATCCTTAAAATCTTTGAATCCTTTTTCTAGTTTAACATAGAATAAATTTAAAATTTTATTTTTCTTGTTCAAGTCATCAAATTCATCAAGTAAGCTCATGTGGTTATTATCTATTAATGCATAATCTTTCATAAGGATTTTATATTCTTTTTATAATTCTTGTAATTATAAATTCAGACTAGCATTCATTTTCTTTAGCTTCCAATATGCATCATGTATTCTTTCAGAAACTTCTGACAATTCAATATAGGTTAAGTTACATATCTCTTCATGATCTAACTGATCAAGATTATCAGCCATTAAGCACAAATTGGTGACTTCCTCCTTTTTTACTTTTAATAAATTTGAAGCCAAGTGATATCATACAGTATGATCAATTAGATTGAAAAATGGGATTGTCCGTACGAACCAAACTTAGAAATAATATTTTCATTTCTATTCATTTGATTGCTCGTTGGGGTAAATAATTGATCAGATCGTCCCGTACAAAGTAATATCGTATAGTATGATCAATTTAATATGAATTTTAAACTCTCCCTTGGTGTGTGTGTACTCAGTTACTCATTTATAATCACACTCTCTTAGACTCAATAAAATAAAAAATACAAACTTCAATTACAATAAACTCTAATATGATATTGATTTGAAGTCTTCAATAATTCGGAGTATGATTTTTTTAAAATGTTAGTACACACAAGAGCAAAACAGTTCTTCTAAAATATGTTAGTAGAAATAATAATCAAAGCAATAATATTTAGAATCATCAAAAACATACAACTTACAAGAATATCAAACATGCAAAACAAAGAAGCAACTATCTCAATAGAGAGTTTTTCTAATTGGCCTTAGGCTTATATACGATGAATGCTCTTAGAGCTAATACAATTAAAATTTTAAATTTATGAGTTTCTAATGCAATGCATGCTAGTTTGACAGGCTTCTAAATCATGAATGCTTGAGATTTTAAAAATAGGCTTATATAAATTTAAAAAAAAAAAAAAAAAAAACTAGACTTCCCTAGGTTCGACACCTCATCCTCATAGACCAGATTATCTGTACTCTGCCCATAGGCTGGAAAGTATCATAATATAAGGAGAGATAAGATTACAATAATATGCATATGACCTCGAATGATTTCGGCTATTTCCCAGGTTGATAAGTTTCTATGTTATTTAATTCTTAAAATTTTGAATATTGATTACGAGTAAAAAAGTTTTTTTTATCCTAGAGAGCCTAGAAAAAATTAGGCCATACAAATGCAATAAATACATATAGAAAAGTATGCAATTTCTAATGTGCATACAAAATAAACATATTAATATAAATAACCAATATAGTAAAGTAAAGTCCAAAATCCATGACAAGTGCCATATAAATGAAACTCAGGGTCTACATAAAAGTAATGGTGGTCAGGACCCACCGACAATAACCTAGATTCTAATCCTACTAAATGATGTAAGTCTTAAAAGCTAGACATTTTATCTTCAAGTCTTCATCTTCAGGTGGATCGTTCTTCTCTGGATCATCTCCCTTTAGATCATCTCCTTCAGACTCCATGGAGTCCATCCTCTAAAAGGGTATCCAAATGATTAAGAAATTCTCTATAAAAGGACTTTCATTTTCTTTTTGGGTACCTATTATTTGAAATTTCATAATTTTAAAGACTTTCACAAATTGATGTACACATAAATTACATTACATTTGAAAAAAAGAAAATCTAGAGACAGACTAAACCTGCAGGGTTATCCTAAGAATTCATCCCAAACAATTTGTATATCACATCCTAAGCACTTAATATATACATAAAAGTAAACACTTGGCTTCGTTCTTTTAATTTTAAAGGAGGCTAAGCAGTCTCTAGAGCATCTATAGAAAACTTTATTAGTATTAAAGCTTTAATGATTATTATCTCCTTTATTTTAGCACTGCATGAGCGTGGCCACTTGCATAAGACTGGATTAGTAGCAAAAGTGCCCCTAGCCCATCGATGATCTATCACACAAGCCATATTATAGAGAGAAAGCACAGTAATAAAATATCATAGCAATTATAACAAGTCAAATCAATTAATCACACGTCCCACATGCAATGAATATCACATCACAAAAAGAAGAAAAGAGTAAAGCACCATCTCCAATCCTAGAGTTACAAGTAATGCCCTAACAAATAATTTTATTTGTGTGTAATAAGCTCGTGTGGCTTTGGATAGGTCCTATGTATGATAGTTAGTTAAAGTTGCCTCAATTTCAAATTTGTTGAAGGTCAAAAATGAAAATTTTGATTAAGATTTAAGTATTATTGAATTGGGATATATTTTAGTTAGTTTAGTTTGTGGATCAGGTTTAACACTTAGGGTAGTGATCTTTGAAATTTAAATTACATTAGCCAATTTTATAAGATCTAACATCCTCCTATTTGTTAGATTAAGGGGGTCCAAAAAGTCACTATTAGAAATAGGTTAGGTTTTGGATTTTTAGCATTTTAATTAAATATTAAGCCTTAAGGGGACTAGTTAGGCTTTAAGTTTGCTAGATTTGGAGTTTTCTAGGCCAAGTTATGAATTTTTGAAGTTTCACGCAATTAATGAATTATTAAAAATATTTAAATAGAGGTATTTTAGTGGTTTTTATCAAAATTAGCTCCAAATTGATTGGAATCACCCTCAAAGTTCAGAAATGACCTAAAGAAGTGTTTCAAAATATTTGGGGAAAGTTTAAATTTTTAACAATTTTTAATCAAAATTCAATTAAGACTCAGACTAGAGATCGATTAAGAGGCCCTAATTATTTGAGATTAAAGATTAAATTCTAAAGAGTTTGATATATTATGGGAATTTTTTTGAGTTAAAATAAATTTATTAGAAGTTTTTGAAGTAATTGAGGCCTAATTAACGAATAAATTAGGATTAGTTTATTAAGGGGGTTAAAGGGTCTTAAAAATTTCTGGAAAATTCTGGGAGGTTTAAGATATCACTAAGTTTGAATGTTAAAAGTTTCATGTTACTAAGGATCTATCCTAGCTCTTAGAATTTTTCTAAGTTTGCTAGGACATGTTTAACAAACTTAGGGTGTCACTTTGTTAAATAGGTTTAATTCAAGGGATCTTTTCCTGGAAGGATACAAAGCAGAAAAAACTGTAATAATAATAAAGGCTTTAACTACCAAAAAGATACTATGCTCAACGCATAAAATTATATAAAATTATGTATTTCAGTAGTGATATTCATCGTAGCTCTTATCTTTTATGATTAAATTTGATATTAAAATTTTTGGAGGATAAGAAATTACCTGGATAGTACCTTGCGTTAATAGTACTGTAGCTATTTTTTTTAAAAAAGTAAAGAATTGAATTTTTACTTAAAAAAATAATGTGGAATTTTTTTTGGCATAAATAATTTATAATTCTTAAAAAATTATATATATTATGCATATTGTTGAGAGTTTTTTCTATTACTAGCCCACGATGTAATTTTTCTTTCTTTTCTTTTATTTTGAATTAAAATACATGATATTACTGCACTAAAAGTTAATTTTAATCTAAAACTTCTAATTATTGTCACATTTTATAAAAGTAGTGAAAAAATGGTAAATTGTTTTTCATATATTTTAAGGAAAGAAAAACAACTATATTATTAAAAAATTTTCTGATTCACATATTGGCATCCCATCAAAAAGTTCGAATTAACAAAATAATATATCTATGCATGATGTCAAGATAATATGGGTTATAATTCTGAAATGTTCTTTTAAATATTAGTGATACTGTTACAAATAGAAGTAGTTGTTTGTTAGTTTATAAATATTTAATTCTTAAATGTTATACTTAAGATTATCTAACTTTTAAAAAATATATAATTAAGTATAATGATGGTACTAACCTTATCATTTTGTTGTGTCCATTGGATGACTAGCTGACACCAATGTGATGCGTCTACACCAGATGAAATAGTCCCCATAATTTCCTCGTGGGTCGGCTACCCTAGTTGTCAACTTTTAAATTACTCTTAAGGTTACACCACTTAACTCCAACGGAATGAAAAATCCAATGACGTATATGTCTAGGAAATACAAACTTTGACTACAATATAAAGAAACAATTTATTACTCATAACTTAAACCTTAATATTGAAATTTATATAATATTTATCTCACATATACTTTAGCTAAATTGTTTTTCTTAAAGGGCTTCATACCCTTAGGTCACCAATTTGGGAAGGATATGGGTGCCAGTATAAGACTTTTAGCAATGACACCTAGATATGATCCTAATAAAATAAACTCTGGAATGTTCCTTGGGACATTATTCTCATTCACCTCTATATGCACATGTGCACCTGGTGGCTTATTTTGTATGTCAATTCATGTGGTGCATCCATGCATTAAATTTGCAAATTTTTCACCATGATTATTTTGTTCAATAATATTGAACTCATTCGGCTCCATCACTGGATTTTGAAAAGGATCATTTGGACAAAATATGTCTCTAAATAATCCATTTATATCATCTATTCTTATATCCTCAGAAAGAGCTTCACCTTCCTTCAACTTTGGTGTGGCACCAGATGCTTCATTCATTACACATTCACTTATAATACAATTCTCTTCCCCATGTCACTTCCATACAACATATCCAACAAAAAGCCTTTGAAAATTAAATGGTCTTTCACATCTTTTGTAGAATGGAAGTACCTATTAATGCATGAGTTGCACTGACATAAACTTTTCCTTGATAAATTATGGCTTCGATCTGCAAACACAATGAATTATTTACACTATTTACATAATCATGGCTCCACTTGGCTTTTATAAAACTTTTTATCCACATTAAGTGAAAATGAGTTTCCAAGTCACTATTAAGAATAAAGATTCATTAGGTCACTCAAAGTTTTATGCAACCATTATCTTAATTAACTTGCAAACATATTGTTTATGCAACCACTAGGTGTTACCATCCTCATTTTTTTTCTTTTAATGTATCCTTTACACACATTTGTTTTCTATATCCACATGATAAGTTCTCATGCAAATTTTTAATATTTAAAGTATAGCTTGATAATTTCAACACAAATTAAAAAACATGTGAATTATATTATTGTCATGAAATTAGAACATATGACAATAGTTCCTATGTAGTTGAACCCATATATTTTATCACAAATTTACCCTAATGTGGGATATAGGAAAGCATGACTATAACCTTTTAAGAAATGTCCTCACACCTTTTGTTAATTATCTATGTGAGATTCAATCACCAAGAAATTAGTTGCTTAACTATCTCATCATTCTCGTGACATAATTTTTTATTTTTCATTAATTTTTTTGTATTAATTTAAATATTTAATTTATTTTTTACTAATTATTATTATAATTTTTACACACACACACTTACATATGTGTTTTGAGATAATTGCTACTTAGTTTTGCATGTTTGATATTCTTATAACTTGTATGTTTTTTATGATTCCAAATATTATTGATTTGATTATTATTTCTCCTAACAAATTTTAAAATAATTATTTTGCTCTTGTGTGTACTAACATTTCAGAAAAATCATACTCCAGAATGTTAAAGACTTCAAATCAAAATCAGTTTAGAGTTTATTATGTTTGAAATCTATATTTTTCATTTTATTGAGTCTGAGATAGTGTGATTGTAATTGAGTAACTAAGCACATACACATTGGGGGAGAGTTTAAAATTTATTTTTTTAAAACAGATCGTGTTGTACTATATCTCTTCGTACGGGATGTTCTGGTCAGTTATTTCTCTCAATGAGCAATTGAACAAATAGATTTGAAAATATTTTTTTTAAGTATGGATCGTACGGGACGATATTAAATTTTGTACAAGGATGAATGCCTCTATTTTGTCCTCGAACGAAGATCATATGGGACGATATTAATGTTTGTACCAAGATAAATGTCTCTATTTTATTCTTGTACGAAGATCATACGGGACAATATTAATATTCATACCAGGATGAACATCTCTATTTTATTCTCATACAAAGATCGTATGGATGATATTAAATTTTATACATGGACGAACACCTCTATTTTTTTCCTCATATGAAGATCATGTGGATAATATTACGTTTTATATAGAGATGAACGACTCTGTTTTGTTCTCAAACAAAGATCGTACGGGCCGATTTCCATTTCATACCAAGATAAACATTTAGGGACTGTTCCCATTCATTTCGTTCTAAAATTTCATATAGACAAAAATTAAATTTTCTAATTGTTCGTCCCGGACGAATTTAGTTCATACCGGATGATGATCGGGTATGAAATGATTTCATACCAATTCATAATAGGTTTGTAGGCAATAGTATTTGAACTTTTTTTACGTACAAACATTCGATCGTACAGGATGATTGTATACTCTCTAAATTGAGAAATTTAGTTTTTTTTTTTTATAGTTTTTCATGTCTTTGGTATATAAGGTCCACTAAAATTGACGTGAGAGAGTCTTGTCTATGTGATTTTTCAAGGGCAATTGAAAGAGAGAGTGTGAGAGAGTGTTTGAGAGAGATTTCTTACAAGTGGAATGTGAAGGGTTCATAAGGTTACTCAAAGGTAAAGAGCTTTGAGTGTGATTTGTGTTTTTCACTCTTCCTTTTGTCTTTAGATACTGCTCATGAGAAGATATTCAGATAACTTCCGGTTCTTTGCCAAAACTTGGGAAGTGTAAAAGGACGAAGTTTCTCTACCTACACTTGGAGGGTGTGAATGGACGAAGGTTCTCTGCCTATACTTGGAGGGTGTGAAAGGATGACAGTTCTCTGTCGACACTTGGAGAGTATGAACAGCTGATGGTACTCTGTATACACTTAGAGGGAGGGAAAGGATGAAGGTTCTCTGCCTACACTTAGAGGGTGTGAAAGGATGATGGTCCTCTACCGACACTTGGAGTGTTAACAACCAACGGTACTCTGCCTACACACTTGGAGGGTGTGAAAAGATGAAGGTTTTATTCCTATACTTGGAGGGTGTGAAATGATGATGGTTCTCTGTCTTACCAAAGATTGGTGGAAGAGAGTTTTTATAAAGGCTTCTCCACCTTGCTGTGGGGGTTAAAGGAGAGTCACTTTAGTAATAATGCAATACCTAAAGTGGGAGGCTTCAGGGAGTGGATGTAGGTCGTGTTTGATCGAACCACTATTAATCTTTGTGTCTTTTATTTTTCCGTTACTTACTTACTGCAAGTTATTAATTTCATGGTTGAAAAGTTATTTTGAAAAACTTTAAATTAACTTGCTTTGTATATCAATCGGTTTCACTTTTAAAATCCAAGAGTAATTTTTAAAATTACCAATTCAACCACCTCTTGGTTAACCTTGTGACATTATTTTAGGTTTAACAGCCTAATCGATATTTGATAAGAATCAATAAGTGGTATTAGAGGTTTGTTTCAAAATTATAAGTTTAGACTACTTTTTAATAAATGAGTATGACTACTTTTGGAAACTAGAACACACCTGAAGGGTGTTTGATTACTATACATCCTTTATTTGATAACATCCCTTTCAATTTTTTGAAAACATGCATGTCTATATTTTTACAGTCACTAGATTATCGTATATGGATTTTAGTTCAAAAAGGGTATAGAAAATCAACTAGATTAGTTGATGCTATTAGAATTGATACACCATTTGCTGAATGGACTGTAGAACAACATGACTTAGCACAACTAAATGCAAAGTGTTTAAACAATTTTTTTTGTGCACTTAAGTTAGAAAACTACATGCGGGTTTCCACTTACAAAAGTGGAAAGTACATGTGGGACAGACTCTGTATTACTTTTGAAGTGACAAATGAAGTAAAGTAATATAGAATAAACATCTTGTAACATGATTATGAATTGTTTCTCATGAAACCAAATGAATCCATTTTTGTAATGTATACAAGATTTACTCAAATTGTCACTTCTTTACATACATTGGGTAGGGAACTAGCGAATGCTGAAATGGTTAATAAGATTCTTCATTATTTTCCTACTACATATGATGTTAAAATAACTACAATTATAGAATCTAAAGATTTGAATGTTTACTCCATTTATAATCTTCTTGGTTCACTAATTGCCTATGAGCAAGAAGTGAGTTAAAGGAAGGTTGATGCAGGTGAATAGTGAAAGGAGAGAGCATTGCACTAAAAGTAGAGGAGTTAAGTAGTGATCTATCGTAACTTGAGGATGAGGATGACATTGCCTTAATGACTAGTTAGCATAGAAGCTTTCTAAAGAGGAAGCAGAAGAGACGCCAATAATGGAACAAAGGTAAGTTTAATAGGAATGTTAAGGTTTCAAATGATGTGATCTTCTATGAATGTAGGAAACCTGTATACAAAAAGTTAGATTGCCCAAACCTAAAAGCCACTCCCAGCAAGGAGAATGTAGAGGAGAAACCAAATGTGAAGAAGGGCAAGAAGAAATTCCAAAGATCTTTTTGGGTGGACTCAACTTTGAATTCGTCAAAAACTAAAAAGGAGGAGGATGTCATGATGTATGTGACTTAGCATATGCTGAATTGTTTGAAGTTTTTGAAAGGATTTATGATGTATATAGAAAGTTAAAGAAAATGTATGCTAGTCTACATATAAAATTACAAGAACTGCAAAGATAACATGAAATCCTTAGGAAAGATCATAAATTGATAGATAATAATCACATGAGCTTACTTGATGAATTTGATAACTTGAATAAGGGGAATGAGATCTTAAAATCATCATATTCTCAATTGGAAAAAGAATTAAAGAATTTTAAGGATGAATTAGAAAATAAAGAGCATTATTTAAATATAGTAATAATGTGTTAAAAGATTTAAACACATTTCTTAAATTGAAGGTAAAAGCTCTTAAGGAAAATAGGAAACCACCAACACTTGAAGATTTTACTAATCCAATTTTGTATCTAAAATTTAGACAACCTAGGAAGAAATAGAGTAATTATAGAAGATTGAGAATTCCGTTTCTTGGAGTCAAATGTTATTCTTGTGGCATGTTTGGACATATAGCACACACTTTTACTTTGGATAGGAAAACTCATTTAGTATGGAAACCTAAGATGCACAAACCTAGACATATCATACATACATCTAGTTTTAAATTGCCTAAAGGAGAACCCAAATTTGTTTGGATTCCCAGGTCTAACATTTGATAGTTTTATAGGCACGCTCATATACAAGGCCCCGTGAGAGCATTTGGTACCTAGACAATGGTTGCTTAAAGCATATGACTCGAGACACTAAGTAATTTATATCGCTAGAAGCCAGAAGTGGAGGCAGGGTTACACTTGGAAGGTGGTTGGATCAGGTATGATTAGAAATTTGCAAAACTTTTTTATTGAAAATATGCTAATTGTAGAAGGCTTAAAGAATAATCTATTAAGTATTAGTCAGCTATGTGATAAAGGATACAGTCTTTAATTTTTTCATACTAGTTGCATATTAAGCCTAAATAGAAATAATGTTTTGAATAGATTAAAGGTAAATAATATTTATATGTTAGATTTAAATTGTATAAAAACTCCTAATACTTTTTATTTGAAAAATATTTTTGATGAGTCATGATTATG
Organism: Dendrobium huoshanense; assembly: GCA_016618105.1. NCBI lineage: Eukaryota > Viridiplantae > Streptophyta > Magnoliopsida > Asparagales > Orchidaceae > Dendrobium > Dendrobium huoshanense. The sequence continues at coordinate 64,432,810 of CM028359.1, read as the reverse complement.
TTATTGGAGACTTTGTCACTCTAGCATGAAAAATCTTAGAAAAGTTACCAAAAGAGATTTGATTAGAGGTATACCAAAATTAGACTTTATTAAGGATCACCTTTGCGATCCATGTCAATTAGGAAAATAGGTAAGTCCTCTTTTCAATCCAATAAGGATCTTAGAACTAGTAAGCCTTTGGAGATTTTACATATGGATCTTTTTAGACCAGTTAGAATTGTAAGTCTAAGAGGGAAGGTATTTGGATTTGTTATTGTAGATGACTTTTCTAGATTCACTTGGGTTAAATTCTTATATCATAAGGGTGAATCATTTGAGGAGTTTAGAGGATTTTTTACTTAGATTCAGAGGAAACTAGGATGTGAGATTTTAACTATTTAAAATGATCAAGGCGGTGAATTTGAAAATGAAAATTTTGAGGATTTTTGGCCATATGAGCGGGAATGCTCTTTGGAGGAATGGGTAAAATCATCCTGCTGTGTAATAATGTTTTTATCTTTTTTTTTTTTTTTTCATTTTTAGCCATCTGAGTGGGAATGACCTTCCCTGAATATAAGTGAACTTCCTTTATTAAGTCATCGTCAGTAGGAGATTCACTTGGCTCTAGGGTGGTGGCTTGTCCTGGCTCTAAGGAGAGCGCTTGGAGTGGGTTCTCGAATTCATCTTCCGAATCCATATAATAACCACCCTCTAGGATATTAAAGACTGGTTCTTTATCACACTCAGACTCATCTTCACATATAAGATCATTTATATTACAAGAAGTATATAAAATATCAAAAGAGAGAGTACTGGAAGAAGTAGAAGTCAATGTAGCAGGAGTAAAAGACCAAAAGTTGCCATAATCACCATCTTATTTTATTTCATCATCAATCGAAAGTAGAATAAAGTCCTTCAGCGTTAGTGCTGGAAGGAGCCCCATATTTCCTTTTAAGGTTACAACAAGCTTTTTTTATACATCTTTCTAGTGCATGTAAAACAAGAAGAAAAAATGTGCTCAGTAGGCACTACAATAGAATAAGAAGGAGAAAAAGGCGCTGATGTAGTAACTGAGATGGTAATTATCGACTCAGCCTGAAGAGATCTCCTCTCAACTGCCTCCAAACTTTAAACTGTATGGTCAATCATCTTTTTTGTATTCTGAGGAGTGCCAGCTTCCACTCTCCCTCAGAATCTCTGTGTGATATGCTACTACTTCCCTGGCTGTTACTATCATTGACACTATAGCAGAAACCAAAAGTCATCTGAACTGTTTGAGTGGTCTAGCCCTGGGGCTACACTAAGTCACTATCCTATAAATGTATCTTCCCACTGGTCAGGAGCCTCTTAACCTTGTCCTTGAACACATAATAATCCTCTATAACATGCACGATATATCTGTGAAAGGGATAATAGAATGGGTGGTATATTTGTCCCTCCTACTCCACTCTACTATTATTCAAGAAATTTAAGATGTTTTTATTAATAAGAAATTTAAAGATCTTTTTTACACTTTCTCTCTTAAATGAGTATTCTTTGCTCAGCTTCTCTTGTAGGTAGTACTGGCTAGTCCTACGGAAGGGTATGGACTATACTGCTGACTAACTGGGTGAGTACAACTACTATGGTGGTGTTGAACTGTCTATAGATCTCTTGCCCTTATTCAGTGTCCCATAGGTATTATTTACCTACCCTTTCTTAGAAGGAGGTGGCCTTAAAGACTCCTACCGTTGAGGTCTACGCAAAGGTTGAATCTCAACCTTAGGAGGGACTACATCGGGTATGATATCCTGTAAGTAGACCTTCATCAATAACTTTTGGAAGGTTTTAATATTGAAACGCTTCATGTATGGTGCTAGGGGACCACCTATATTCTTTAATAATATCTCCACTGCATGTTACTCCTATAACTGAGGCTCATACTATAGGATAAGGTTCCTCCATCTGACTATATAATCCGGGAGAGTCTCTCGAGGATGCTGTCTAGCCACAACTAACTCTCCAACTGTGACCCAGTGCTTAGCACTAATAAACCTCTGAATAAAAAGCTGCTCTAACTCTTCAAAGATGTGGACCAAGTCATTGGGAAGGTTGGCATACCAAGCAAAGGTCAACCCAACTAGGGTGCTAATAAAGAGTCTCAATATTAGGGCATCATTCCCCTATATGTTGTAACATATAGCCTGGTACTATGCCACATGCTGCCTCAAGTTCCCAAACCCATCAAACACATTGAAATATGGGGGAATAAAGCCCGGGGATAGGGCTCCCTCTCAAACTCAACTAGGAAGCGTCTCCTCTTGCTAACAACCTCTCCAAACTTCCTGGAGGAAATTGCCTGCTCATTCTTCCAGGCTATCAAGTCCTAAATTTTTCATACTGACAACTGAGACAACTGACTTTAAACCAAAGTAGTAGCCACTGTAGGTGGGCTTGGTGCTGGTGGTGGAACTACAGGCTCATCTCTAGATGTGGTAGGAGTGGCTATGCCCATCATCTGGGGCATTACCCCCAAAGCTATCAAATGTGCAGTTACTATCACCATCGCTCTGGCCATCTCTGCCATTTGAGTCTGAAGATGCAAAATAGTAGCCTCTATATCAACTAATTTTGGATAACTGCCCACCTCAGGCTCTCTTTGCTCATCCTCATCCTCATGCTTTCTTTGCTCATCCGAATGACCTCATTGGGTAACCATATAAACTCTGTGTACTTATAAGTCTTCATCTAACTCATCCTCAAGTACATCCTCCTTGAAGAAGGTTTGATGAAGTGCCTCTATGTGTGAACCATTTGAACCATTGTGAGGAATTATAACATTTGTATCACAAACCATCAGGACTGCCTCAGACCCAGATGGAATAACTGTCTCTATCTGCTCAATTGCCTCTGCCAACTGTATTGTCTCGATAGGGGTGTCTGCCTATCATCATCTCTAAACCCATCTACTACAGCGGAACCTAGAAGGGGAAATTGGTTGCTAGGGGGCCATAAATATTGAATGAATCTGAGCTCTGGTCGGCTCCAACTACTGTCTTGATCCATGATGATGATGGCATCATCCAACACAAGGGGTAATTGTTTATGGTTGGACTGTTAGAACTGAACTAAATGGTGTGCTGCCTGGGTGACTGTCCTCTCTACCACTTGTATGTCTACCTCAAGGTCTGTCTCTGTAATTGAATGGATGCTTGAGAGATCTGATGAAGTAACCTCTCATGACTAATAATCCCTCAACTTCATGCTAGGTGGACTATACTCTGAATCCACTAAGAGAGGGTTTAGGCAATATCATCCCTAAGGTCACTAGCTCAAGGTAAAAGGAGTGGTAACATGAGTTATCACCACAATGAGAGACATCCTCCTCATCACGACTATGTGCCAGTGGAGAGAAGAGTCCTCCCTGTCCTGCTTCTATCTTAGGCGCTACTAGAATAAATGGGGTAGGTGGAACTGAAATTAGTCATGGCTTCCACTACATGGGGACCACTCTCCTCTTAACAGGATCCTAGTGAGCCACTGCCTCTACCATCCTTTGTATATATATCTCAAATGCAGCCAATTTTGGTCTTCTATTTTTGTTCCTCTGGACCCTTTTCCCAAGGCAAAAGGTGGAGGAGAAAGGTACATCTGAACCCACTGCTTGAGGGATAGGGGGAATAGGAGCTATATTAAATGTTGAGGTCTGATCGACAGTCTCAGGGTGAGAGAGCCGAGAAAACAAAGAAGCCCAATAGGAGGAAGGTGAAGGAACCTTAATCTGGGCACCCCTCTTCCTAGAGGAAGGAGGGGGAACCCGAATGCGAGCTGCCTCCACCAAAATAGTAAGGGGAGTAACAACTAATTACCGGAACTAAGGGTTCGGGGTAACCTACATGATAGGTATGGTTGGTACAGGTCTCCTAACAATTGGATGAGTAGGAGGAACTAGGAGTGGTTTAGGCACTGGCTGCCTAACCATAAGGCACACTGGCTACACCGGAAGGGGAGCGCGATAAGTAGGTGCATGGGCTATCCGTCGAGCTAGTGGTCATCCAATGGGGCGCCTGGCTATGTGTCATCTCCTTTAGGTAGGAGAGAATGCAGCAGTCTTAGCCGGGGTTTATCCATTAAGAGTGATGAAAGTTGAGTCTATAAAGGAACCAAAAGTGATCCCTCCAACGGGCGGATTAGTCAACAGGAACTCAGGGAGTGTCACCTGCGGTCCGAGCCAAAATCGAAAGTCACAAAAGAAGTATGTGAAGCCATGACATTGATGCCAAAATAATAGAGAATTAAAAGAATTAGTAAGAGTTGATTAAAGAAGAGAATGGATAAGGTACTAAAAGGCTTAGAAGGCCAGAAGGAAAGGGACCATAGCTATAGGAAACCCTATCAAAGAGGGGAACCTAACTAAGATAAGGATCCTAACTAAGAGTATGATGGACCTAATCTAAAGAGTACCATCATAGAGTATACAAAAGAAAGAATAATATAAGATCCAAAGATGGGCACGAACCCACAACACACACACATACACACACACACACACACACACACACACACACACACACAGAGATATATATATATATATAACTTTTTAATGCTAATTTTATCAACTAATATATTGGACACATTCCCCCACTATTAAGATGCCATGTGAAAGCTAGATAGAAATAACTAATTATGAAGTTAATGGAAAGAAAAGGTAGTAGTGGACTTTTATATATATGTTCTTGATTCAATGAAAGTTCAAAAGTTGGAAGAACCAACCAAGTAATGATCACGCTATCTTCTCAAAAAAAAAAAAAAAAAAAAAAAACCAAGTGGGGAGTAGTTTATAATAGGCACAATTATTGAAAAGATATTATCTTTATTCCTATCTTCTTTTAATTGTTGGAAGTAATTTTATTTGTAGGGGTCAAGTAGTGTAGATAAAAAGCACAAGAAAAGTTATTGACTATAGCTTTGCTGAAAAAATATAGTTGAGAGGCAATGAGAAGTCAATCTAAGTAATAAAACTTCCTAAAATGGTTTGAAGAAGCTAACTTTAACAATTTTTGTAAGTTCGAATAGGTTGTTGGCCAAAATATTTATCCCAAGGCTAACCAAGTGAGGGGTGAATTAATAATTTAAAAATTCTCTTGGAAAATTAAAAAAACTGATTTTGGATTTAATTACAATGAAAAATTTTTCTCAAAATAAATTTCTAACCACAAAATTAAAACTTGCAGAAAATAAAAATGTAGTAAACATAAACATAAAAAAACATAGAATTTATAGTGGTTTAGTCCAACGAGACCTTCATCCACTCACATAAGACTCCCTCTTCAAGTATTTCACTATACCAAAGTGCCTCTCCTTTTTCTCCCACAGTAAGGCGGAGAAGTCCTTACAAATACTTCTCTTTCACCCAACCCAAATGTGGCAGAGTACCATCATCCTCTCTCACCCTCCCAGTGATGGCAGAGAATCATAATACTTTCACACTCTTCTAGTATCGGTAGAGTACTAGCATCCTTTCACACCCTCCTTGTGTCGGTAGATTACCATCATCCTTTTACACTCTCCTAGTGTCGGTAGAGTATCAGATCTCCTTTAAAAAAATTCTTTCAAGAGACTTCAAGAAATTAAAGAAGAACTTTGAATAATATGAAAGAGATCCTCACTCTTGGGCAACCTTGTGAATTTCCTCACAAATCCCTCTCAAGAGATCTCTCACTCTCCAATTCCAAGACACTCTCCCAAACAGTCTCCAAGTGCACTCTCAAAAGAAATTCATGGTAGGAGTTATGATAGTTAGTTTTTAAGACTTAAATATGAAAGAAAGGAAAAATCATTAAGAAAACCAAAAATTTCAATCTGACCATCTTGGATTGTACATTATGACCGTACTTTATATGTATGTATAGTTCAAAAAAATTTTGTACGATCCTGGACAAACATATTTCATACTCTTACTATCTTATATACGAACTAACACTGTATAATATGAACAGTTCAAAATTGAACAAGTTTGTCCAGTATGATTTCGTACAAACCCATTTCATACTCTGGATATTATTTGTATGAACCCCGTATCATATAGTACAAACTATTTAAATAAAATGTTGCTTCATAGGTACTCTAGACATCGTTAGTATGAAAATAATTTCATATAGTACGAACAGTTCAAAAAATTTATCTATTTGTATGGATGAATTGGTACACACCCATTTCATACTGTAGATGTCATCTGTATGAAAAAATAAATTATGCAGTATGATCATTTCAGGAAATGGTGAGTTTGTTTTGGATAAATTGGTACGTATCCATTTCATACCTGGACATTGTCTGTATGAATCTAACTTCATAAAATACAAATAATTCAATAGAAAAAATTCTAAGGCATGATTCAATTAACTTCTTTCTGGAAGAGCACTCTAGACAAATTATCCAGTACTATTCAAGAATCGTACAGTACGATTAGTTTAAAAATACAAGTTTTGACTCGCTTTCTCAGTGTGTATGTGTGTGCACGATTACCCAATTACAATCACACTCTCTCAGACTCAAGAAAAAGAAAAAAATTATAATTTCAATTACAACAAACTCTAATTTAAACTATCTTGAAGTCTTTGATAGCCTAAAGAATGATTTTCTTGATATAATAGTACACATAAATAACACAAACAAGATTTTTTCAAATATGTATTAGGAGAAATAATAATCACCACAATAATATTTTTTTATCATAAAAAACTCACATGATATAAAATCATAGATTTGAAAATTAAGTCGCAACAATCTCCCCCATTTTGATGATGATAAATCAATTATTATTTGAGTTAACACTTAAGATATTTTTTTCTTCTAAGCTCCCCCTAACTGAATGACAAATTTATCATTTATAAGAAGTTTAAATTTAGAAATTAATGTCCAATAAGGTACCTTTTTCTTGTTATAAAAGGTATCATTAGCTTATTTTACCTAGTTTGTATTAGGTTGTCTTTATTTTATTATTAATGCAATTCTGCATTTCTTCAACAAAAAAAAAAAAAAAAACTGAATGACCAATTTAAAATAAGGGGTTCCTATGACAATAAAAACAAAAACCTAAAAATAGAAAGAAACAAAAACTACAAAAAAAAATAAAATAAAAAAATAAAAAAACGAATCATAAATAAAACATACACACTCCGCACATTTACATACATATAATACATATAATACTATACACACATACATCAAACAATCCAAAACATTTGACATCAAACAATAAAAAACATCAAATAATAACTAATGACTTCCCCTTTTGACAATAATAAAATGGGAAGTACATCTTGAAATGAAAAGTTTATATGATGAATCAAAATAGTTGATGACGAATAAAATTTTAAACTAATTGCAAATACAATATTAATTTCCTAATGCTAAAAATTAAAACTTAAATTTTAAATTAAAAAAATAACTAAGATAAGAAAATTCAATTAGATTTACTATTCATTCTAGATAAAACAAAATAAAAATAATAATTACAAAAATGAAAAATAAAGATTAATTATGTTCTAATTGAATAGTGAAGATGATTGTCAATTATATGGATTTGTATAAGACATAGAATGATAAAAGAAAAAAGTATGAAATTTTTAATTGGTGACATTGCGCATCTTTTCAATTTTTTGTGGCACACTCTATGCAATTTTTCAATTTAGGCTAAATTTATGCCTCCTTTCACTTTGGTGAACATTGTACATCTTTTCATGTTTAGCACATTTTGTGCATCACTTTTTTTTTTCTTTTTGAGTCTTTCCAATGACATTAAATCATAACACAAAATCAAATAATAAACAAAAATAAACACATTGAAAAATAAAAAAAATAAAAAAAAGTTATGTATCATGAAATTGATCTTCTAATCTATATCAAACTATAATTTTTAATTTAAATTTTGCAAGGGAATTAATTTGTAGAGCAAAGTAATTCAAAATCCCAATCTAGAGATTAATTATAAAAGATTTCTCTATAAAAATATATATAGTTTAAGAAGAGAAATTTTAATGCACATCAACACAACATTTTGTCATTTCATTTATCATTCAGAACACATACAAACATATTTTTTCATTCAAAATAACAAAAATATAAGAACAACACATGAAGACACTAACACATAAAATTACTGTCATCACAGGAAAACATCTCAACAATAATAAATACAAAAAACATGTTAGATCAACAGCACAAAAATATAACTAATATCTTAAGGGGCCTTAATCTGGAGGTATTGGAGGATTGAAAATTATAAAATAACTATTGATCATAGCTATATTAGTGTTGATCGAGTTGAATTGCCCTTGGATCCACCCCCTATTATCATTATACCTCACATCGTGATGGTTAAGATGAGTCTCAATTTGATAAAAATATTGATCAAAAATAGATTCTAGTCTGTCAAAGTATTGGACCTTTTCTTGATAGAAGTTCTGGTTGGGTCTAGGTGCAGGTGCTAGATTAGGTTCCATTTCTTCTCTAAGATATAAGCAATTAGATGTCCTAAGGACACATTTTCCTTCCTCTTATTATGAAGAAGTCCAATATCAAAAGATTTGTATATATAATCTATGATAAGTTAGGCTTCATCAAAAGGTTTTTTAATCATTATCAAGTATGTGAAAGTGGATAAAAGAGGAGTAAGATTTATATGATCACCAGCTTTGGGAATTATAAAGGTTCTCAAAATGTGCTGAATGATCCTAGCATTTTAGTTAAGAGTATAGACATGAGAAAGATGGCTTACTTGTGCTACACCCTTAAGAGTCTGGTTTGTTTCTGACCAGTTAAAATCTACTCTAGAGGTTAAAGTGTGTGCTCTAACTCCTTGGGTTCTAAGTTAAAGTAAGTTGCATATATCTTCTTTAATGATTTCTATATGCTGCTTAAAGATGAAGGAGGTAATGCTAGTGTGTTTTTGGTTTACCTTCATGTTTGCAAGGAACATTTGAAAAGTTTCACGATGGTAGGCATAAATCAGCATAAGGACTAAGGAAACTGGTTTGAGGCAAATATGGGCATGACAAAAAAGTTGATATCACTCTGTATAAGAAGTCAAGAGGGGTTATTTTGGCTACAAAATACCTATCAAAAGCTTCCTCACTCTCTTTAGAGAGGACGTTGTCGTGTTTACCAGATCAAGAGGATGAGCCCTTAGAAGTGCAAGGTTATTTGCTACTACTAGCTATTCCTAAGGTTTGGACTCAAGAGGGTTTGGAAACAAAAAAGAATGTGAAGAAAAAATTATTCAAGACATTTCTATTTAAAGAAAAATGAGTACATAACTAAATTAATATCATATGTACAATTTTAAAATCATATGTGACAAAAAATTTTTGTACATACAAATAGAAATAGCCAAAAATGAAATATATTTTTGTAACGCAACATTCCTGAGGCATTGTTTCGTACAGTCTTTTTGACCAAATGATCATATAGACAAACACCTATTCATTTGGGATGTTAAAAAAAGAAAATATCATTTTATGAAGGTTAGGTTCTTCCATATAAGAAAATGACAACATGATCATATAGATGAAATGTGATTTTTTATGTACGATCTGACAAAAATAATTGAACATTTGGAAAACCATCCCCAATCATACAGATGAAAAACACATTATCATATAGATGATGACGGCATCATATAGTATGATCTTCACTGAAAAACTCTGTCATGCATGCTCAACACATAAAGACATTATGTATACGTTACAGAATTCTTATAATATGAAAAATTTCATACAGTACGACGAGAACACTTAAAATAAAACATGATAAATTGATAACTTTTTCAAACACAATGACATGCTTCAAATAAAATAAAAAAAACACAAACCACACAACTATCTAAAGCAAAATAAATAAAAATAAAACAAAAAACACACAAACATTCAAACAGTAGTAAACAAATAGAGAAAATAAATAAACACATAATTATACAACTAATCAAATTTTCAGAATTTCAATTTAAGAATTAAGATCAATCAAACTTAATCAGGTTCTTAAAGTGCTAAACTTGTCCAAAGTCTGTGGTTTTTTGAAAATATCTTCCAGTTGATTCTCAGTTATAATATGATTCAATTCAATCTTTCCCTTAGTTATTTGATCTCTAATGAAGTGATGCCTTATATCATTATGTTTGGTTCTAGAATATTGAATATGATTCTTTGAAATACATATGGCACTTGTATTATTATAAAAAATTGGAATGGTGCTAATTGAAAATCATAAGTAAATCAGTTTTTATTTTAACCAAATAACTTATGACACACAACTACCTAAGGCAGTATATTCTCCTTTAGTAGTAAAGAAGGGCTACTAAATTTTATTTTCTACTAGACTAAGAAATTAAAGGGTTTCCTATGAATTGATAAATTCCAAAGATACTTTTTTGATAAACCTTATATCCTATAAAATTAGAATCAGAATATCTAATGATTTCAAAAGAAGAGCTATGCTTAGAATACCTCCCTAAGTTTTAAGTTCCCAACATATACCTCCCTAGTTTGTATTAGGTTGTCTTTATTTTATTATTAATGCAATTCTACATTTCTTCAACAAAAAAAAAAAAAAAAAAAAAACTGAATGACCAATTTAAAATAAGGGGTTCCTATGACAATAAAAACAAAAACCTAAAAATAGAAAGAAACAAAAACTACACAAAAAAAAAAAAAAAAAAAAAAATAAAAAAAAAAACGAATCATAAATAAAACATACACACTCCGCACATTTACATACATATAATACATATAATACTATACACACATACATCAAACAATCCAAAACATTTGACATCAAACAATCAAAAACATCAAATAATAACTAATGACTTCCCCTTTTGACAATAATAAAATGGGAAGTACATCTTGAAATGAAAAGTTTATATGATGAATCAAAATAGTTGATGATGAAGAAAATTTTAAACTAATTGCAAATACAATATTAATTTCCTAATGCTAAAAATTAAAACTTAAATTTTAAATTAAAAAAATAACTAAGATAAGAAAATTCAATTAGATTTACTATTCATTCTAGATAAAACAAAATAAAAATAATAATTACAAAAATGAAAAATAAAGATTAATTATGTTCTAATTGAATAGTGAAGATGATTGTCGATTATATGGATTTGTATAAGACATAGAATGATAAAAGAAAAAAGTATGAAATTTTTAATTGGTGACATTGCGCATCTTTTCAATTTTTTGTGGCACACTCAATGCAATTTTTCAATTTAGGCTAAATTTATGCCTCCTTTCACTTTGGTGAACATTGTACATCTTTTCATGTTTAGCACATTTTGTGCATCACTTTTTTTTTTCTTTTTGAGTCTTTCCAATGACATTAAATCATAACACAAAATCAAATAATAAACAAAAATAAACACATTGAAAAATAAAAAAAATAAAAAAAAGTTATGTATCATGAAATTGATCTTCTAATCTATATCAAACTATAATTTTCAATTTAAATTTTGCAAGGGAATTAATTTGTAGAGCAAAGTAATTCAAAATCCCAATCTAGAGATTAATTATAAAAGATTTCTCTATAAAAATATATATAGTTTAAGAAGAGAAATTTTAATGCACATCAACACAACATTTTGTCATTTCATTTATCATTCAGAACACATACAAACATATTTTTTCATTCAAAATAACAAAAATATAAGAACAACACATGAAGACACTAACACATAAAATTACTGTCATCACAGGAAAACATCTCAACAATAATAAATACAAAAAACATGTTAGATCAACAGCACAAAAATATAACTAATATCTTAAGGGGCCTTAATCTGGAGGTATTGGAGGATTGAAAATTATAAAATAACTATTGATCATAGCTATATTAGTGTTGATCGAGTTGAATTGCCCTTGGATCCACCCCCTATTATCATTATACCTCACATCGTGATGGTTAAGATGAGTCTCAATTTGATAAAAATATTGATCAAAATGAGATTCTAGTCTGTCAAAGTATTGGACCTTTTCTTGATAGAAGTTCTGGTTGGGTCTAGGTGCAGGTGCTAGATTAGGTTCCATTTCTTCTCTAAGATATAAGCAATTAGATGTCCTAAGGACACATTTTTCTTCCTCTTATTATGAAGAAGTCCAATATCAAAAGATTTGTATATATAATCTATGATAAGTTAGGCTTCATCAAAAGGTTTTTTAATCATTATCAAGTATGTGAAAGTGGATAAAAGAGGAGTAAGATTTATATGATCACCAGCTTTGGGAATTATAAAGGTTCTCAAAATGTGCTGAATGATCCTAGCATTTTAGTTAAGAGTATAGACATGAGAAAGATGGCTTACTTGTGCTACACCCTTAAGAGTCTGGTTTGTTTCTGACCAGTTAAAATCTACTCTAGAGGTTAAAGTGTGTGCTCTAACTCCTTGGGTTCTAAGTTGAAGTAAGTTGCATATATCTTCTTTAATGATTTCTATATGCTGCTTAAAGATGAAGGAGGTAATGCTAGTGTGTTTTTGGTTTACCTTCATGTTTGCAAGGAACATTTGAAAAGTTTCACGATGGTAGGCATAAATCAGCATAAGGACTAAGGAAACTGGTTTGAGGCAAATATGGGCATGACAAAAAAGTTGATATCACTCTGTTTAAGAAGTCAAGAGGGGTTATTTTGGCTACAAAATACCTATCAAAAGCTTCCTCACTCTCTTTAGAGAGGACGTTGTCGTGTTTACCAGATCAAGAGGATGAGCCCTTAGAAGTGCAAGGTTATTTGCTACTACTAGCTATTCCTAAGGTTTGGACTCAAGAGGGTTTGGAAACAAAAAAGAATGTGAAGAAAAAATTATTCAAGACATTTATATTTAAAGAAAAATGAGTACATAACTAAATTAATATCATATGTACAATTTTAAAATCATATGTGACAAAAAAGTTTTGTACAAACAAATAGAAATAGCCAAAAATGAAATATATTTTTGTAACGCAACATTCCTGAGGCATTGTTTCGTACAGTCTTTTTGACCAAATGATCATATAGACAAACACCTATTCATTTGGGATGTTAAAAAAATAAAATATCATTTTATGAAGGTTATGTTCTTCCATATAAGAAAATGACAACATGATCATATAGATGAAATGCGATTTTTTATGTACGATCTGACAAAAATAATTGAACATTTGGAAAACCATCCCCAATCATACAGATGAAAAACACATTATCATATAGATGATGACGACATCATATAGTATGATCTTCACTGAAAAACTCAGTCATGCATGCTCAACACATAAAGACATTATGTATACGTTACAGAATTCTTATAATATGAATAATTTCATACAGTACGACGAGAACACTTAAAATAAAACATGATAAATTGATAACTTTTTCAAACACAATGACATGCTTCAAATAAAATAAAACTAACACAAACCACACAACTATCTAAAGCAAAATAAATAAAAATAAAACAAAAAACACACAAACATTCAAACAGTAGTAAACAAATAGAGAAAATAAATAAACACATAATTATACAACTAATCAAATTTTTAGAATTTCAATTTAAGAATTAAGATCAATCAAACTTAATCAGGTTCTTAAAGTGCTAAACTTGTCCAAAGTCTGTGGTTTTTTGAAAATATCTTCCAGTTGATTCTCAGTTATAATATGATTCAATTCAATCTTTCCCTTAGTTATTTGATCTCTAATGAAGTGATGCCTTATATCATTATGTTTGGTTCTAGAATATTGAATATGATTCTTTGAAATACATATGGCACTTGTATTATTATAAAAAATTGGAATGGTGCTAATTGAAAATCATAAGTAAATCAGTTTTTATTTTAACCAAATAACTTATGACACACAACTACCTAAGGCAGTATATTCTCCTTTAGTAGTAAAAAGGGCTACTAAATTTTATTTTCTACTAGACTAAGAAATTAAAGGGTTTCCTATGAATTGATAAATTCCAAAGATACTTTTTCGATAAACCTTATATCCTATAAAATTAGAATCATAATATCTAATGATTTCAAAAGAAGAGCTATGCTTAGAATACCTCCCTAAGTTTTAAGTTCCCAACATATATCTCAGAATTCTTTTAACTATTATCAAATGTGATTCCTTTATATTATATTAAAATCTAGTACATAAATAAATTCTAAACATAATATTCGATCTATTAGCAATCAAGTAAAATAATAATCCAATTATACCTCTAAAACTCTTTTGATCAATAGAATTTCCCTTAAAGTCCTTATCTAACTGCATTGAGAAACGTATTAGTGTAGTTACTGGTTTAACATTATCCATTTTATATTTTTTGAGGATGTCCTTATTGTACTTTAACTGACTAAAAAAAGTTCCTTCCTCATTTTACTTTATGCTAAAAATAAGAAAATAACTCAAATCTCTCACCAAACTCATTTTAAATTCAATGCTTATTATTTTTTAAAAATCATCATAAAGATTTTTATTGGTAGATCCAAATAAGATATCATCAATATATATTTGAACAATGAGTATATCATCTCTTATTCTTTTCAAAAAGAGAGTGATGTCCACCATTCCTTTTTTAAATGACTTTTCTAATATAGAAGTGCTTAACCTCTCATACTAAGAACTAGGTACCTTATTTAGACCATATAATGCCTTTTTTAATTTAAAAACATGATTAAAAAATTTTGAATTTTAAAACCTAGAGATTGATATACATATATATCCTCTTGGACCACCCTATTTAGAAAGGCACTCTTAACTTCCATTTGATACAAATTAAATCTTTTAAAATAGCAAAGGCTAGAAAAAATCCTTATCGCTTCAAGTTTGACTACAAGGGCAAAAGTTTTTTCAAAATTAATCCCTTTCATTTGATTATACCCCTTAGCCACCAATCTTGCCTTATTTCTAATCATAATATTGAAATCATCCATTTTCTTTTTGAACACCTACTTAAACAAAACAATACTTTAATCCTTAGACCTTTTAATTAATTCCTAAACATCATTTCTAACAAATTGATTCAATTCTTCCTACAAGGCCAAAATTCAAAAAATTCATCTAAAAGTGCTTGATTTATATTAGTAGGTTCAATCATCAATATAAAGGTAGAATGATTCACTTCTTTGCTAAGTCTATGCCTTGTTCTAGCACCCTCGCTAGGTTTACCTAAAATCAACTCTTTAGGGTGATTCTTAGAAAATTTCCAATCTCTTAGCAAAAGACTTTCTGATCCAACATTCGCTTCAAAATTTGACTTTTCAATTCCTTGGGAGATATTTTCAATATGATCTTCTTCTAGCTTTAACTCTTCCAAAATATCAGATTCATTAAAAACTACATGTGTGGTCTACTCTACTACCAAAGTTCTACTCTTAAAAACCCTATAAGATTTATCAACACTTGAATATCCTAAAAAAATTTGTTCATTTGATTTAGCATCAAATTTTCCTAAAAGAGTTTTTCTATTTATGACTGAATACCTTGCATCCAAAAACATATAAAATGTAAAAGATTAGGTGTTCTCCCCTAAATAAATTCATAGGGTATCTTATTCAACTTACATCTAATGTTCACCCTATTCAGAACATAATAAGTCGTACTAATCGCTTCAGCCCAAAAATGTTTTAAAAGTTAGTATTCTATCAACATGGCTCCAGTGGCTTCTATTAATGTTATGTTCTTTCTTTCGATAACCCTATTCTGCTGAGGGATCTTAGTTGCTGAAAAATTATGATCAATTCCATATTCTTTACAAAATTTTTCAAAATTTTCATTTTTAAATTTTTCTCCATGATCACTTTGAATTTATAAAATCTCACACCCTAATTTTCTCTGAGTTCAAGTAGAAAAACTTCTAAATTCCTTAACTAATTCACTCTTATGAAATAAATACTTAGCCCAAGTGAATCTAAAAAAAATCATCAACTATTACAAATCCAAAAACTTTACCTCCTAGACTTATATTTCTAACTGCTCCAAAAAGATCCATATGTGTGATTTCCAATGGCTTGTTAGTTCTAATATCCTTAATGGAATGAAAGGAGGACTTCACCTATTTTACTGGTCGACATGCATCACATAGGTGATTCTTAGTGATGTATGGTTTTTGTATCCCTCTAACCAAATCTTTCTTGATAATTTTCCAAAAGTTTTTCATACTTGCGTGACAAAGTCTTCTATGACATAACTAAGATTCATTAGTAATTATTTTAAGATAAAAAAAATTAAAAGATTTAACAAAATTCAAATCAAGTATGTACATGTTATTTACCATATATCCATGCATTACATCAATTCCATTTTGGCTTTTTATGCAGCTTGTGGGAAAATTTTTTACACTATAACATTTATCACATAGCTGACTAATACTCAATAAGTTATGCTTTAAGCCTTCTACCAATAAGACATTTTCAATGAAAAATTTATTTTTGTTGCCAATCATACATGTACCTACCACTTTCCTTATGGTACTATCTCCCAATATAACCTTGCCTCCATTCCTGACTTCTAGTTATATGAATTTTGTCGTATCTCTAATCATATGCTTTGAACATCCACTATTTAGGTACCAAATGCTCTCACACGATCCTGTATGAGATAATTTCTACAAAATGATTAAATGTTAGACTTGGGAACCCAAACAAGTTTGGGTTCTCCTCTTTGAATTAATAATCTATATGCATGTTTGATATACTTTATGTTATGCATCATAGGTCAACACACTATATATGTTTCACTATGAATAGTGCAAGTATGAGAAATATGACCAAACATTCCATAAGAAAAACATTTGACTCCAGGAAAAGAATTTACCAATCTATGTGAATTATACTATCTTTTCCTAGGTTTTTAAATTCTAGGCTTCTATTCAAGGTTGAAAAATTATTCAGGTATGGGGGTGTCCTATTTTCCTTAAGAGCTTTCAGTTCAACTTTAAAATATGAGTTAGCTCTTTCTAAAACAAAATTTTTAGCTTTCAAATGATGCTCTCTACGATCATATTCATCCATAAATATTTTTAAATCATTTTTAAGTTAAGTATGTGATGATTTTAATAGTTCATACTTTTTGTTCAAATCATCAAACTCATCCAATAGTTTCATGTAGTTGTTATCAATCAATATGTGATCGTTCCTAAGGATTTCATGCTCTTTTTATAAATTTAAAAATTCTAAATTCAACTTAGCATGCAACTTTTTGAGTTTTCTATATTCACTATGAATTTTCTCAAAAACTTTAAATAACTTATAGTAGGTTAAGTAAAATATCTCTTGATCTGACTAATCAAACTTATCAGCCATTAAATACAAGTTCATGACTTCCTCCTATGTTTCTATTTTTGAAGAATCTAAAGCTAAGTCTGCCCAAAATCCTCATTACAATCTCCTTGTGCCCTTCCTTATATTGGTTTTCTCCTCAACTTTTGCCTTGCTAGTATTAGCTTTGAGATTTAGGCATTCATATTTGATGTGTCCAGGCTTCTAGCATTCATAACAAATTACTTAATTAGATGTTTTTTTATATTTTTATGGAACTTACCTTTATTCTACTGCTAACATCTCCTTTATTTTCTTCTCAAAAATCTTTTGAGTTGCCTCATCATCATCATCAATGCAATATCATATTCATCCTCAGGTTGAGACTGATCACTCTCCAAGTTATTCACTTTCAACACAAAATTTTTCTCCTTCCACTTATCACCTGCATTAATTTATCTTTGAGTCACTCCTTTCTTGTAAGCAATTAGTGATCCAATAAGATTGATAATAAAATAAATATTTAAGTCTTTTGATTCAGTTATTACATTTATCTTTGCATCATAAGAAGTAGGCAAACAATGAAGAATTTTGCTTACCTTTTCATAATTTTTTAGTTCCCTATCTAAAGCATGAAATGAGGTGACTATTTTATGAAACTAGTATATATGTTAGTGATTAATTAATTCAGTTTCATGAAAAATAGTTCATAATCATGTACTAAAATGTTCAATCTCGATTATTTCTCCTCATTAGTTCCTTCATAAGTTATATAAAGTATATCCAAAAATTTCTTTTCTAGTTCTACAAGTTGAGACATGCATATAGTCTTCAGACTTAAGTGTATAAAAAATTGTTTAAACATTTAACATTTAATGGAGCTAAGTCTTTTTCTTCTACTGTCCATTAGTAAACAGTGTTTTAGTTATTATATCGTCTACAAGTCTAGTTGGTTTAGTGTAACCTTCCTATATTAACATTCATATGCGATAGTCAAGCGATTGAAGAAAAGTGTAAAAGTTTGTATATGCTATTCCAATGTTAACCATGAGGGTGGGGGGGGGGGGGGGGGGGGGGGGTTGATTTAGTATTTTAAAAAATCTCTTAGAAATTTTGTGGAAAACCATTTTATAATTTTTGCATAATTAAATTTTTTACTAACTATAAACTTTTCAACCACAAAAATTAAAATTACAGAAAAATAAAAATGCGATAAAAAAAAAAGAACATAAAAATTTATAGTGGTTCGGTCCAACTAGACCTACGTCCCCTCCCTGAAGACTTCATCTTCAGGTATTACACTATTACCAAAGTGACACTCCTTTTTCTCCCATAGCAAGGCGAAGAAGCCTTTACAAATCACCTCTCCTCCAGTAATCTCTAGTGTGGCAAAGTACCATCGTCCTTTCACACTCTCCAAGTGTTGGAAAAGAACCATTATCCTTTCACATCCTCTTGGTGTTGAAAGAGAATTGTCATCCTTTAGCACCCTCCTAATGTTGGTAGAGAACTATCATCCTTTCACAAACTCCTGGTGTCGTTAGAGAACCGTCATCATTTCACACCCACTTGGTGTTGAAAAGAATCAAATCTTCTCCAAAGATCTTCTCTCGACCAACTTCAAAGAAGTAAGGAAGAAATTCAACAAAACATACAAAGGGATCCTCACCTTTGAGCAACCTTGTGAACCCTTAACAAATTCCACTTGTAAGATCTCTTTTCACCATTTTAAACACTCTTCCAAAGCACTCTCACACTTGCTCTGAAGAAAAAATGAAGAAGGATATATTTCACAGTTAGTTTCTAGGACCTTATATATGAAAGGCACAAAAAACTGTCCATAAAACTAATATTTTTAATTTGACTGTTCATGATCATACAATATAATCAATGATCATATATATGAATAGTTTAAAATTTGTTCATACGATCTAGTTCAAACTAATTTCATACTATGATTGACCTATGCAAGAACTGACATTGTACAGTACGATCAATTCAAAATTGAATAGTTTCATCCAGTATAATTTAGTATAAACTGATTTTGTACACTAGATAACATACTGCATGAAACCCATATCGTACAATATGATATTTTTTAATCAAACCATATTTACTTTGGTATGAAAATGGATGAGTCCATTTTATACTCTGGAAGTCGTCTGTATGATCCTAGGCTGAATAATTGAAAAAATTTACATGTTTGTACAGACAAAAAGATATGTAACTATTTTGTACTCTGGACATCATCTGTATGAACCTAAGATCATACAGTACGAATAGTTCAAAAAAAAAAAAAAAAATAAAGGAGTTCATCAGGATGAACTTGTACATATCTATTTCGTAATCTGGACGTCGTATGTTTGAATGTAACTTTGTAAAGTACGAACAAGATTTAGAAAATTTTCTTAGCATGGTTCAATTAACTACTTTCTGATGGATGCTAATGTTAAATTATTCCATACAATCCAAAAATTATATAGTATAATTAGTTTTAAAAATTACAAATTTTTATAATCCCTCAGTGTGTGTGTGCACGGTTTCCAAATTATAATCACACTCTCTAAGACTCAAAAAAGTATAAAACGTATAGACTTCAAAAATAATAAATCATAATCTAATATGACTTAAAGTCTTCAACTGTTTGGAGTATGATTTCCCTGAAATATTAGTACACACAAATAACAAAAATAATATTTCAATATATATTAGGAGAAATAGTAATCAATACAATAATATTTTGGAATCATTAAAAACACACATGATATGAAATATAGTTATGAAAACTAAGTTGCAACAAAATATACATACATGTTTTTAAAAAATCAAAAGGGATGTTATCAAATAATGGCGGTCTAATGATCGAATATCCTTCAAGTGTGTTATGGTTTCCAAAAGTAGCCATGATAATTTTCAAAAAGTTGTATAGGCCTTAGTTTTTGAAAGTAAGCTCTAATACCAATTGAAAGTTAGAATAGGTTGTTAGACCTAAATATTTCTCTCAAGGCTAACCAAAAGGGAGAGAATTGGTAATTTAAAATTTTTCTTGGAAAATTAGAAAATGGATTTTAGATTTAACGACAATGACAAAATTTTCGCAAAATAATTTTTCCAACCACAAAATTAAACTTGCAAAAAATAAAAATGCAATAAAAAAAAGACAAAAAATATAGAATTTTATAATTCTTCAGCCCAACAAGACATATGTCTACTCTCTAAAGACTCTCTCTTCAGCTATTGCACTATACAAAAATGACTCTCTTTTTTCTCCCAAAGTAAGGCGGAGAAGCCTTTATAATAACCTCTCTTTCACCAAACTTCAGTGCGGCAGTGTATAATCATCCTTTCTCATCGTCCAAGTGATGGCAGAAAATTGGTGCCCTTTTACATCCTCCTGATATCAGCAGAGTATCAGCATCTTTTCTCACCCTCCTGGTGTCAGTTGAGTACCGTCATCCTTTCACATCCTCCTAGTCTCAGTAGAGTATTGGATCTCCTTTGAACAACTTCTTTCAGGAGTCTTCAAGAAAGTAGGAAAGAACTTCAAAGAACAAGCAAGAAATCCTCATCGTTGGGTAACCTTGTGAATCCCCTCACAAATCCATCTTAAGAGATCTCTCTCTCCAAATCCAAGACACTCTCCCAAACACACTCCAAGTGCACTCTCAAAAGAAATTTATAGTAGGATTTGTGTTAGTCAATTTTTAGGACTCTTAAATATGAAAGAAAGGAAAAACCATCCATAAAATAAAAAAATTTTATTTGACCATCTTGGATCGTACAGTACGATCGTACTTTGTACATATGAACAGTTAAAAACAAATCCTTTTACGATCATGGACAAACTGATTTCATACTCAGGCGGCCATATGTATGAATTGACATCATATAATACTAACAATTCAAAATTGAACAAGTTCATCCAGTACGATTTCAAATAGGCCTATTTTGTACTCTGAACATTGTCTATATGAACCCCATATTAAACAGTATAAATTATTTAAATCAAATAATTCTTCATAAGGTATGAACATGGATTAGCCCATTTCATACTCTGGACATCATCTGTATGAAAATAACTTTGTACAGTATGAACAGTTCAAAAAATTTACCTATTCATATGGACAAACTGGTACGCACCTATTTCGTGCTCTATATATCATTTGTACAAAAATAATTTTGTGTAGTACGATTAGTTCAAAAAATGGTAAGTTTATTTGGGATGAACTAGTACGAATCCATTTCATACTCTGGATGCATCTAACTTCATACAATATGATCAATTCAATAAAAAAACTTTTAAGGCATGATACGATTAACTTCTTTCTAGAAGAATTCTCTAGACAAATCATCCATTATGATTCAAGAATCGTACAGTACTACTAGTTTAATATACACATTTTGACTCACTCCCCTAGTGTGTGTGTGTGTATGTGCGCAATTACCTAATTATAATCACACTCTCTCATTCTCAATAAAAAAAGAAAAAGTAGAAACTTTAATTATAAGAAACCCTAATATAAATTGTCTTGAAGTCTTCGGCAGTCTGAAGTATAAT
This sequence comes from Dendrobium huoshanense, assembly GCA_016618105.1. Taxonomy (NCBI): domain Eukaryota; kingdom Viridiplantae; phylum Streptophyta; class Magnoliopsida; order Asparagales; family Orchidaceae; genus Dendrobium; species Dendrobium huoshanense. Next base: position 64,411,015 of record CM028359.1, on the reverse strand, counting down.
TTTCTTGAAATATTAGTACATACAAATAACACAAATAAGATTTTTTCCAGTTTTTTTTTAGGAGAAAGAATAATCCAAACAATAATTTTTTGGTATCATAAAAAAATCATATGATATAAAAGCATAGATTTGAAAACTAAGTCGCAACAATTTCACCCAAAATTAGCTCAGCAAATCTATCTTCTATAAATTTCATCAGCATGCTTGTCCTCATACTTGGTTTAACAACTCATTATGGTCATTTCATGAATAAACTTCCTAACTATATTTGTTTTGGAGCTGCTGTAATTATTTGTAAAAGTTTTATTAAATTATTTCAAAGAAAATAGATTTTTCTTTTAGAAAAATTCAAATAACTTTATTATTGGTATTACATTTTAGCAAATCCTATGAGAGAATCTATTGAAAGTCTATAAAGGTTGTTAAACCTTATGGAACTAGCACTTAACTTTTGGCAAACATCTTAACTAAATCCCTTGAATTGCACCATGTAGCTAAAAGAGTTCCAATGATCAATTTCTAAAAAGTTTATCATTAGTCAAGAGAGATATATAATTGCACCATATAGCTATAAAAGATATAGAATTGAATAAAACAAAAAAAATCAGGGTTTGAGAGAGAGGTATGGTGAAACCGAGTCAAAAAATGATAACCCTCCATAAAATGAAATTTTAAAACAATGGTGGACTAGTTATAGAATAACCCTCCTTAGTGTTACTATTACCGAAATGATCTATTGATCAAATTTTCAAAAGTTTTTTTAAAACCTTGTGTTTGAAATCCCTCTCTTATACCACTTCAAAGTCCATAAAAGTTTTAAAACTATATGGAACTAGCCTGAGGCTCATCAAGAGGGGGAGGGGGTGAATTGGAGCTTTAAAAAGTTTTCTTGACTTCAAAATAAAACATTATTTTTGAAATTATTCAATAAATGAAAATACCAAATCCTAATTGAAAGCAAAAGCGAGAGATTCTATCAAAAATATTAAATTTTACTATAATGATATTTTTATTTATATGACAGAGCAATAATCAATATTTTTCCCAAGTAGTTATTATTGAAAATGAAATGCACAATATATAAAACGGAAAAAGGGGAAAAACACATTAGAGATTTTTATAGCTGTTTGGTCAACCTTGACCAATATCGACTCGTGGGAGCCCTCAGCTCAAAGAATTTGTGCTAAAATAAAGTGGCTCTCCTTTTCCTTCTAAAGCAAGGTGGAGAAGGTTTTATAGACTTACTTTCCTATAATTATACCATATAGCTACAGGAGATCCATTGATCAATTTTTCATAAGCCTATATATTGTGGATAGTTATTCTATAACCCATCCGCCATAGTTTAAATACTTCAGAGGGTTATCATTTTGTGAATCACTTTCACCAAACCTGATATGATAGATTGCAAGATGCTATGTCATCATTCTATTGATGGCAGCGAACCTTGGCTCATTTTTCTCCCTCTTGGAGAAGGTAGAGAACCTCATCTCCTTTTTCTCCCTCTTAGAGAAGGAAGAGAATCTTGAGGAGCATAATAAGAAGCCTCTCTCACTAGAGAGCTTTCCAAAGACTCAATAAGGCCACAGGAGGAGCAATGGTGTAGCTAGTCTAGAGCAATCGTGTGATCCTCTCACACTACTTCTCTCTCAAGCTCAAGCTCACCTTCTACTTCCTCTCTCAAACCCTAATTTTTTTCTCAAAAGCTCATCTCTTAAATCTCATTCTTTAATCATATTCTATCTCTTAATTGCTAAGAGAAACTTAAAATTTTGCATTTGTAATAGGCTTCAAGAAACCCTAAAAATTTAAGTTAGCAATCACCGTTTGTATAATATGATTCAAGTTCACATAGTATGATTAGTTTTGAACTAGTCTCATCTAGTATGATGTGAATGGTACTTATTTAAATTTTATGAGCATATTGCATAATATGATCAATTGATCGTCTAGTACAATTTGTTATATTTCCTATGTTCATATACAATGATTCCTAGTATGACTGAAACTCGACTTTGCTAATCATTAAATATTATTCTATTCATATAGTATGATTAGTTCATTTCAAGTAGGTCATCAAGTATTATATGAATATCCTACAATATGATTAGTTTAAGAATCATGGATTTAAATTGTGCGATCTCTAAGACTACCATATTTTGTCTCTATAAATTATTTGTTACAATCAATTTTGTATAGTATGATTATATATCATTAAATAAACCATAATTTTATTGACTAATTATGGTGGTTAATTTTTGCAAGATTTTAAATATTTGTAATGTATGATTGAGATCAAATAATATGATTAGTTCTAAAATCAAATTTCAAATAATCAAAATAATCTGGTGGTTAGGGTTTTTATATCGAAATGAATTATACAATATGATCAAGATTATATAGTACGATTATTTCATAGAAACTAATTTTTCTAATTATTCATTAAACCTATTTTTAGATAAAAGATCATATAGTATAATTAAAAATTGTACAGTATGATTAGTTAAATAAATTAACTTTAAAAATATTTTTCTCTCACCCTGTGTGTGTGCATGGTCACCCAAATTGCATAAATCTTATGTGGCAAGACTCAATAAGTAAAAAATAAAGAACATAAATTACATACCCTTTTACATACTATTCTACCCAATCTTGAGTCTTCAGTAGTCTTGAGATATGTATATCTTACCTGAAATGTTAGTTCTCATAGACAAAAGAAATATCTAAAATATTTAGTGAGAAAAGCAACAATTCAATCAATAATATTTGTCATAATAAAAATTACAGACTAGGGAACCTGGATTACAACAACAACTTCTCATCATAAAAGTTGTTAGAAAATAATTATAAAGTTGTTACCAAATGAAAATATAATAGCCATCTCACAAGAAACAGTTGCTTCAAATTGACCCTTAGAGAAAAAAAATAACAACTACGATTACATCCAAACTTTGTACAGGAAGATAATGAAGTGCTTGGTTGGTGCACCTACCCATATAGAATAGCAAAAATTTCATCCCTTAAAGGATTCATAATTAAAACATATTCTACAATGCTAGCAAAAGAAGAAAAGTAAAGAGTGTGGAAAAAGGGAAAAAATGGCAATTTTTTAGAGTCTAATTAAATGTTAATTTTTTTCTTATTTTAGGGATTACTGTAATGAAATAAGAAGAACAATGAGAAAAAGATAGATAAGAAGAAGATTAAGAAGAATGAGAAGAAGAAGAAGAGGAAGGAGGGAAAGAGACCCAAAATGAAGAAGGGCTAGCTGGTAAGTGTGTTTGCATGAGGAGTAGCAAGCGGGATATGCATTATGCTCCTCTCTGATAGCAAATGCGATGCTCAGCACACATTGGTTCACAATACTTTTGTCACATGCAAGAAAAAAGAGGGAAAGATGGAGAGCCGAGCTTTACATCGCACAAGCATAAAATTATGAATTAGGGATTTTGAAAGGGCTTTATCGGCGATTAAATGTAGTGCTAATTGCATCAATTTTAACTAAAATTGACACAATTTTTTGCTATCAAAATTGATGCTAAAAGAGGGCTTTAGAAGTGGTCCTAAAACCTCTCCAAACATCTGGTGCAAAATATCCTATTTTTTAGTAGTGATAAGCATAACCTAGACTTTAGAAACTATAAATACATGTTAACCCAACTTTCTTGCACCCTATTGGACTGAATCTACTCAATAATTTCTTTACTCTTATTTGAAATAATATAAGCAATGGAGTGAGTGTAGACTTAGTAAGTTAATCTCATGTCCCATAACATTATTATATTCTTACATCATTCAGTTAAAAATGTTAACAAATAACTTTAAAATTAAATTTTATAAATAATGTTTAATTCATAACTATAGGTACACAAATGCACTTATAAATGTGGAAAGAACATGCATTGATGCCTCTTATAACTCTTAATCTTCCACCTCCAACATATTCAAGATTGGTGTAGAGTAGAGTCAATACAAAGCAAAGTGAGATTTAGTACAAAGCCAAAACAAAGTTAGAACAAAGTATTCCAACATTGATATTTCCATCTTGAACCCAAGTAGAGAACTTTCATAGAATTTATTCTTTCTAATTCAAAGCTCCATGCTATGAAAAGCATATTAATGCAACAATGATACAATGCAATTTTTTAAGAAAACCATATCATGCATCCACTTACATAAAAATAACTCACTTCTAAATTGCCAACATATAGAATCATAACTTTTTCAAATTCACAGAGATTGCAAAAATGCTAAAATAACAAAATTATTATTTGTAATACCAATAAAAAAGGTCTCCATCATCCAGAATCAATAAAAATTAATATAAAACAAAATAATTTGTGAAATTTTACTTTTTTATAATCAAATCATCTAGAATGGAGAATAAAGCAATATACAAAAAGGCACATAGTAATACCTTTTTAAAACTTAAGAAAAATAATTTTAAAAGCATAATATTCATTCTACATAGCTGAATTGAAAAGAGAAATGGGATATGTATTGCCTTTCATAAGATTGATAATTCTCTTAAATGGACGGGTGGACAAAAATAAAATTTTGAACCTTGAAACTTCTCCTTTCCTTTCTCTTTCCTTCTTCATCCTCTCCATTCTTGTTCAACAAGCTGTTGGGTGAGTTTTTGGTCAATAGTGCCTTTAGGTATTTATTATTTTTAAAAATACTAAACCATCCTAGCATCGGGGCATTAAAGCCTCCAATGCTGTAGTGCTCTTAGAAAAATTCTCAAACACTTACTATAGGATCCATTTTCAGCACTAAACTGACATTAACTCGCCAAAATACTCATCAAAAACCTCATTTTTATGCATTTTTCGGAGAGCAGAGCTTTGGAGCGCTAATTCTAACACCACAACACTTACAAGAAAAATTTTTAAAATTAAAATTTTCATTGCCTTGGCCTAAAATGTTAAGCATTATATGTTCTTAAACATTTTAAAAACTACTTATTACTAAATTAATTGAAAATTAACAGTTTTAAGCACACAATTACCTAACTTTCGAACAACAGCTATTACATTATTCCCTCCTAAAATATATGTGGTCCTTGACATTTCAAAATAGTTCTCTTTCTTCCAACGTTTCCATTTAACTTTGACCCTTTGGATTTTCTTATTCTTTAATTGCATAACATTAAATGACTGATTACCCTAAGGTTTTTCTTTATAAGACAAATTAGGTTGCTCTTCTAATGTTTCTTTAGATGCTATTTGCTTAACATATGACATCCATTTTCTCAATGTACATACATGAAATAAATTATGGACATCGAATATATAATCCGACATAAATAATCTATAAGAAGACTTTCAAATTCTTTCACTTCAAATGGTACAATGTATCAAGGACTTAACTTACTATGATTTTGTAATATACTTACTTCTTTCATTGGACTGACATTTAATTAAAAAAAATCTCTAATTAAAATTCAATATACTTACATTTTGGGTCAAAATATTTCCTCTGCCTCTCTTGAGCTACCTCTAATCTCTTCTTAATTAATTTAATCTTTAGGGTTGTGTTGTCCACTAGCTCAAAATTCATCAAAAATATTTTCTCCAAGCTCTTCAAAAGAAATTGGTGTTCCACTCCTTCATTCATACAGAGCTTCACACGATCCCATGCCAATGCTTTCTTGAAAATTATTATTATAAGCAAACTCAATGAAAGGGATATGATCTTCCCAACTTTTACCAAATTCAAAAACATGTAGGCTTAATAGATCTTCTAAAATATAAGTTCCTTTATCTGGGAATGAAAGGTTATACTGAGGTTCAACTGAGTCCCCTAACCTTCCTAAATGCCTTTCCACAGTCTTGAATTGAATCTACCATCTCGATCACAAATAAGAACCTTTGGAATTCCATACAATTAAATAAATTCCTTAACATACAACTTTGCCATATTTTTTTACTGAATTGGTCTACCTTATTGGCAAGATAATGAGCAGACTTCTTTAATATATCAATAATTACCCAAACTACATCATGTCTTTGCTTCATTCTTGCAAAATTTATAGTAATTTCTTCCCATTTCTATTCAGTAATAGGTAATGGTTGTAAAACACTATTGGGCCTCTGATGCTCAGCATTCACTCTCTAATAAATTTCACACTTGGAGACAAGTTCTTCCACTTTACACTTTAAATCAAGGTACATCTAATTACTACCTTGGTAATGGTGTAACCAAAATAATGGGCTTCATGCTCTCTCTTGAGTCACAATCATGAGGAACCCATAACATCTACCCATAGAAAATTACATCCTCCTCTTTAACTCACAACTCAAACCTCATTCTAGATTGAATCTGATCAATCAATCTCAAATATTCTTTATATATTTTTTTAAGCTTCTTTACTGTTATCTTACAACTAGGGTTGGACAAATAACTATGAAAGAATTCCACCTAACACATCTTTAAGAAACATTACATCTAGCTCAAATATCTCCATCTCTTAATCAATGTTTACTCATTGCTGCTCCTACCGACTTCCAGCTTAGTGTATCAGTAATAACATTTGCTTTATTAGGTTAGTGAATAATATCTAGATCATAGTCCTTGGTTAACTCCAACCACCACCTTTGCTTCAATTTCAACTCCTTCAGAGTAAAAATGTACTTTAAACTATGATGATATGTATAAATCTCACACTAAACACCATATAGGTATGCCTCCATATCTTCAATGCAAAAATAATAGCTACTAACTCCAAATCTTGAGTTAGATATTTCTTCTCATATAGCTTCAGTTGCTTAGAGATATGCCACAACTCTTCCATTTTTCTGAAGCAAACAACCCAAACATCTCAATGACACACCACTATCTATCTGAAAGGCTTATGTACCTGATGGAATAATAAATGTAGGAGCTTACTCAAAAATTTCCTTCAATTTCAAGAAACTCTTTTCATAGTCTAATATCCTTGCAAATGGCACAACCTTCTCACTTAATTTTATTAAAAGACTAGCAATCTGTAAAAATCGCATAACAAACTTTACATAATATCTTGTGAAACTTAGAATAATAAAAACCTCCATAACGATAAGCCAATCGACTACAGCATCCACCTTCTCGAAAAAAGTGTAATTCATTATATACTTATCACATGCGTTAGAAATGTTATAGAAGTTAGCCAAAACTCATACTTTAAAATTTTCACCTACAATTTATGCTGCCTTAACGTCTTCAATTTTATTATCAGATGGATAACATGCTCTTCTTCAGACTTTGAATATACCAAAATATCATCAATAAATATAATAATAAATTTATCAAAATATTCCTTGAACACCCTATGCATCAAATCCATACACACAAATGGTGCATTTGTCACTTTAAATGGCATCATAAGAAATTGATATTGCCTGTACCTTATACTAAATGTTATCTTTACGTTGTCTTCATTCTTTTCCCTTAACTGATGATAACCAGACCACAAATCAATTTTAGAAAAGATAATTATACCTTCTAATTAATCAAACTAGTCATTTATATTAGGGTAGATATTTTTTCTTCATAGTCACCTTGCTCAACTCTCTTTAATTGATGCAACGCTATAAAGATCCTTACTTCTTCTTCAGAAATAATACTGGAGCTACCTAAAGAGACCCACTTGGCCTAATAAATCCTTTCTCTAATAACTCTTGCAACTACACTTTTAATTCCTGTAACTCTCTTGGTTCCATTCTATAAGGGGGTTTCACTATGGGTGTTATACCTAGCATTACTTCAATATAAAACTCTATCACTTTTTTAGAGGTAACTTACATGGCTACTTAGGAAAATACCAAGGAATTCCTTCACCACTAAGACATTAGTAAGATTGTTAACTAACTTGCAGAATTCCTTCACATAAGTAAGAAAATAGAATTTATTATCAACAAAGCTTTATCCACTAATAATTTAGAGATTAAAGAAGTCAAAGTACTTTGAATCACCACAAAGAAAAAGACTTCACCATTCATGCACAAATTAATAATTTATTTACTAAGGTATTATATGAGCCTGATTTTATTTAAATAATCCTTTCCGACTATACCCAAACTCTTTAGAGAAAAGATAATCACAACTGATGCTAATGTTTAACTAAAAATAATTTCAATCTTACACAAATAGAATTTATTCAAAAACACTAAATCACCATGGAACAACATAGCAGACAATTTAGGGCATAAGGGATAGAGAGGCAAATTTAAATCATCCAATACTTGTTTAAATAGAAAAGAATGACTAATACCCAAATAAAATAAAATACTACAAGGTAGACCTAAAATGTAAAGCATACTATCACACATTCAAAGCTTCCTTTTCTTTTTATTGGGTAAAATTGTATAAGTTGGGCTGAACTGGAGGGGAACTACCAATGCTTGTAGACTCTCGCTATATTTTAGATGGTCATCTACTGAATTTATTTTTGCTGCATGTTGTTTACCATTCACTAACAACTCTAGAAGGGGCAACTGCTAGTGGTTTCCACGAATTGCCTCCAACTTCAAATCTACCTTCCAAAAAATTCTAAGGGCACTGAGATATCTTATGACATGACTAGCCATAAAAAACACTAACAAATATATTTGAAACATTTATTAGATTGTCTCTTATGATAAAATCCACATAGAGGAGTAGTGCCAATAGACATAGATTAACCTATGATCAAAGAAACTACACAACCTTCCTTCTTTGACTCCCCACTACTATAAAACTTAAGTCACTTCCCACTAACTCCATGACTAGTTAGCTATCCACCCAAACTTCTTCTTCTATTGGCATCCCATCTCTACTCATTATTGTCAGATCATTCTGCACTAACCTTGCTTACTCAGCCAACTCCAAAAAATCTTGCATATGGAATGTTAAATGGGTTCATTAGACTATCTCTTTGTTCTCTCAGAAAATGATAGCACTTCTCCTATGGACTGCTAACAAATTGAGGACTATATCGGGCTAGGGATGTAAAATCTTCTTTATACACCATTATTCATTTACTTCATTGATCTTGCCTCAAGAAATAATGAAAGTGCACTTATGGCACTAGAAAGTTCGTTAGGGATGTTAAGCCCTTATGAACTGGTCCCAAGGCTAACAAAGAAGGGGGTGAATTGGATATTAAAAACTTCTTTAACTAAAAAAAAAATCACATCCAAAACCAAGATTCACAACAGAAATCACAGTGAATAAATTAAATGCGAAAGTAATAAATAGAAAGAACACACCAGATTTATAGTGGTTAAGTCAAACCTTGACCTACGTCCACTCCTCAGAGGCACCCTTCGAGTATTGCACTAACCACATAGTCTCTCTTTTAGCCCCCACAGAAAAGTGGAGAAGCCCTTACAAAATCACTTCAACCTTCCCTGGTGCGGTGGAGCAGCCATGCCTTTTGACACCAAAGAGATCTTCTTCTTCCCAAAACTTCCCTCAAGATTAGTCTTGAATCCGATGGTACTAAGGTGTAAGCTTGCTAGAGCAAGCATATAAAACCCCCTCCACACTCCCTTGAAACCCCCTCTATGGATCTTCTCTCTCTCTTAAACTCCACCCTTTCCTCTCTCCCTTTCATGCTCTCTCTTCAAGTTTCCTATAGAAGATTGAAGCTTCAATGGCTGCCAAAGACCCATCCTAAGAGCCATGTCAAAGTTTAAATAGAAGAGCTCCAAACAAGCTCATTAATTGCAACTTGCCGACTATATCATCTAGGATGATAATAATATCATATTGTACAATCAGTATAAAATAAGCTCAATCAGCCAGGATGATTTGGGATGATCAGAAGATTTTTGTTCATATAATCCAGGCCGATAGTCTATCATGCTGTATGATTAGTTCAAATTAACACATATCGTCTAGAGCATCGCCCTGAATAGAAGCTATATGATATGTGATCATCCAGGAATAAGTAATATTTTTTAAATTGATCGTCCCGGCCGATCCAGCGATCTTTCAGGATGATGTGATCATATCAATCAATCCTTAATTGCTTTCCTTAATTATTAGATTAATTTAGGCATAATTGTGTTGCATCATATAGGATGATGTCCTGGATGATATCTAAAAATAAATAATACCTAAATAGATCTAGCAGCTGATTCTTTCTGAATTGAGCCTATCGTCCTGGCCGACATAAATATTATCCAGGATAACGAGCTTAAAGACAGCTGCCTTAACAAAGATGCCCTAATTAGAGTTTCAATTTTCAGCTGATCGTCCAAGTCGATGTTTGGATTGTCCTGGATGATGTGAGAAAAAATATAGAACTCTAAAACCAAAAAAAGAGAGCAAGGTTACAAGCAAGCGAACACCCTTACAAACCAAAAAACACATTAATAAAAATTACAAATAGAACATATTCTACAAAAACTTGAGCCTTGTAAGGTGCATTATAATCCTAAAATGTTAGTAAACATAGAAAAAAAAATATAGTGCAAATACAGGTAGACAATAGAAAGTGAGCCTTAATATTTATTATCATCAAAAACATAAACTCATAAGCTCGAGTTGCAACAAATGATTCTATATCTATTATCTCATAGAGGGTGAAACAAACCAATCTCTAAATATTTCTATGAATTCCTCACATGAAATCTCAGCACTTAATCTACCTTGAAATTTCTTTATATTGGCCTAACCAGTGGTTCTCAGTTTCTTCATCTAAAAGGAATACCGCCAAAGGATCTATCTTGCCTTCTAGTCACTACATCCAATTAAATAATTTTTTAATCTCAATAACCAATCCATTGTAGCTTGAGGATCAAGAGTTCCTTAGAAATAAAGAGATTTCAATCTAAAAAATAACTATAAATGATGATTTATATTATCTCCTTTCATTCCTCACATCCAGATTTATGCTTCTCCCATTAACTATAATACAAGCTTAGCAAATTGCAAATTTAAATTGAAATGTTTGTCATCATCAAAAAGGGGAAGATTATTACAGATCTATGGTTTATGATTTTGATGATAGCAAACAATTCTTATTTCTCTACGACTGCTTTCTACTAATATTTCAGGTTCACACGATCGGACTGCAATTTGGAATCAGCTCAAGATTGGGTAGACTAGGTCAGAGTCAGTTTGTATCTATTTTCCTTTCATGAGTCTATTATATTTGGTGTGGCACTTGATGATTTATAACTTTGAAGATTTTCTATTGTTCCCTAAAGATTTCTATTTTTGGTAACATCGTCCAGTACGATATATATATCGGCCTGGACGATCTGTCCCAAAGTAGAAACCCTAATTAGGACATCCTCATTAAAGCAGTCGTCATAAGCAGATCGGCTTGGACGATACCTGTGTTAGGAAAGTTGCTATTCTCATATTTTACATTATTGCAACTTGTATAGTTTTGATGATTTCAAATATTATTGTTTTATGTGTTGTTATCTCCTAACATTTTTTGGAAGATTTGTTTTTGCTCTTGTGTGTACTAATATTTCAGGAAAATCGAACCCCAGATTACGAAGACTCCAAATCAGATTCAGCATGAGATACTCTGTGAATTTGAATCTTATACTTTTTATTTGAATTAAATTTGAGAGGGAGTGATTGTAATTGAGTGAATAAATTTACACACACTTAAAGGAGATCTTGAAAAAGTTTTTGTACTGATCGAACGGGACGAACATTGTTCGTACGGGACGATCAGATCAGTTATCTCCTTGTAAGAGCAATAGAACGGACAAGAACTGAACTGGAAAATTTTTCTAAGGAATGATCGTCCAGACGAAATCATTTTTCGTCCCAGGATGATTGGTTCTCTGTAAAATTTTAGTCCATACGAAGTCCAGTTCGTCCAGGACGATGGGAACCGACTATGGCAGTTTCTGGCAACGTTCTACAGTTTTTGGAACCAACTTTTGATATAACTGTTCGTACCGGACGAAGTTTTTCATCCCGGGACGAACCAATTTCGTCCAGGACGAAATTGGTTCGTACAGATGAACAAATGGTTCGTACGGGACGATTCGGTGCGCAGAAAAACATGTTTTTAGCCATTTTTGGACGGTTTTTCATGTCCTTTCTATATAAGGAGTCCTAGAAACTATTACAAATGCCTTTGAAGTTGTTTTCTCTTGAGAGGGATCATTGAGAGTGAGAGTTTGGGAGAGATTGTAAGAGTGAAGAGTGAGAGATCAAGTGAGGGGTTTGTGAGGGATTCACAAGGCTACTTGAAGAAGAAGATCTCTTTGTTTCTTCTCATCTCTTTTGAAGGCTCTCAAGTGAAGTTCAACAACATTGGTCCGGTTCTCTGCCGACACTTGGAGAGTGTAAAAGGACGACAAAGTGTATCTTTGACCGTCATTGTGTCTTCGTTCTTTGGGAGAAAACTAGAAGAGAGAACTTGAAAGGAAAAGAGGAAAGGGTGGAGTTTGAGAGGGAGAAGATCCTTGAAGGGGATTTCAAGGGAGTGTGAAGGGGATATTCACACGGTTGCTCCGGCGAACTTGCACTTCAGTACCATCGGATTCAAGGGTCGTCTTAAGGGAAGTTTTGACGAGAAGAAGATCTCTTTGGTGTCAAAGAACCCGGCTACTCCGCCGCACCGGGGAAGGTGAAAGTGATTTTGTACAGGCTTCTCTGCCTTGCTGTGGGGGCAAAAGGAGAGTCACTTTGTGGTATTAGTGCAATACTCGGAGGGTGCCTCCGAGGAGTGGACGTAGGTCAAGGTTTGACCGAACCACTATAAATCTGGTGTGTTCTTTCTTATTTTTCTTACGCATTTAATTTCATTGCAAGTTGTTTACTCTGGTTGAAAAGTTTATTTTTTAAACTTTAAATTTAACTTGCATTAATAATTAAAAAGGTTTTCTAAAAATCCAAGAGTAGAAGTATAATTTTTAAATTACCAATTCACCCCCCTCTTGGTTAGCCTTGGGACATTTAGTTAGGCTTAACAATCTAATTACTGGACTCAACAAGTGGTATCAGAGCTTTGTTTCAAAATCATAAGTTTTGACTACTTTTTGAAAAACGAGTATGGCTAATTTTAGAAACCGTAAAACATTAGAAGGATATTCAATTGTTAGACCACCTGTATTTCAAAATATTTCTTTTGATTTTTGGAAAATTCGAATGTCTACTTTCTTGCAATCAATAGATTATCGAATGTGGCATATGATTCAAAATGGTTATTCTGTACCGTCACGTATTATAGATGGAATCAAAACTGATACCCCTTTTTCTGAATGGAGTAGAGTAGAACAAATTTATGCTGAATTAAATGCTAAATGTATGAATTGTTTGTTCTGTGCTTTAAATTTGGAAGATTATATGAGAATCTCTACATGTACTACCGGCAAGGAAATTTGGGATAGTTTATGCATTACATATGAAGGTACTAGTGAAGTCAAGCAATCTAAGTTGAATTTTTTGATGCATGACTACGAACTCTTTAGCATGAAACCTTATGAGACGATCTTAGACATGTATACTAGGTTTATTCAAATTGTAACATCATTGCATGCTTTAGGTAAAGAATTTTCAAACTTTGAAATAGTCAATAAAATTCTACGTTGTTTACTTGACAAGTTTGATGCCAAAGTTGTTGCTATTTGCGAATCAAAAAATTTGAATGAATATTCTATTGATAATTTGATTGGCTCACTCATTGCCTACGAGCAATATTTGGGTCAAAGACTTTTGGATGCAGGTGAAACAATAATGCTAAAAGCGGAAGACATGGAGAAAAGTTGCTTAGTTGGTGAGGAAATCGATGACTTAACAAGCAAATTGAAAAGTCCACTAAAGCACAAGCATAAGCATCAACAAAAGTGAAATAAAGGTAAAAATGGTAAGAATATTCAGATTTCTTCAAAAATTATTTGCTTTGGATGTAGGAAATCTGGACATCTAAAAAGTCAGTGCCCTAATTTGAGAACTCTTCCTACTAAAGAAAAGGGCAAAGCTAAGCAAATTATAAAATGGGAAAATAATGAAAAGAAAAAAATCTCCTGGGCAGATCTAGCTTCTGAATCATCACACCATGAGCAAAATGATGTTTAAACCCTTTGTTTATGTGTTTTTGTGTGTATGTTTTTTATTTGTTGAGTTTTTATTTTTGTTTGTTTTATGTGTTGTTCTATTTTTAATTTTTGTGTGTTTTGTATGATTTTGAAATATTTTCATATCGAATTCCATGTTTCTTGTTGTGAGACATTTGGAATGTGATATGAAAATTTTTATAGTTTGTGTACTTGTATTTTGTTTAGTGTTTTTTTATTCTTTTATTGCTTTAGATTTTTTTTATGTTTAAGTGTTTTTGTTCTATGTTTGAAATGTTCGTTAGCCTATATGAAAAACCCTTAAATTTTTTATCTTACAAGTGCTATACTTTGAACTGCAACATAAAATTTAATTCATTAGAAAATCTAATTTTCTAAATTTAAGTTGTGTTTATAACTTGATATTATTAAGATTGTCAATTTCATGTCTCTTATTTAGACTACATTAATTTTAATATTATTATTGCAATTGTGACGTTTTCTTATTTTGTATTTCACTTATCAATTAATATTTATGCACTTAGAAAGATTTGAAATTTTAGATTATTGATTTTGGAAAGAATACAATTAATCTTGAAAATTGTACAAATATACAAAAAATCAAAAGAAATGCGCAAAGATTTGCAATGTGAAAAATAGGCACAAAATAAGCCCAACAAGTGAAAAGATGCACAAAAATGTGCCACAAAATTGAAAAAGATGCTCAAAGCGCCACATGTGGTAGTTATTTCTTTCCTTAATTTTTTAATCTCTTAATTCAAAATTGATCTTATGTACATTTATATTACATATTGAAATATGAAATATAAAATTTTTATATCATCATTTTTACAATGATTTTCTATATCTTAAATGTCTAAATATACTCATGTGTTGATTAATTCTTTTTAGTTTCTATGTTATATCTCTTCTTAAATTCTATGAATTTTATGATTTGGCTAATGTTTTAATTTTATTTGCATAACTTATGTCAAACACTTTAAAGGTTAAATTTTTAAATGATTTTCATATGTCTGCTTACATTTCTAGTCTTTTTCTTCTTCACTTTTTGATGTTGTCAAAAAGGGGGAGAAATTGTTTGTTGTGTCTTATGTATTCGTATCGTTGTGTGTTTATTTTGTTTAGTGTATGTGTGTTTGTTTTCTTTATTTTGTATTTCTAAAAATTTTGAAAACAAAAATAATTTTAATGCCTCCTTATTTTCATATGTTCATTAATTCAGGGGGAGTTTAGGAGATTCTTAGAATTTCAAATTATACAAACAATAATTATTTTGCCATCATCAAAAAGGGAGAGATTGTTAGGAAAGTTGCTATTTGCATATTTTACATTATTGCAACTTGTATAGTTTTGATGATTCCAAATATTATTGTTTTATGTGTTGTTATCTCCTAACATTTTTTGGAAGATTTGTTTTTGCTCTTGTGTGTACTAATATTTCAGGAAAATTTAACCCCAGACTACGAAGACTTCAAATCAGATTCAGCATGAGATACTCTGTGAATTTGAAGCTTGTACTTTTTATTTGAATTAAATTTGAGAGGGAGTGATTGTAATTGAGTGAATAAATTTACACACACTTAAAGGAGATCTTGAAAAAGTTTTTGTACTGATCGTACGGGACGAACATTGTTCGTACGGGACGATCAGATCAGTTATCTCTTTGTAAGAGCAATAGAACGGACAAGAACTGAACTGGAAAATTTTTCTAAGGAATGATCGTCCAGACGAAATCATTTTTCGTCCCAGGACGATGGGTTCTCTGTAAAATTTTCGTCCAGACGAAGTCCAGTTCGTCCAGGACGATGGGAACCGACTATGGCAGTTTCTGGCAACGTTCTGCAGTTTTCGGAACCAACTTTTGATATAACTGTTCGTACCGGATGAAGTTTTTCGTCCCGGGACGAACCAATTTCGTCCAGGATGAAATTGGTTCGTACAGATGAACAAATGGTTCGTACGGGACGATTCGGTGCGCAGAAAAACATGTTTTTAGCCATTTTTTGGACGGTTTTTCATGTCCTTTCTATATAAGGAGTCCTAGAAACTATTACAAATGCCTTTGAAGTTGTTTTCTCTTGAGAGGGATCATTGAGAGTGAGAGTTTGGGAGAGATTGTAAGAGTGAAGAGTGAGAGATCAAGTGAGGGGTTTGTGAGGGATTCACAAAGCTACTTGAAGAAGAAGATCTCTTTGTTTCTTCTCATCTCTTTTGAAGGCTCTCAAGTGAAGTTCAACAACATTGGTCCGGTTCTCTGCCGATACTTGGAGAGTGTAAAAGGACGACAAAGTGTATCTTTGACCGTCATTGTGTCTTCGTTCTTTGGGAGAAAACTAGAAGAGAGAACTTGAAAGGGAGAGAGGAAAGGGTGGAGTTTGAAAGGGAGATGATCCTTGAAGGGGATTTCAAGGGAGTGTGAAGGGGATATTCACACGGTTGCTCCGGCGAACTTGCACTTCAGTACCATCGGATTCAAGGGTCGTCTTGAGGGAAGTTTTGGCGAGAAGAAGATCTCTTTGGTGTCAAAGAACCCGGCTACTCCGCCGCACCGGGGAAGGTGAAAGTGATTTTGTACAGGCTTCTCCGCCTTGCTGTGGGGGCAAAAGGAGAGTCACTTTGTGGTATTAGTGCAATACTCGGAGGGTGCCTCCGGGGAGTGGACGTAGGTCAAGGTTTGACCGAACCACTATAAATCTGGTGTGTTTTTTCTTATTTTTCTTACGCATTTAATTTCATTGCAAGTTGTTTACTCTGGTTGAAAAGTTTATTTTTTAAACTTTAAATTTAACTTGCATTAATAATTAAAAAGGTTTTCTAAAAATCCAAGAGTAGAAGTATAATTTTTAAATTACCAATTCACCCCCCCTCTTGGTTAGCCTTGGGACATTTAGTTAGGCTTAACAACCTAATTACTGGACTCAACAACCTGTATCGTCCAGGACGATAAGCTCAATTCAGAAAGAATCAGCAACCATGATAAGATTAGGTATTCATTATTTTAGGAAATTGGCAAGGACGATATACACATTGTCCAGGACGATCTAACTCAATTATGCCTAAATTTATCTGGTATCTTTGGAAAGCATTAATGGCTGATTGATACGATCACATCGTCCGGGAAGATCATAGGATCGACCAGGATAATTTCCTGTACGATTAATATCGGCCAGCATCTATTCTAGGCGATGATGAGGACGATTGAAATCAATTTTAAACTAATCGTCCAGGAGGATCGTGAGATCAGCCAGGACGATGTAACCAATTTTCTTCTGATCATCCCAAATCATCCCAGGCTATTGAGCTTAAATTGTACTAATCGTACAAGATGATATTAGTATCGTCCTGGACGATATGTCGACAACTTGCATTAATGAGCTCGTTTTGAGATCTTTTATTTAAGCTATGACATGACACTTTGTAAGTGTCTTTGGCAGCCATTATAGCTTCATTCTTTTGGGGGAAACTTGAGGAGAGAGCTTGAAAGGGAGTGAGGAAAGGGTGGAGTTTGAGAGAGGGAGAAGATCCTGTGAGGGGGGACTTAAGGGAGTGTGGAGGGGGTTCCACACGGTTGCTCCAGCAAGCTCGCACCTGAATACCGTCAGATTCAAGGCTTATCTCGAGGGAAGTTCACCAAAGAAGAAGATCTCTTTGGTGTCAAAGGACCCGGCAACTCCGCCGCACCGGGGAAGGTGGAAGTGATTTTGTAAGGGCCTCTCTGCCTAGCTGTGGGGGCTAAAGGAGAGACACTTATTTTAGTGCAATACTTGGAGAGTGCCTCCTAGGAGTAGACATAGGTCAAGGTTTGACCAAACCACTATAAATCCGATGTGTTCTTTCTTATTATTGCTTCTGCATTTAATTTCTGCATCGTTGGTTTTGATTGTGGTGATTCTTATTTTTGGATTTAAGATTGTGTTTGTTTTATATACTGATTCACCTCTCTATCTCTATATTAGCCTTCGGCTAGTTCATAGGGCCTAACATCCCTAACAAACTTTCAAGTGGTATCAGAGCACTTTCTAGTGTCATCTGAGCATTTTAATGTAGTTTACCTGAAATTTTAGTACTCAAATACAAAAATAATTTGTAAAACATTCAAGAAAGAATGTGTTGTAAATCTATTTTCATGGCTTATGTTTTGATGATTGACAAATACTATTTCTCTTAGACTGCTTGTTGCTTCTAACATTTTAGGAATCGAAGATCGGACGAACAAGATGAAGCCAGTTCAGGATTGCATAGGTTTAGGGTTGAGTCAGTCTGTACTTTTTTTTTTTCACTTCTTCAGTCTACTTGTAATGGTCAAAGAGACTGATGCTAAGTAACCTTTCACACACACTTGAGAGACTTAGAATTTCTATTTTTACTCATATCGGACAGGACAATTTTTTCTATCGACCTGGACGATCAGGCTTAAAATAGAAAGTCTAAATAAGGAATCTTAATTAAGGCAGTCGTCATTAACTTATCAGCCTAGACGATACGTGTATCGGCCAGGATGATATTCTTAAAACAGAAAGAAGTTGCCGTCATAGATAATTAAAGTATACTTAGGGGTGTCAACTTTTGACCCGACCCGAAAAACCGACCCGGACCCGACCCGGAAAATTCGGGTTGAACCCGACCCGTTTGATAAACGGGTTGGGTTCAGGTTCGCAGATCTGACCCGTTTAAAAAAATGGGTCAGGTTCGGGTTGACCCGGCAGGTTGTCGGGTCAACCTGAAAACACGTTTAATTTTAAAAATTTTGAATTCCCGAATCCCGAACTAACTTCCAGAGTGCCGCGTGCCGAGCTCGAACCCGCGTGCGCTCTAGCCTGGCCGCCTGGTGCCTGCCCCGCGCGAACCTGCGCGTGCCCGCATGTCTCCGCCGTGCCGAGCGAGCCCGCCTAGCCGCCTGGCTCCTGCCATGCACAAACCCGTTCGTGCCCACATCGCTCCACCGTGCCGAGCACAAACCCTCCATGCCGAACCCAACGTGCGCGCCCGCCGTCTCTCCGCAATCGCTACTGCGCTCCAGCTGCCGGGTCGCAGGTTGTGTCGGGTCAACCCGGCCAGGTCGAGTCCGGGTTGAAATGTCCGACCCATTTGCAAAAACGAGTCAGGTTTGGGTTGACCTGTTTAGATCCAGGTCGGGTCGGGTTCAACCCGAACCCGACGGGTTGACCCGAATTGACACCCCTAGGTATACTATATTTTTAAATTATCGGCCAGGACGATCCTTTATCGGCGTGGACAATATTCTCAAATTATGCCTTAATTTATCAGGAAATCAAGGGAGTAATTAAGGATGATTGATACGATCATATCATCCTGGACGATCGCAGGATTAGCCTGGACAATCCAGTCAAAAACCTTAAGTTACTTCAGGACGATAAATATCGGCCAGCTCGTATCCAGGGCTATTCTCAGGATAATTTTCCTATGATTTGAACTGATCGGTCATGACGATCGTGAGACCGGCCAAGACGATCAAGCCAATTTTCAATCATCCTGTTTTGCATCCAGGGTGATGCTATGGCCGATCTTCTTTGATTTGTACTAATCGGCCAGGCCGATGTCCATATTGGCCTGGACGATAAAGTTGGCAACTTGTAATTAATGAGCTCCTTTGAAGCTCTTCTATTTAAGAGCTCATGTTCAACATTTTGGAGACCTTTGGCTGCTGCCTTAACCTGAGAAGACATTGAGGAGAGAAAAAGAGAGAGGGAGAGAGAGAGGATCTTGTGAGGGGGAGCTTGTGAGGGGATTCACAAGGGTTGCTTCAAGGATCACTCTGCTTGTTCTTCGTCTAGAGTTTCTCGTCCGTGGAAGGGTCGGCAGAGGTAAGGAGTTAGCTTTTGGTTGTGGTTCTCTGCCAGCTTCAGGAGGAAGCAAAAGGAGGTAGGTTCTATGCCTTGCCGGGGTGAAAAAAAGGAGGTTCTTGTGAGGGCTTCTCCGCCTAGCCGTGGGGGATAAAGGAGAGTCACGTTATGTAGTGCAATACTTGGAGGGTGCCTCCAAAGAGTGGACATAGGTCAAGTTGACCGAACCACTATAAATTTATGTGTTCTTATTTTTGGCTTCCACACTTTTATTTCCGCATTTATTTTTGTGGTGTGATTTTGGTTTATGAGATTTTCATTCTTAGTGAAAAGAAATTTTTTAAAATACCAATTCACCCCCCCCCCCCCTCTTGGTTAGCTTGGGCCAGTTCTATAGGGCTTAACATCCCTAATGAACTTTCAAGTGCCATCTGAGCACTTTCAAGTGGTATTAGAGCGGGATTCGAAAATTTATGTTTGAAAACTTTTTGAATTAGATCCATGGCTAACCTTGGGAATCGTAACACTACGGAACGGTATTCTATTACCCGACCTCCCCTGTTTGATAACCTACCTTTTAATTTTTGGAAAACCTGCATGTCAACATTTTTACAATCTACTGATTATCGCATGTGGATGCTTATTCAAGAAGGTTATTCTCCACATTCTCATGAAATTAATGGTGTTAAAACTAAAGTTGCTTTTACCGAATGGACTTTTGATGAACTTGATTTAGCTCAATTGAATGCAAAATATTTGAACTGCTTTTTCTGTGCTTTAAAATCTGAGGATTACATGCGTGTCTCCACTTGCAAAACTGGTAAAGAGATTTGGGATAAATTGTGCATCACCTATGAAGGTACTAATGAGGTTAAACAATCCCGTTTAAACATTTTCTTTCATGACTATGAACTTTTTTGTATGAAACCTCATGAATCGATTTCTGACATGTACACTTGGTTTACTAAGATAGTTACTTCACTGCATGCACTAGGAAAAGAACTTTCAAACTATGAAAAAGGAAACAAGATTTTGAGATGCTTGCCTTCTTCATATGATGCTAAAATCACTGCAATATCTGAATCTAAGAATTTAAACACTTACTCTATTGATAACATACTTGGCTCACTCATTGCTTACGAGCAAGAGGTGAATCAAAGAAATCTTGATGCAGGTGAGAAGAAAAAGGAGAAAATATTTGAACTGAAGGCGCACAAATCAGATTCTGAATCTTCCGGGTCTGAAAGCGATGAAGTTGCCTTAATCACTAGGCAATTCAAAAGCTTTCTAAGGAAGAAACAGAAGCACCATCAAAGTTGGAGAAAAGATAAGGATCATAAACATGTTAAAGGATCTTCTAATGTTGTTTGTTTTGAATGTATGAAACCTGGACATGTGAGAGCCGATTGCCCAACACTTCAAGATAACACAAGCAAGGAAAAGATTGAGGAAAAATCTAAGTTTAAGAAGGAGAAGAAGAGAATCCAAAAGGTATTCTGGGAAGAATCTGGGACTGATTCCTCTAAAACTAAACCAGAGAAAGAGACAACGAACCTGTGCTTAATAGGGGAAGATCATCTTGAGCAAAGTGATGAGGAAGAGTTATGTAAACCAACTTATGATGAATTACTTGAGATTTGTGAGAAAATGCATACATCATATAAAAAACTCAAGAAAACACATGCTAGCTTAAAAGTGAAACTTGTAAATTTGCAGAAAGAGTATGAAGTCATTCTTAAAGATCATTCAATGATTGATTCTAATCACATGGCTCTTCTTGATGAATTTGATGAGTTGAAAAAAAAGCTTTCAGAATTAATTGATGAATAAAAGGCATTAAAAGTTTCACACACCTCACTTAATTTTGATCTTGAAAAATCTAAAGAGATTGAGAAAAATTTAAGGATTGAGAATGATGCATTAAAGAAAATAAATTTGAGGATTCAAAATGATTTGGATACATGTAAGAAAAATTGGATGAAATCTACTTTTGATCCTAAGGTAGAACCTAGGAAGAGATATTATAACTCAAACAACTTAAGAAATCCCTTTCCTGGAGTTAGATGTCTTTCATATGGCATGCTAGGACACATCTCACACACTTGCACCATTCACCGTAGTACACATTATGTGTGGAGACCTAAGATGCATAATTCACAACATACCTTACCTGCATTGCATTCTACTTTTCCTAAGAAGGAGCCCAAACCTATTTGGGTTCCTAAATCTGACTGTTGTTGAGTTTTGCAGGAGTGCTCTCACCAAAGATCTCGTGGGAGCATAGGAAAACTGGACATAAGGAGGCTGGCAGCTCAAAAATTGCTTAAACTCGCTGTCTTATAACTTGCTTGAAATTTTTAGTTTTTGTGTTATTTATTTTTGTTTTTGTGCTAGTTTTGTACTTGCTTTGTGTTGTTCTAGTTTGCTTTGTTTTCTTTTTTTTTTTTTTTTTGGTGTCACATATGGTGAATCTTTTCAAGCTTTAGATTTTGGAGTTTTGGAGATAGTGTTTAGCTTTTCTAAATTTGTTAAAGGGAGAAATACTGTTGATGTTTTCCCTCCTTCTGACCTTGTTTAGTGGTATGATTTTCTTCTCTAAACAAAAGTCTAAACTCAGTTTAACCAATGTTTTTTTTAATTAAGATCCTTTTCTTATCTTGTTACATTAATTTATCTTATGCATAATAGTCAAAGTTCATTTATATCTTTCAAGTTTTTTTGAAATCTTGCCATTGCATTTATCACATAATTTTGATTTTGTGTTGTGGATTGTTCTTCCCTATGTTAGAGAGAGAGCTCCTATTCTCTAATATTTGGAGGATATACTCACAACTAAGTTTTTTTTAAGGGTATATTAAAGAGATTCTAGCTTGCAAGAGTTAAAAAGAAAAAAGGCCAATGAAGCCAAATTGAAAAGAAAGCTATATACACAAAAGTGTATCAAAAAAATCAAAAGATGCTCAAAGAGCCAATCAAAGTGACAAGAGGCATAAAATGAGCCCATTAAATGCAAGCTATCATCTCTTTGCTAAAACTCTTAAAACTTAGAGAACTCATTGATTATGTGATGCTTTCAAAGACTTGATTTCAATTTCCATGATTGAGAAAAAATTACTTTGTTTTATTAACTATGAGATATTTTCTTCGTAAACAAGTCTTGAATGGATCTTCTTATCCTATTTAGTTATTCTGTGTTAGGCCTCTGTTTTCCCAAAGAATTTTGTACCCTGAAGGATGTCCGATCTAGGGTTAACAAAATCAGATGTTCTACCTTCTTCTGATTGGGATTCGTTAAAACTCCTTGATCTTATTGAACTCTAAAAGTTTAAGTTTTTAAAAATTTCTCATATGATGCCTCCATAAAACAAAAAACAAATAGAAAAATTAAAATCCAAAAATATTCGTGTTTTGATTTTCCTTGTGCTTTTGCTTTTCTTTTACTGTGTTTTTTGACTATTTTTCTTTCGTTTTATTTTTATCCAAAAAGTATAAACTCAGTTTAACCAATTTTTTTTAATTAAGATTCTTTTCTTATCTTGTTACATTAATTTATCTTATGCCTAATAGCCAAAGTTCTTTTATATCTTTTAAGTTTTTTGAAATCTTGCCATTGCATTTATCACATGATTTTAATTTTGTGTTGTGAATTGTTCTTCCCTATGTTAGAGAGAGAGCTCCTATTCTCTAATATTTGGAGGATATACTCACAACTAAGTTTTTTTTTTAAGGGTATATTAAAGAGTTTCTAGCTTGCAATAGTTAAAAAGGAAAGAGGCCAATGAAGCCAAATTGAAAAGAAAGCTATATACACAAAAGTGTATCAAAAAATCAAAAGATGCTCAAAGTGTCAATCAAAGTGACAAGAGGCATAAAATGAGCCCACTAAATGCAAGCTATCATCTCTTTGCTAAAACTCTTAAAACTTAGAGAACTCATTTATTATGTGATACTTTCAAAGACTTGATTTTAATTTCTATGATTGAGAAAATATACTTTGTTTTATTAACTATCAGATATTTTCTTTGTAAACAAGTCTTGAATGGATCTTCTTATCCGGTTTAGTTATTCTGAGTTAGGCTTCTATTTTCCAAAAGAACTTTGTACCTTCGATCTAGGGTTAACAAAATCAGATGTTCTACCTTGTTCTCATTGGGATTTATTAAAACTCCTTGATCTCTTGGAACTTTAAAAGTTTAACTTTTTGAAAAAAAATTCTCCTATGATGTCTCCATAACACAAAAAAAAATAAAAAAAATAAAAAATAAATAAAATTAATCCAAAAATATTCATTTTTTGATTTTCCTTGTGTTTTTGCTTTTCTTTTACTGTGTTTTTTGACTGTTTTTCTTTCATTTTATTTTTGAGGGCCTTGATCATCACCATCTTTTTCTTGATTTCAAATTCTAGTCATATCATCCTGGTTGATACCTTTATCGTCCTGGACGATAGGGCAAATTCTCTTCAAAATCCATTTGCTGAACTTTTCTGTGCTTGCTGTAACTCATCGTCCTGGACGATCCTATATCATCCTGGGCAATATGATCGAACTCTGTTGCAATCTTGATGATAGTCCTAGCCGATAGAATATTTTCTCTGGCCGATGCAATTTATGTGCTTCATCCTGGCCGATACACTAGATCGTTATGGACGATCCACGTGTCAGCACATTTAAATCTTTAAATTCGGCCCTAGACGATCCATTATTGGACAATCGGCCGGGCCGATCCACTGTTTGTCCTGGACGATACACGTGGTAAGGATTTAAAATGTTTTAATTTTGGTCGGTACAATCAATTGCATCGTCCTGGATGATACACCTAATCGGCCCGGACGATCTGCTTGGTTTACCACACTTGCTAGCTACTTTCAGCAGCGACCTCCACCACCTCCATCAGATGATCAGGATCCCTCGTTCTTTTAGTCTGTGCTTTCTGTTGTTTGTTTCCTATTTTTGTAGTTTGCTTTTTAGTCCTTGTTTATTTTTTCTTTTGTATCTGGACCCTCTTTTTGTGATGACAAAAGGGGGAGTAGGGTGTGGTAGGAAAAGTTGTTAAAACTTTGAAATTCTAATGGACCTTTTTGGATATTTTCCTACTTGTGTTTGCCATCATCAAAAAGGGAGAGATTGTTGCAAATCTATTTTCATGGCTTATATTTTGATAATTAACAAACACTATTTCTCTTGGACTGCTTGTTGCTTCTAACGTTTCAGGAATCGAAGATCAGACGAACAAGTTGAAGCCAGTTCAGGATTGCATAGGTTTAGGGTTGAGTTAGTCTGTACTTTTATTTTTCACTTCTTAAGTCTACTTGTAATGGTCAAAGAGACTGATGCTAAGTAACCCTTCATACACACACTTGAGAGACTTAGAATTTCTATTTTTACTCATATCAGACATGATGATTTTTTCTATCAGCCTGGACGATCAGGCTTAAAATAGAAAGTCTAAATAAGGAGTCTTAATTAAGGTAGTCGTCATTAACATATCGGTCTGGACGATAAATGTATCGGCCAGGATTATATTCTTAAAACAGAAAGAAGTTGGCACCATAGATAATTAAGGTATACTGTATTTTTAAATTATCGGCCAAGATGATCCTTTATCGTCCTGGATGATATTCTTAAATTATGCCTTAATTGATCAGGAAATTAAGGGAGTAATTAAGGATGATTGATACGATCATATCATCCTGGACGATCGCAGGATCAGCTAGGATGATCCAGTCAAAAATCTTAAGTTACTTCAGGATGATAAATATTGGCCAGCTCATATCCAGGGCTATTCTCAGGACGATTTTTCTCTGATTTGAACTAATCGGCCAGGACGATCAAGCCAATTTTCAATCGTCCTGTTTTGTATCCAGGGCGATGCTCTGGTCGATCTTCTGAGTTTTGTTCTGATTGGCCAGGCCGATGCCCATATCGGCCTAGACGATAAAGTCGGCAACTTGCAATTAATGAGCTCCTTTGAAGCTCTTTTTTTTAAGAGCTCTCGTTCAATATTTTTAAAGACCTTTGGCTACTGCCTTGACTTGAGAAGACCTTGAGGAGAGAAAGAGAGAGAGGGAGAGAGAGAGAGGATCTTGTGAGGGGGAGCTTGTGAGGGGATTCACAAGGGTTTCTTCAAGGATCGCTCTGCTTATTCTTCGTCTAGAGTTTCTCGTCTGTTGAAGGGTCAGTAGAGGTAAGGAGTTAGCTTTTGGTTGTGGTTCTCTGCCAGCTTCAGGAGGAAGCAAAAGGAGATAGGTTCTCTGCCTTGCCGGGATGGCAAAAAGGAGGTTCTTGTGAGGGCTTCTCCGCCTAGCCGTGGGGGTAAAGGAGAGTCACGTTTTGTAGTGCAATACTTGGAGGGTGCCTCCAAGGAGTGGACGTAGTTCAAGTTGACCGAACCACTATAAATTTTTGGGTTCTTATTTTTTGCTTCCGCACTTTTATTTCCGTATTTGTTTTTGTGGTGTGATTTTGGTTTATGTGATTTTCATTCTTTGTAAAAAGAAAGTTTTTAAAATACAAATTCACCCCCCCCCCCTCTTGGTTAGCTTGGGCCAGTTCTATAGGACTTAACATCCCTAGCAAACTTTCAAGTGCCATCTGAGCACTTTCAGAATGTAATAATTTAATTAATATAATTTTTTCATCATCAAAATGGTAGACTAGGGAACCTGGACTACAATAATCTCCCCCTTTTTGATGATGCAAATAATGTTAATTGATAGATAAGATAAGGATTATTTATTCTTAAGCTCCCCATTATTAGATGATGGATTTTAAAATTGTGGGAGGTTTTAAAACAAATTTTTAATTTAAATTTTTTTAACTGTTAAAAAAAGAATAAAAAAAAGCATATTCAAAAGATTATATTAAAAATAATATAACATACGATCAACAAAAATAGACATCTTCTTTCCCTTTTAACATCACTAAAATGAGGATTATCACACAACCAAAGAAATGATTCAGTACAAGAAAAATGACACACCAAATAACTACTACTCGAAAGGTGGATCCTGATCAAGAGGTAGTAGTGGTGGTTGAAAGAATGAATGGTTGGAGGCCTATTGATGATCTATCAAGGTAAATCTTTCACCAAACCATCACATATCTTCCTCATGATATCATTGTTGTTGGTCAATGTGGCAATCTAGTTGAGTTTTGAGTTGCTTGAGCTACTAAATAATATTATCCTGAGGGTAGTTAGGGTAGGCAGGTGTATATGATGGCATTGGTGGTGGTGGTCCTCCTATAGGAGCAGCATCCCCTTCTTCATCAAAATCAAGCTCACCATGTTCTTGCTCCTAATGGAAAAGAATACGGAAGGAGTCATCTATATAAAAGATAGGAAGATTATCAGGTGGAATAGGAAATGTGAATTTGTAGTTGGTGTTGATAATGTATCTTATGATACATCCTAAGGCAATATTTTGTTTACGTTGGGCACTTGGATGTCGAATAGTGGTCATGTTATGGATGTAGTCTGGAATCAATTGAGCTTCGTCAATTTTGGTATCTTACATGATTAAGTCAGTGACTACAGATAGAATTAGGGTTATATTCATTTGATTCCCAACTTAAGGTATAATTGATGTTCGGAGGACATGCTTGATGATACAGGCATTCTGAGTTAGAGTTTGGACAAGAATTGGTGTTGGTTTGAGGGCACTTTCCTAAGTAGTAGATTAATGAAAGTCCAATCAAACTCATTTGAGATCAGAGATTTAGGACTATGTCCTTGGATTGAGAGTTATATGTATTCTGCTAGATCTGCTTTAGTGATTTCTATATTTTGTTTGTAGATAATTGAAGTCAAGGTGGTGCATTCTAAATTTATCCTAAGGTTTACTAAGAATTCATATAGGAGTTCAAAGTTAAAGGGGAAGGCCAAGGTAAAAAGAAACTTGAGAGTGGTGGAGACAAAAAGGTTTACAACCTTGAAATTCAAGGCTGTTTGATTTAACATGCGAGATGGGGAGATATTTGTCTCTTTGAACTTATGGTAGGCTTCTTTATCTATGAAAGAGAGAAACTGATCATCGAATTGATAAGAGGATGAGGAGCACCACTGGATCAATCTATTACATTTTCTTCCATCAGCCATTGAACAAAAAGATTAAGATGATGAGAGTTTGAAAGATGTTTAGTGAGTTGAACCATACAAACCCTCCAATTTATAAATTTGTTGTACATTAATACAGTATGATAGATGTTTTTACAATATCATTAGAGTAGGAAATTTGTCTAGACTACAGGTCAAAAAAAGTAGTCAAATCATACAGTACGATCATATATATCGTACTAGATGATCTTATGGAATTTCATTCGTCCCAAGGGGTCATTGGTATGACCTTTGATGAAAAGTATCATATAGTATGAATGAGAGTTAATACAGTTTGAAAGGTAAATTATTATTGTACTGGCCAAGTTAAATTTATCCCAATCCAGCTTGTCATATATATCATATCATACAAAGGGAAGTTGTGTACAGTATTTATTTAAATAATTTTATACCAAATGGATTGAATTCCTCAAAGGTTAGTGACACATGGATCATATAGTACGAGTAGGGTTTTATATAGTATGATGTGTGTTGCAAATCTATTTTCATGGCTTATGTTTTGATGATTGACAAACACTATTTCTCTTGAACTGCTTGTTGCTTCTAACTTTTCAGGAATCGAAGATCGGACGAACAAGACAAAGCCAGTTCAGGATTATGTTGGTTTAGGGTTGAGTCATGCTGTACTTTTATTTTTCACTTTTTGAGTCTACTTGTAATGGTCAAAGAGACTGATGCTAAGTAACCCTTCACACACACACTTGAGAGACTTAGAATTTCTGTTTTTACTCATATCGGCCAGGACAATTTTTTTATCGGCCTGGACGATAAGGCTTAAAACAGAAAGTCTAAATAAGGATTCTTAATTAAGGCAGCCGTCATTAACATATCGGCCTGGACGATACGTGTATTGGACAGGAAGATATTCTCAAAATAGAAAGAAGTTGCCTCCATAGACAATTAAGGTATACTGTATTTTTAAATTATCGGCCAGGACGATCCTGTATCGGCCTGGATGATATTCACAAATTATGCCTTAATTGATCAGGAAATCAAGGGAGTAATTAAGGATGATTGATACGATCATATCGTCCTAGACGATCGCAGGATCGGCCAGGACGATCCAGTCAAAAATCTTAAGTTACTTCAGGACGATAAAAATTGGCCAGCTCGTATCCAGGGCTGTTCTCAGGACGATTTTCCTCTGATTTGAACTGATCAGCCAGGATGATCGTGAAATCAGCCTGGATGATAAATCCAAATTTCAATCGTCCAGGAGTGTATCCAGGGCGATGCTCTGGCCGATCTTCTAAGTTTTGTACTGATCGGCCAGGCCGATGTCCATATCGGCCTGGACGATAAAGTCGGCAACTTGAAATTAATGAGCTCCTTTGAAGCTCTTCTATTTAAGAGCTCTTGTTCAATGTTTTAAAAGACCTTTGGCTACTTCCTTGACCTGAGAAGACCTTGAGGAGAGAAAGAGAGAGAGGGAGAGAGAGAGAGGATCTTGTGAGGGGGAGCTTGTGAGGGGATTCACAAGGGTTGCTTCAAGAATCGCTCTGCTTGTTCTTCATCTAGAGTTTCTCATTCGTTGAAGGGTCGGTAGAGGTAAGGAGTTAGATTTTGGTTGTGGTTCTCTGCCAGCTTCAGGAGGAAGCAAAAGGAGATAGGCTCTTTGCCTTGCCGGGGTGGCAAAAAGAAGGTTCTCGTGAGGGCTTCTCCGCCTAGCCGTGGGGGCTAAAGGAGAGTCACATTTTATAGTGCAATACTTGGAGGGTTCCTCCAAGGAGTGGATGTATGTCAAGTTGACCGAACCACTATAAATTTCTGTGTTCTTATTTTTTGCTTCAGCACTTTTATTTCCGCATTTGTTTTTGTGGTGTGATTTTGGTTTATGTGATATTCATTCTTTGTGAAAAGAAATTTTTTAAAATACCAATTCACCCCCCCCCCTCTTGGTTAGCTTGGGCCAGTTCTATAGGGCTTAACATCCCTAATAAACTTTCAAGTGGTATCAGAGCACTTTCTAGTGTCATCTGAGCACTTTTAATGTGTGTATTAGTGAGCTAATCTAGACCACTTATTACACAAAGGAATGCGATTTATGCATCTGTAAAGATCTTACAATATGATTTTGTATTGTATAGTATGATAGACATAAAAAGTTGAGAATTTTGGTGATTCAGTGAGATGTGTGTGATGATTAGGAAACATCTTTAAAAAAAATTTAACATAAATAAAAAACAACATACATAAGAATAAACACACCTTTTTTTTTTTTGTTAATTTAACAAATAACAACAAATAAAATAAAAAAGAGTATATGAACAAACATAAGCAAGTTAAAAACATATATGAAGGATTCTTTACAAATAGATTTTTTTTTCTTGGATCAATCATGAATGTCTATAACACCTAGTTTTGTCCTCAAAGTGCTAAAGGTGTCATAGGCTAGTGGTCTTATGAATATGTATGCCAATTGATCTCCTGTAGCTATATGGTTCAACTCTATATCTCCCTTTGCTATATAATCTCTTATGAAGTGATGCCTAAAGTTTATATGTTTTGTGCAAAAGTGTTGAATTGAATTTTTGGATATGTAAATTGCACTAGTGTTGTAACACATAATTGGGATGGTTCCTACAGGTAGTCCAATATCTAAGAGTTGTTATTTTAACCATAAAACTTAAGCAACACGACTCACTACTATATATTTTTCTTTAGCTGTGAAAAGGGCTACTGAATTTTATTTTACACTGGACCAAGAAACTAAGGTTTGTCCAATAAATTGACAAGTTTCACAAGTGCTTTTCCTATCTCCCCTTCATCCTGCAAAATTAGAATTTGAATATCCTATGATTTTAAAAGAAGTAGTATGCCTATATAACATATTCTTAAGCTTTGGATTCCTAATATGTATCTAAGGATTCTCCTAACACCAGTCAAATGATATTCTTTTGGGTTAACCTAATTAGCAGTCAAATAGAGAAGAGATCCAATTATTCCCTTATATTTTTTTTAATCTACTGATTTTTCATTTGGATCTTTTTTTTATTGAATAGTGGAGTTCATGGGAGTGTTCATAGCCTTAACATTGTCCATTTCATATTTTTTTAAGAATATCATTGATGTACTTATATTGGATAAGGAAGGTTCCATCATCCATCTATTTCACACTAAATCTAAGGAAATAATTAAGTTCTCCCATCATGCTCATTTAAAACTCATTACACATTATTTTCTGAGAATTTGTCACATATGCTTTTATCTGATGATCCAAACAAGATATCATTTATATAAATCTAGATAATAAGTATCTCATCTCCTACCCTGTCTAGGTAGAGTGTGGTGTATACACTACCCTTAAAAAATCCTCTATCTAGTAGAAAGGTGCTCAACTTTTCATACCAAGCCCTAGGTTCTTGCTTTAAGCCATACAATGCCTTATTCAAATTTTAAACATGGTTCAGAAATTGTGAATTTTCAAATATGGGGTATTGCTCAACATAAACATTCTCTTTTATTACTCTATTTAGGAAGGTACTCTTAACATCCATTTGATATAATTTAAAAACTTTGAAGCAGGCAAAGACTAATATCACTCTTATGGCTTCTAGTCTAGCTACTGGTGCAAAATTTTCCTCAAAGTCTATTCCCTCAATTTGGTTTTACCCTTTAGCCACTAGTCTGTCTTTATTTCACACTACTATTTTAGAGTCATTCATCATTTTTTACCCAATCTTGAGTATTTAGTAGTCTTGAGCGATGTGTATTTTACCTTAAATATTAGTGCTCATAGACAAAAATAACATCTAAGATATTTAAGGAATAATGTAATAATTCAGTCAATATTATTTGCAATCATTAAAATCACATAATAGGGATTATGGATTTTAACAA
Organism: Dendrobium huoshanense; assembly: GCA_016618105.1. Lineage (NCBI taxonomy): Eukaryota > Viridiplantae > Streptophyta > Magnoliopsida > Asparagales > Orchidaceae > Dendrobium > Dendrobium huoshanense. Next base: position 64,379,239 of record CM028359.1, on the reverse strand, counting down.
AAACCTTTTAAAATATAAGAAAAAAAGTTTTAAAAGCATAACTTTCATTCCACCTAATAGAATTGAAAATAGAAATTGGGTATTGTCTACCTACCTCAAGCTTGATAATAGATGGAAGATAAAACCAACTTTCTAACCTCAAATCTCCTCCTTTCCATTCTCTTTCCTTCCTCCTCTACATTCTTCTCTAGAAAGCTATTTGGTGTGCATTTAAGCAATAGTGACTTTAAATATGTATCATTTTAAAAGCTCTAACCCATCCTAGTGTTAGGATCCTAGAGTCTCTAATGTTATATCACTCTTAGTCAAACTCTTTCAAAATTTAACAAACAACCCCATGCTCCATTTTCAATACTAAACAAACATTATCAAGCTAAAATACTCCTCCAAAACCTTAGTTTTTTCCATTTTCCCAAGAGCAGAGCAGAGCATCAGAGAGCCAATTCCAATTCCAAAGCGCTCACAGGGAAAATTTAAAAATTAAAATTCTCATTTCCTTAGCCTAAAACTTAAGAATTCTAAGGTGTATATAGCTTAATAACATTTTTTATTACAAAATAATTACAAATTTATAGATTTAAGCACACATATTCACCTGACTTCTTAAATAGTGGTTATCCCCCCCAACCCTTTTACCTACAACAAGGTCCTTTTCTTATTTGATGCTGATGAGGATAGCATGGTTGACATCGAGCTATAGGCTTCAGTAGCATGTATAAACTTCTTCCTTAAAAATAGTTTGAAGCTTAGCAGGTGGCTGAGATGGAGGACTTGTGATATTAGGGCTTGTCGTACTATTCATTTAACTAGTGGGAAACTAAAGGTCTATTTTGGAAAGAGGAGACACATCAACTGGGATTTTATGTGTTTTTTTTTTTTTTTTTTTTTTTTTTTTTTGCAGGGGTGGGGGGTGGGGTACATGCCCTCATTCCGTAAATTCATAAAAATTACATGACCTTCCCTTTTTTGCTCCCCACTGCCTCCTAAATTAGGTCACTTCCCACTAATTCCATGACTAAAGAGCTCTCAACCAAATCTTCTTCTTCTATTAGCATGCCAGCTCAGTTGCGTTAATGTGAGTTCATTCTATATTAAACTTGCTTTCTCCACCAACTTATAAAAATCTTAGATATGAAATAGTACTAATGGATTCCTTAAACTATCACTCAGCCCTCTCAGAAAATGATAGCACTTCCCATATGGAGTGCTGACTAAGTGTGCACTATATTGAGCTAAGGATATAAAATCTTCTTTATACTACATTACTAATTTACTTCCCTACACTAGCCTAAAAAACAACTCTTTTATTCATTGCCTCATAGAAGGTTGAACAAACCAATCTCTAATTGTTTCCATGAATTCCACCCAGGAAATCTTAGTGTTCAATCTACCTTAAAATTTCTCTCTACTAGCCTACCAACCAATGCTTAGCTTCTCCATTTAAAAGGAACATCGCCAAAGGATATTTCCTTCCTTCTAGACATTGCTGCTCATCAAATAATTCTTGTAACCTTAATAAATAATCCTCTACATCATGAGGATCTAATGTTCTTTAGAAATAGGGAGGCTTCAGTCTCAAGAATAACTACAAATGATGATCATATCATATCCTATCACTCTTAACATCCAAATCTAGGATTTTTCCATCAACTGTACAATAAGACCAGCAAATTGCATCATAGAATTATATGCCATAGCTTCTATTCTATTATGGAGCTCAGAAGCTCTAGAACCCTACCCATCCACTACTTTGGATCTTATGTGTCCATTATAATAACACTTCTAAACTACTCAGAGTCGAAAGGGATTCAGTATCAAACTCCTTCACATGTACTAAACACATAAGATTCCCTAGCATAACATAAAATCATATATTTTACACTTTAGAAATCATTTCCAAAAAGTCTTTAGTCCTAATTAAATCTTCTTAACCAATATGTCATGCCCTAGAACCTAAATATGCATTTAACCTTACTTACTCCTAAGTGAATCATCTCACATTTTGAAATACACCAGAGCTAACTAACAATCAAGAATATATAAAATAAATATTTAGAGTGCATACTTCAGAATTTTATATCTTAAAATAATTATATACCAAGAATAAAAACTTTAACACTTTCAATATAACATAAGTATAACATGGACTTCCAAAATCATAAATAACTATTAACCTTGCTTTTTTTCATCTAATTGGATTGAATCTACTCAATAGTATTTTTACCCTTGCCTAAAATAAGATAAGCAATGGAGAGTCTATATTGAGAAGGTTAATCTCATGCCCCATTATGATATTTAATTCATACAACATTCACTCCATAATACAGACAAATAACTTTAAAATAAAATCTTGTAAATATTATTTAATTTAAAAGTATTAAAATTATACAAAATTATAAATATAACACAATATAAGTGACTAAACTCTCTTATAAACATAACACAATGACTATTTATAGGAAATCACAAAGTAGGCAGCTGATGATGTGACGCTAAAAAAATTGGTGACATTGTACCCATTAAATGAACTAATGTCGTTGTGCTACTATTTTAGCTTCGCCGTTGTGCTTGCTAATCTGGATTAGTTACTTGGTGAATAGTCCACATTACTGTCTAATAGAGAAGTTAGCTTCTCCCTCTATGTTATAGTGCTCTGGCAATATTTTTTATGACTCTATGATAATGATTTGCTCTATGCCATGGCAAAAGTTGATAATTAAAACTTTATACCTTTTTTATATTTTTTCTTCACAATATAACTAAAATATTACATTTTCTCTAAAAAAATAACACAACTAAAATACATTATTTATATTTATCGAATTCTACACAGCTTAAATTCTTGCTTGTCCTCAATTAAATAAAAATTTTTCAATTCTAATTGAATGATTAACCTTAGTAAAAATTGGTAATTTAAAATTATTAAAATATAGGATAATACATTATGGTCTAGAAGTACTTAAAATGAGCAAGGTTATAATTCTAGCTTGAAAAAAAATGAATAATTACAATAATCAAGCATCGTTATTATTGCTTAATTTGAATTCATAAATTAAATAATTAATTATTTTTATTATAAATTTTAAAATGAATAATGTGGTTTAATGATTAGATTTGTTAGTAGTTAAAATTAAAAATTTTATTAGTTCACCATCATTTGTATTATTTTTCTTATTTTATCCTTTATGAATTTAAGCATGGGATTGTAATCAAATTCTAAACTTTTGACTTATACCAATTTTTGAATGTATTCATCTTTTCTTTTCTTTTTTTCTTTTTCTTAAAATTTTTTTGAGAGATTGTTTTATTTTTTTATTTAGTGGAGTACATAGTTAAGAATTTTTAATATCAATTTTTTTCTTTTAACCCTTTTACAATCTTAATAAATTTTATGTAAGGATTTCTTAATATTAATTTTTAATTTTAATATACTCATATATAATTTTTAATTTTAATTATTCATTTTATATGAAAAATTAATACATAAAGGTATAACTTATAATTCAAATTAAAGTAATAACTTAAATGGTCTAGGTCAACTAATTATTAGTTTTTCCACTCTATAAATTATAAACAATGTCCATTTGAACAATGATCTAGAATTTTATTTTTATCTTATTTTTATATAACTTTTAATTATTATTTTTACAAAGGTTAATTAAATAATTAGAATACAATTGAATATTAAAGTAAGCATGTGAAAAATTATAATAAAATGTAAACAAAATAAACACAATCAATAATTAACACTACACATGCTTTCATATGAATGATAAAAGTCGCAAAAAAAATTGCTATCATAACATAAACATAATACATGTTACAAAATAACTAGTGCACTACTTACCAAACATACCATACTGGCTTTAATAGCCAAAATAACAAATCATGCTCAAACTACATATATCCGTTACTCACATAACTATATTCTCTTCTAAAAGGCATGAAGTAAAGCATAGATTCAAATACACATTCTCTCTTTCTCCAAATTTAAGATTTTCTTATTCATCTAATCCACATTATTTCAATCTACATCCATTGACCTTAAAGATGTGAAAAGTTTTCTTATATTTTTATATTAGTACAACCCATCAAAATATAAGATTACCCTGATGAAACTTCTTCTTGTAAGTAAATAGTAGAACATATTGACAAGATTCAAATTCAGAATCTAGAAATTCAGATTTATGCAAATTCTTCATATCTACCTTGTTTCTTCTTATATCTTCATAAACTTCATCATTAAACATATGAAGTTTATTAAAGATATTAGAACTCTGCATGTGGAAAAGATAAAAGAAATATTCAAGTTTTAAATCTCCTCCACTTTTACTCCTAAAGGAGGAATGTCTTTGTTTAGTTCTACTTATTGCTTAAGTTGAATTTTATGGAAGAGAAAGATAGCACAATCCTAAAAAATTAATCAGGACTGAGAATTAAACTTTTAACATGCAATTTTTATAATTTTTAAGTGAGAGAAATTTTTAAAATTTGAATTTTTAACCCAACAAGTCTTATCTCAATGCTGCGATGTTAAAGGTAATGCTACGACACTCCTTCTCTAAGAGTTTTTTAAGCTGAAATAATAAAAATTAATAAAACTAACAAACCTTATTATTACAGCTAAACTATAAACTGGGTTACCTCCCTTAAAGTGCTAAGTTTAAAGTCTTCATCTACAATTGATAATATATAAAACCTAATTTTGGGTTGCCTCCCACACAATGATATATTGTTTCTATTTTTCAAATGACTTTTATTAAGACCTTTTTCTTCTTCTTCTTCTTCTTCTTCTTTTGCATTACTTTTAGTATTACTAGGTAAAGATCCAAGAGGTCTACTATTAACAAAAATTACAAGCTGACTTAATTGGGTTTTCAAAATTTTAATAGAAACAGCTTGATTTTATAATTGATTCCCTAACTATATAACTACATCCCCTAATGCTAATTTTATATTTCTAAATTGATTAATTTTATTAAATCCGGGTTGAAAAGTATGTCTATGATTAGTATTAGGTTCTTGAGAATGGTTGCAATTTACTCCTTAATTATCCTTTTCATTATTCCATTGATTGTTATCACTCATATTATATTTGACTAATTAAAATTAAGATGGTTCCTCTAACCTAAATTATATAAATTTTAATATGGATTATTTTTTCTTTTAATTACATAAATATTTTTAACCCCTTGCATATTATTATCTTCAATTGAATGTTCATCTCCTAAAGATTATGTTCCTATTGTATTCAACTTCTTAGAAATTGTTGCAACTTGTGCAGTCAAGATTAAAAAAATAACATAATCATAAATTTGAGTTACTTTTTTAGGATTTACCATATTAGCTTACCTCTGGAATTTATTAGTAGACATTTTCTCTATTAATTCATAGGCTTCCTCAAATAGCTTATACATTAATGATTCTCCAAATGCATCATCAATTATTGCCCTAAGAGATCCTACTAATCCATTATAAAATTTTTGAATAATCAAATAATCAGGTAATATATAATGAGGGTATTTTCTAAGCATTTCCATAAATTTTTCCCAACTCTCATAAATGAATTTTCCTCCAAACTGCATAAAAGAGGTTAAGTCATAAAATAATATATGTAAGTATATTTGCTGAATCAAGTAATAAAGTGATAGAGTAAGCTGTCAAACTAACGAGGAAGTATGCCTTTCAGTAATCAACTATTACTGTTTAATTTAATAAAATTATCAAATTAAAATAAAATTTTTTGTTATGGAGATTCAACAACTATATAAAAACTTTTAAAAAATGGATACAATATTTAAATAAAGTATTTTGTATTGATTAATGTAAATTGCATATCTTTCTCAATAAAAGTTTTATCTTTAATGTGATTTAAAGCATATGCATCCCAAGATCTTTATCGAGTTTGTAGGGGTGAAAAGGATATCTACTGACCTCCTACAGTTATATTATCTCCTTAATAACCTAGCATATTTAACATCATATGTCTAGGTATACAAACATATTATTTTAATATTCTTAGTTGTTCCTCCATTCCTCCATCAAGGCAATACATCACACTTAGTTTTAACTACACATTTGGCCACTATATGCATTAAATAAAAAGGGGGATATATTGAAAACATTATTTAACTTTAGAATACAGGAATTTCTACTAGTGTTTAATTTGTTTTCTACATCATACCAATCCAAAATTAAAGAATTAGCCATACATGAAAGAAAAAAAAATAAGAAAACTCATTTTCATTGAAATCATAGAAGAACAAAAATACAAGATAATAGTATCACGAGGAAAGATCAATGTGTCTCTTGTACACTTCTTCTTTCTTAATATATGAAGTTGCTTAAACAAATACAGACAAATACTTTAATGATTGTATTTCCTACTTCCCTAGCTTCTCTTAGATTGTACTCTAAGAGATATCTAAAGAAGTATTTTAAAAGAGTACTTAAATTATATAAGTTACTGAACTCCCTTAGAAATATAACACAATGACTATTTATAGGAAAACATAAAGTAGCAAACTCGCCCTGCGACACTTGAAAGATCGGCGCTGCTGCACCCATCAAATGAACTAACGACGTTATGCTACTATTTTAGCTCCACCGCTACACTTGCTTATGTGGATAAGCTACATAATGAACAGTCAAATCATTTCTCTTATAGATCATGTCCTTTGAAAGTTATAACTACTACATTGCTGAGCTACTAACTTCCTAATGTTACGGCATCAGAGTGGCAGTTTTGACGCCTTAATATAGTAGCATGTGAAGATAGTGAACATGGTGCTACATAGCTAATCATTTTGATGCCGTGGTGCTACCTAACATAGAAGTTAGGGACAACATGTCTATTTTGTAGCGCTCTAGCGGTTCCTTTGATGGCGCTCAGACATTGATTTGTTCAATGTCGCGACACTAGTTTTTATGTGGGATTTTGAGCCTTTTATATATTTTCTTGCACAACAAAGCTTAAATAACACATTTTTAATTAAAATATAACACATAAAATAATATATTATTTACACTTATCAGATGTATAATTCAATTTTTGAAGAAAATCATACAATGTATCCATTTGTATAGAAAAAACTACAATGTTTAGTTTCCAACACAGAGTTCAAATTCACAGAGATTATATGAAATGTTAAAATAACATATTTTGTCAATTGGACAGCTAATAAAAAAGGACGACATTTTCTAATCATCAAAAATTAATATTGGGCAAACTAATCAGTGAAAATTTATATTTTTATAGTCCAAAAGCTCGAAATGGAGAATAAAGTAACATACAGAAAGTTATATAGTAAAACCTTTTAAAACTTAAGAAAAGAACTTTTAAATGCATTACTTTCATTCCACTCGACAGAATTGAAAACAAAAATGGGGTATTGTCTGCCTACCTCAAGTATGTCTTAACTGGATGGCAGACAAAAATCAAATTTCGTACCTCAAATTTCCTCATTTCCTTTCTCTTTTCTTCCTCCACTCCATTCTTCTCCAGCAAGTTAAAGAGGGAGTATTTGTGCAATAGTGAGTTTAGACATTTATTATTTTAAAAAGCACTAATCCATCCTAGCGTTGAGGCGCTACAGCCTCCAAAGTTGTATCACTCTCAAAAAAATTGTCAAACTCTTTCAAATTCTCACAAACTATTGTGGGATCCAATTTCAACACTAAACTAACATTATCTAGCCAAACCACTCCTCAAAAACCTAAGTTTTTACCCATTTTCCCGAGAGCAAAGTGTGAGAACTAGCGCCAACTCTAACGCCGCAGCTCTCATAGAGAAAATTAAAAAAATAAAATTCTCATTTTTTTCAGCCTAAAACTTAAGCATTCTAAGTTCTAGACATCTTAATGACACTTTTTATAGAAAAATTAATGGAAAATTTACACTTTTAAGGACACAATTTTCTTTCTCATGAATAATAATATCGAAATCATAATAATTGGAAAAATTAAAAAAAAAATGCATTTCAGCCATTTAATTCATTTACATAAATGTAATTGATTTGGTTGATTTTTTTTATAATTCTACTAATTTAAGAAAGCAAACATAATCATAATGGAGATTTCATGGTTATACTCAATGAAGTAATGTTAGTATTCCTTTTGATTATTGCACCAAAAGAAAGTTAAGGGTTTTCCTCTGCTAGGGTTTTGTGAAGCCTTGGCGGCATTGGTTCACTTCCTTTTTCCTCCGGCCGTCTGGTCAGGATGGCTCTTCCCTCTAACGATTTCCCTCCTCTCTTGGGTTCCTCTATGCTTGGGTCTTCTCCTCAACTTCTACCTCTCTCTTATGCCAGCAATCTCGCTGCTTCCCCCTCTCCTCGTGAAGATTGGCCTTTGTCCTATGTCAAACCAGCTAAAAAATTGTCCTTTGCTTTGGAGGACCTCACTGAAGGTAAATCGCTGTGGAATCTGTCTTTAGTTGGTTACTTCCTTGGCCATAGACCTTACTACGAACGTCTTCTGGCGTCTATGGAAAAGGTGTGGAAGCTTAAGGGATATCTGTCTATGTTGTCCCTTGCCGACGACTTCTTCCTTCTGAAGTTCACTACTGTTGAGGACTACGACATAGTGTGGTCGGGGGGTCCGTGGTTCCTTCTAGGAAGGCCCTTCATACTGCAGCGATGGAACCCAAAATTCCAGCCAACAAGAGATGAGACTGCTTCCATTCCTTTGTGGATTAAGGTCCTGAATCTTCCCCTCGCCCTTTAGACTCCCTCAGGTATATCAAAAATTGATAGTTTTGTTGGTGAACCGTTTTATGTTGATACGCTCACTGCGAAGAGAACCAGGCTTACCTTCACCAGAATATGCGTGAAAGTTGACCAAAACTCTATTTTACCGGAAGAAATACCGCTGGAAATCAACAGTGTTGACCTCAACCTTACGATTATGTATGACTGTGTTACAAATCTATTTTTTCATGGCTTATGTTTTGATGATTGACAAACACTGTTTCTCTTGGACTGCTTGTAGCTTCTAACTTTTCAGGAATCGAAGATCGGACGATCAAGAAGAAGCCAGTTCAGGATTGCGTAGGTTTAGGGTTGAGTTAGTCTGTACTTTTATTTTAACCTTTTGAATCTACTTGTAATGGTCAAAGAGACTGATGCTAAGTAAACCTACACACACACACTTAAGGGGCTTAGAATTTCTGTTTTTGCCCACATCGGCCCAGCCGATATTTATATCGTCCGGGATGATCAGCTTAAAACAGAAAGTCTAAGTAAGGATTCTTAATTAAGACAGCCGTCATTAACATATCAGCCTGGACGATACATGTATCGGCTAGGATGATAAACTCAAAACAGAAAGAAGTAGCCGCCATAGTCAATTAAGGTATACTGTATTTTTAAATTATCGGCCAGGACGATCCTAGGATCGGCCTGGATGATATTCACAAATTATGCCATAATTGTTCAGGAAATCAAGGGAGTAATTAAGGATGATTGATACAATCATATCGTCCTAGACGATCGTAGGATCGGCCAGGACGATCCAGTCAAAAACCTTAAGTTACTTCAGGACGATAAACATCGACCAGCTCGTATCCAGGGCTATTATTAGGACGATTTTCCTCTGATTTGAACTGATCGGCCAGGACGATCATGAGATCGGCCTGGATGATCAAGCCAATTTTTAATCATCCTGTTTTGCATCCAGGGCTATGCTCTGGCCGATCTTCATAGATTTGTACTAATCGGCCAGGCCGATGTCAATATCGGCCTGGACGATATTTTTGGCAACTTGCAATTAATGAGCTCCTTTGAAGCTCTTCTATTTAAGAGCTCATGTTCAATATTTTTCAAGACTTTTAGCTGCTGCCTTGACCTGAAAAGACCTTGAGGAGAGAAAGAGAGAGAGGAGAGAGAGAGAGGATCTTGTGAGGGGGAGCTTGTGAGGGGATTCACAAGGGTTGCTTCAAGGATCGCTCTGCTTCGTCTTCGTCTAGAGTTTCTTGTCCATGGAAGGGTCGGTAGAGGTAAGGAGTTTGCTTTTGGTTTTGATTCTCTGACAGCTTCAGGAGGAAGAAAAAGGAGGAAGGTTCTCTGCCTTGACGGGGTGGCAAAAAGGAGGTTCTTGTGAGGGCTTCTCCGCCTAGCTGTGGGGGCTAAAGGAGAGTCACGTTTTGTAGTGCAAAACTTGGAGGGTGCCTCCAAGGAGTGGACGTAGGTCGAGTCGACCGAGCCACTATAAATTTCTGTATTCTTTTTCTTGCTTCCGCACTTTTAAATTCCGCATTTAGTTCTGTGGTGTGATTTGGTTTATGCAATTTTCTTTCTTTGTGAAAAGAGTTTTTAAAATACCAATTCACCACCCCCCCCCCCCCCCTCTTGGTTAGCTTGGGACTAAGTTCATAGGGCTTAACATCCCTAACAAACTTTCAAGTGGCATTAGAGCGGGATTCATAAATTAAAGTTTAAAAACTTTTTGAATTTGATCCATGGCTAACATTGGGAATCGTAACACTATGGAAGGGTATTCTATTACCCGACCTCCTCTGTTCGATAACCTACATTTTGATTTTTGGAAAACTCGCATGTCAATGTTTTTACAATCTATTGATTATCGCATGTGGATGCTTATTCAAGAAGGTTATTCTCCACCTTCTCGTGAAATTAATGGTGTTAAAACTGAAGTTGCTTTTACTGAATGGACCTTTGATGAACGAGATTTAGCTCAATTAAATGCGAAATGTTTGAACTGTTTTTTCTGTGCTTTGAAATCTGGAGATTACATGCGTGTTTCAACTTGCAAAACTGGTAAAGAAATTTGGTATAAATTGTGCATCACTTATGAAGGTACTAATGAAGTTAAACAATCCCGTTTGAACTTTCCCTTGCATGACTACGAACTTTTTCGTATGAAATCTCATGAATCGATTTCTGACATGTACACTAGGTTTACTCATATAGTTACTTCATTGCATGCACTAGGAAAGGAACTTTCGAATTATGAAAAAAGTTAACAAGATTTTGAGATGCTTGCCTTCGTCTTATGATGCAAAAATCACTGCAATCACTGAATCTAAAGATTTGAACACCTATTCTATTGATAACTTACTTGGCTCATTCATTGCTTACGAGCAAGGGGTGAATCAAAGAAATGTTGATGAAGGTGAAAAGAAAAAGGAGAAAACAATTGCATTGAAGGCTCACAAATCGGATTCTGAATCTTCCGGGTCTGAAAGCGATGAAATTGCCTTCATCACAAGGCAATTCAAAAGCTTTCTAAGGAAGAAACAAAAACATCATCAAAGTTGGAGAAAAGGTAAGGATCACAAACATGTTAGAGGATCTTCTAATGTTGTTTGTTTTGAATGCAGGAAGTCTTGAAATGTGAGAGCCGATTGTCCTACACTTCAAGATCATTCAAGCAAAGAAAAGGAAAAAGGTGAGGAGAAGGCTAATTCTAGGAAGGACAAGAGGAAAATCCAAAGAGGTTTCTGGGCAGAATCTGGTACTTATTTCTCTGAGACTGAACCAGAGGAAGAGACTACAAACTTGTGTTTCATGGGAGAAAATCAAAGTGATGAGGAAGAGGTATGTAAACCAACCTATGATGAATTGTTTGAAATTTGTGAAAAAATCCATGCATCATACAAAAAACTTAAGAAAACTCATGCTAGCCTAAAATTAGAACATTCAAATCTACAAAAAGAGCATGAAGTTTTTCTCAAAGATCATGTAATGATTGATTTAAATCACATGGCTCTTCTTGATGAATTTGATGAGTTGAACAAAAAACATTTGGAATTAGTTGATGGAAATAATGCATTAAAAGCTTCACACACCTCACTTAAGGTTGATCTTAAGAAATCTAAAGAGATTAAGAAAAATTTGAAGATTGAGAACGATGCATTAAAAGGAACTAACTTGATGATTCAAAATGATTTTGATACATATAAAAAAAATTGGATGACTTCCACTTTTGATTTTAAGCAAGAACCTAGGAAGAGGCATCATAACTCAAATCATTTAAGAAACTCTTTTCCTGGAGTTAGATGTTTCTCATGTGGCATGCAAGGACACATCTCACACACTTGCACCGTTCACCGTAGTACACATTGGGTGTGGAGACCTAAGATGCATGATTCACAGCATACCATATCTGCATTACATTCCACCTTTCCTAAGAAGGATCCCAAACCTGTTTAGGTTACTAAATCTGACTGATGTTGAGTGTTGCAGGAGTGCTCTCACCAAAGACCTCATGGGAGCATAGGATAACTGGACATAAGGAGGCTCGCAGCTCAAAATTGCTTAAACTCGTTGCTTTATCAAGTGCTTGAATTGTTTATGTTTTTTGTGTTTCTTTGTGCTAGTTTTTGTGCTTACTTGGTGGTAGTCTAGTTTGCGTTGTTTTTATTTTTATTTTTATTTTTCTTGTGTTTTGTCTTCACGTTGCTCTTTAAATTTGGTCTTTCATATGAAGAATTTTTTTTTAAAGCTTTTAAATTTTGGAGTTTTAGAGATAGTGTTTAGATTTTTTCTAAATTGGTTAAAGGGAGTAAACTGTTGATGTTTTCCCTACTTCTGACTTTGTTTAGTGGTATGATTTTCTTCTCTAAACAAAAGTCTAAACTCAGTTTAACGAATGGCTTTTTATTTAAAATATGTTTCTTATCTTGCTACTTTAATCTATCTTATGCATAATAGCCAAAGTTTTTAGATATCTTTCAAGCTTTTGAAATCTCGACATTGCATTTATCACATGATTTTGATTTTGTGTTGTGGATTGTTCTTCCCTATGTTAGAGAGAGAGCTCCTATTCTGTAATATTTGGAGGATATACTCACAACTAAGTTTTTTTCTTTAAGGGTATATTAAAAAATTTTTAGCTTGCAAGAGTTAAAAAAAAAAAAAGGGAAAGAGGCCAATGAAGCCAAATTGAAAAGAAAGCTATATACACAAAAGTGTATAAAAAATCAAAAGATGCTCAAAGAGCCAAACAAAATTACAAGAGGCATAAAATGAGCCCACTAAATGCAATCTATCCTCTCTTTGGTAAAACTCTTAAAACTTAGAAAACTCATTGATTATGTAATACTTTCAAAGACTTGATTTCAATTTCCATGATTGAGAAAAATTACCTTGGTTTATTATTTATAAGATATTTTAGTTGTAAACAAGTTTTGAATGGATCTTTTTATCCTATTTAGTTATTCTGAGTTAGATTTCTATTTTTCAAAAGAAGTTTGTACCCTGAAGGATGTCCAATCTAGGGTTAACAGAATCAGATATTCTACCTTCTTCTGATTGGGATTTGTTAAATTTCTTGATCTCTTAGAACTTTAAAAGTTTAACTTTTGAAAAGAATTCTCATATGATGCCTCCATAAAACAAAAAAAAAATTAGAAAAATTAAAATCCAAAAATATTCGTTGTTTGGTTTTCATTGTGTTGTTTTATTTTTCTGTGTTTTGACTTTTTTTTTTTGAGGGTCTTGATCATCACCATTCCTTCCTTGATTTAAATTTCTAGTCACATCGTCCTGGCCGATACTTTTATCGTCCTGGATGATATGATAAATTCTCTTCAAAATTCATCTGTTTAACTTTTCTGTACTTAATATTACTCATCGTCCCGGACGATCCTATATCATTCTAGACGATTTGATCGAACTCATGGTGATAGTCCTGGCCAATAGTATACTTGTCTAGACGATGCATTTTATGTGCATCGTCCTGGCTAATACACTGGATCGTCCTGGACGATCCACGTGTCAGCACATTTTGATCTTTAAATTCAGCCCCGGACGATCCATTATTGGATAATCGGCTGGGCCAATCCACTGTTCGTCCTGGACGATACACGTCGCAAGCATTTTAAACGTTTTAACTTCGGCCGGTAGGATCAATTTTTGTGCATCGTCCTGGACGATACACCTAATCGGCCTGGACGATCTGCTTTTTCAACGGTCGTCCGGACTGACTCCTTGGGCCGATTTCATGTGTCTAATCGGCCTGGTCGATATCTAATCAGCTCGGATGATCGGACCGCCTTTTTGACCAATCGACCTGTACATAATTATTGAACAATATCGGCCTGGACGATTCTACAATCGGCCAGGATGATATGGCCGTTTCTTTAAATCCAGGCCGTTCTAGCCATGATTTTTCACTCTTCATCCTTTCTTCTCTTGTGTTTTTTGCTTAGTGCTCTCAATGGCTGGTGGGAAACACGTCTAACAAACTTCTGGGAGTTCCTCGAGGGCAAGGATTGACCCTCATTTTCGAGAAGCAGAAGATGAAGCCGCCTATCATCGTTAAAAGAGTGTGGAATTACTATCTCCAGAATCATCAATCCTGTCCACATCTCTTACCCAGTAATGGATCTTTTCGCTCACACCTCCCTTTGCTTCATTCTATCTCTTACTTTCCCTTTCAATTCAGAGTTTTTTCGAGAATTTTTTGCAAACCTTCGCATCAACCCTACCTTCATAGCCCTGACCTCCTATGTAAATCGACGCCCTGTCGAAATCACATATCAGGATTGTATTGATCTTTTACAGCTATCCACCACCGGGGATAAGCTGCACATAATCGCCTCTGACCCTGATCTTGACTGGTCCACGGTGAATCACTTTCTTCGTCAGACCAATGTACCTTACCATGTTGGAGAGACTAGCTCTTTAGTCAAAGATGCTAGGACAATCCAACATGTCCTTCGCACCTCTGTAATTCCAAAAGCCGGGGACCGAATCCACATCACCCCTCTACTTTCCCTCACTACTTTCTACATCATGGCTCATAGAGAATTCAACACAGTGGATCTAATTTTTTGATACATTGATCACCTAACCACAATTCGCGATCCAGGTCACAAGAGGAAACCAAATCTAGCCTTAGGACACATCATAGCCTATATTCTTAAAACTAAATACCAACTTCAATATCTTATTCCACCGAACCTCTCAACTCCCTTCTACTCAAATAATTCCTTCAGCACCCTTCACAGTACTCGTCTCCACCCTTAGGAACCTCGGGGGGCTAGAGAGGAGGAGGCTCCCGCTCCCACCCCCGTTCCTCATCCTGTTCCTCTCCACCAGCACTCACCAGTTGATCAGTTGATTGAGAGATTTGATAGATGGGAAACCCAATTTGATGCCTATGTTGCTGCACAGGAGCAGCAACACTCTGAGAACATCGCCCGTTACGAGCATCACTGCGCTGAGGATCTAGTCCGATTTGACAGTTTCCTTACTCACCAGCAGCAGCAGCATGACTAGGACATCGCCTGGTTCAATGCTCAGTTTACCACGCTTGCCAGTTACTTTTAGCAGCCACCTCCACCACCTCCATCTGATGATCAGGATCCCTCATTCTTTTAATATGTTCTTTATGTTGTGTGTTTCCTGTCTTTTGTAGCTTGCTTGTTAGTCTTTTGTGATATTTTTCTGTTATTTCTGGACCCTCTTTTTGTGATGATAAAAGGGGGAGTAAGGTGTGGTAGGAAATAGCTGTTGTAACCTTGATTCTCTAATGAACCTATTTTTTTGTTTAATTTTTCCTACTTGTGTTTGTCATCATCAAAAAGGGGGAGATTATTGCAAATCTATTTTTTCATGGCTTATGTTTTGATGATTGACAAACACTGTTTCTCTTGGACTGCTTGTAGCTTCTAACTTTTTAGGAATCGAAGATCGGATGATCAAGAAGAAGCCAGTTCAGGATTGCGTAGGTTTAGGGTTGAGTCAGTCTGTAATTTTATTTTCACCTTTTGAATCTACTTGTAATGGTCAAAGAGATTGATGCTAAGTAACCCTACACACACACACACACACTTAAGGGGCTTAGAATTTCTGTTTTTGCCCACATCAGCCCGGCTGATATTTATATCGTCCGGGACGATCAGCTTAAAACAGAAAGTCTAAGAAAGGATTCTTAATTAAGGCAGCCGTCATTAACATATCAGCCTGGACGATACGTGTATCGGCTAGGACGATAAGCTCAAAACAGAAAGAAGTAGCCGCCATAGTCAATTAAGGTATACTGTATTTTTAAATTATCGGCCAGGACGATCCTAGGATCGGCTTGGACGATATTCACAAATTATGCCATAATTATTCAGGAAATCAAGGGAGTAATTAAGGATGACTGATACGATCATATCGTCCTGGACGATCGCAGGATCGGCCAGGACGATCCAGTCAAAAACCTTAAGTTACATCAAGACGATAAACATCGGCCAGCTCGTATCTAGGGCTATTGTCAGGACGATTTTCCTCTGATTTGAACTGATCGGCCAGGACGATCGTGAGATCGGCCTGGACGATCAAGCCAATTTTTAATCGTCCTATTTCGCATCCAGGGCTATGCTCTGGCCGATCTTCATTGATTTGTACTGATCGGCCTGGACGATATTGTTGGCAACTTGCAATTAATGAGCTCCTTTGAAGCTCTTCTATTTAAGAGCTCATGTTCAACATTTTTCAAGACTTTTGGCTGCTGCCTTGACCTGAGAAGACCTTGAGGAGAGAAAGAGAGAGAGGAGAGAGAGAGGATCTTGTGAGGGGGAGCTTGTGAGGGGATTCACAAGGGTTGCTTCAAGGATCGCTCTGCTTCATCTTCGTCTAGAGTTTCTCGTCCGTGGAAGGGTCGATAGAGGTAAGGAGTTTGCTTTTGGTTTTGGTTCTCTGTCAGCTTCAGGAGGAAGATTCTCTGCCTTACCGGGGTGGCAAAAAGGAGGTTCTTGTGAGGGCTTCTCCTCCTAGCTGTGGGGGCTAAAGGAGAGTCATGTTTTGTAGTGCAATACTTGGAGGGTGCCTCCAAGGAGTGGACGTAGGTCGAGTCGACTGAACCACTATAAATTTCCGTGTTCTTTTTCTTGCTTCCGCACTTTTAAATTCCGCATTTAGTTCTGTGGTGTGATTTGGTTTATGCAATTTTCTTTCTTTGTGAAAAGAGTTTTTAAAATACCAATTCACCCCCCCCCCTCTTGGTTAGCTTGGGACTAAGTTCATAGGGCTTAACATCCCTAACGAACTTTCAGACTAGAAGCCTTCCAAATGCGAGGGATGTGGATCCCTTGTTCACCCCTTTGCTCTCTGCCCCAAAAATCCAACTCCAAAACCGTCTCTTCCTCCTAAGCTTGCTCTTAGGGGTAGGAGCAAGAGTAGAAATCCCTCTAAGATTCCAAGGCCACCTTCTCGTGTCCCTACCCCTACACCACTAAATCCTTTGTTATTATCTGATTCCTCTTACCCCGCAGTTCCTCCCATTCTGCCTGGAATTGTTGTTTCCCCTAAGACTACTAATAATCTCAAGTCTCCTGCTTTGGCCTCAAAACCTCCTCTGTCTGATCCTATCCCCAATCTTCCCCTGCCCAACCTCAATCTCCCTCAGACAGATTCTTCTTCGTCAACTTTTCACAGTAACCATCTGAAGCCGTTGCCTCCACAGGTTCTTCTTGATAATAGTTTTGGCACGCTTCCTGTGGATGATCTGATTGATGAGGATAACCAGGTGGTAAATATGGTTGGAAACTCTATTGAGGAAGAGACCTACTCCAGCTCTAAAAATTTTGAGGTTCGTCAACCTTCTTTGACTAATCTTAAAAGCTCCCCCTCTTCTTCTTCTTCTTCCATGGTTTCTGCAGAATCAAAATCTCCAGCCAAGAAAGGGAAAACAAAAGCCAAGACAACCAAGAAGGCCAAACCTCACAAATAATCATGTCCTTGCCTCCAATTGTTGCCTGGAATGTTCGGGGATTTAACAACCCCATCAAAGTCAAGTATTGCAAAGACCACATTGCTCTTCACAACATTAAGCTTCTTTGTGTGCTGGAAGCCAAAATCAACCAATCTTCAGTTTCTGACTCTTGGTTTTCTTTCTCTCACTCCTTGTTTGAGAACGAGAATTGTTGTGATAATTTTAACCATTCTACACCTGGTAGAATATGGGTTAAATGGGATGCTACTCATGTCTCCTTCACTCCATCTTTTTCCTCCTCCCAACTCATTCACGGGCTTTTCGGGATTGGCTCTTTGCCCTAATTCTACCTGTCTGTGATTTATGCGACCAATTCTATGGAGGATAGGAAAGGGTTGTGGAAAGATCTCCTTGATATTTCCTCCAATTTAGACAACCCGTGGATTATTACGTGAGATTTCAACTGCTATAGGTTTGATGGTTAAAAAACTGGTGGTATCCCTTTATCTATTGATAGATTGGGGGAATTAAATAAATTTGTTTTTGATGCTGGTGTTAAAGACCTTGCCTCTGTAGGTCTTTATTTTACTTGGTTCAATCAAAGGAGTGACTCTCCTATTCACATCAAACTGGATAGAATGTTGGTTAACTCTGCTTTCTTATATGTTTTTCCGGCTGCATTTTATAAAGTTGATTCTTTCTCAGGCTCAGATCATGCACCTTTGATCCTCAACGCTTCTCTTTTCAGAAGAACGCTTTCTAGATTCTTGTTCAAGGACTTTTGGACTAAGTTTTATGACTTTTGGGAATTTACTCAAAAAGCTTTTGAAAGGAATATTACTGCTAGTCCCATTACTTCTTTCTATGACTGCTTGAGATCTCTTAAAGCTGATATCCGTAGGAGAAACTGGAATTCCTCAAACTTCATGTCCAACCAAATTCTTCAGCTTAAAAATTCCCAACTGGTTAGCCTTACTGATATCCAAAGAGACCCTCTTAACCTACTTTTAAAATCTCATCTTAAGGCTATTACTGACCAGCTGGCCCTTTATCAATCTGCATGGTACTCCTGGATTTCTCAAAGGGCTAAAGCCTACTGGCTTTCTCAAGGGGAGGATGATCTGGGGTTTCTTTATGCCAAGATTAAAACAAGGAGGAATAGGAATGTTATCAAAGAGTTATCTACTCCTTCCAGCTTACTTTCCTCCCATTCTGATATGGCCATGGCTCTTATTAATAATTTTAAAATTCTCTTCAATGCTCCCACCCCAATCTTAGAAAATTCATATAACTTACCTGTTGGTAAGTTAGCTCCTTCCTACCTTATGGTAGGCCTGGTTGTTCCTATTACTAATGACGAGATCAATATGGTTGTCTTAGCTGGGGTCCCCTCTTCTGCACCTGGTCCGAATGGCTTCTCATTTGACTATTATCAAAAAAATGTGGCATTTATCTGGTTTTCTTTTATGCAGAGCAGTGAAACATTTCTTTTCCATGGGGCATATGCCTAGAGGTGCTAAAGCCATGGCCATCACTCTTATTCCTAAGGGTACTCACTCAAACTCCATCTCTGATTTTCGGCCTATCTCATTATGCAATGTTTTCTATAAAATTGTGGCCAAAATTTTAGCTAACAGGTTGAAGGTTATACTTCCCTTCATTATTCTCGATAGCCAGTCTGGTTTCATTGCTAAGAGGTGCTCTACCGATAATATTATTCTAGCCTCTGAGTTGTTGAGAGAATTTAAAGGGTATAAACATCATTTCTGTGCTAAGCTGGAAATTAGGAAAGCTTTCGATTCTGTTTCTCGTACCTTCTTGATTAACAGACTTAAGAAAATAGGGTTTCCTAATATTTTTATTTCCTGTATCAATGGGTGCATATCTGATGTATTTTTTCTATCTGTCTGAATGGTTCTTTGGAGGGGTTTTTTAAATCCTCTTCGGGGCTGAGGCAAGGCTGTCCTCTTTCCCCCCTCCTTTTTTGCATTGTCATGGATGCCCTTTCCTCCTCTTTGGATTGCAAGGAGAACAACTCATTTCTGGGTATGCATATTCAAAATTTCAGTACTAGCCATCTTATGTATGCTGACGACCTTTTGGTGTTTGGTGTTGCAACGGTGGAGAATGCCAGGTCCCTTAAGGAGGTTCTTCTTTACTTTTCTAAGGCATCAGGACTCAACATAAATCCCAATAAAAGTAGTATTCTTTTCTATAAGAATTCTTCTTTTGATCATTAGATCTCGGCTTGCCTTGGTATTTCTCAAGTGGATTTCTCCCTCACTTATTTGGGACTTCCTATCTCCACTTATAGTCTCAAAACTTCTCACTTCCAACCCCTAATGAGTAGGCTTTCTACTCTACTTGAAATTTGGAAAGTTAAATTTCTCTCTTTTGCAGGTAGACTTCAATATCTTAAATTCACTATTGCAAGTACTATTGCATACTTGATTCGGGGAGCTATTTTACCTAAAGCTTGTTGTAAATTCTTCTCTAGAAATTGCTCTAAGTTTCTCTTTGTTGGGAATATCTTGGATAAGAAGATGCACCTTATCTCTTGGATTTCGGTGACTATGCCTAAAATCAAAGGGGGGCTTGGGCTGCCTTCTTTTGAATCTCTTTATCACAATATGGCTTGCTCATTCTTATTTAGGATGTATAATTTTAAGACATCTATTGGCTCCTAGTTTAGGGAAAAATATGAGTCTCCTTGGAAAGTGCCTCCCAGATATGCTTCAAAATTTTTGAAACTTTTTGGTAAAACTGCTGTGGCCATCAGGAATTCTGTTACTCTCTCGGTTCACCATAACATTAATCTCTCCTTCTTTTGGGACCCTTGGTGTACCAAAAACTCAATTGCTGATTTGATTGAGGGTAACTGGAATTCCCATCTATGGACGGGGGATTTTATTTTTAATAACTGGTGGGTTCTTCTTGATTACATTCCTGAAACTGTTAAGCTTTCTATTAACATTACTCTTATTGGTGGTGAGGGCCCTGTGCTGACATGGAATGGTGCTGCAACTCCCTCTAACAAAACATTCTCTGCTTTTTTTATTCTACTTTTGAGAATGTTCCTTTAAGATAAAGGGGCATAAAATAAAAAATGGATATAGTACAACACTGCCATTGCCAGGTCCCAAGTCCTGGATGAGAAAAGTGGAAGGTTGCGTTAGGTAGTCGACAGCCAGCGTAAAACTTGTCGAACAATAATGACATAAATCCTTTAAGAAATTATGTTAATGCTACGGCGTCCCCTAAAAGCGACGCGCTGTATGGCCTGAATACAGTGACAAGTGTGCAAGGGCCACTGCACCGGCGCCCGGGTGTAGTGTTAAATAGGCAAGGGTTCCCACATCAAGGACGAATGTGGGCAAAGAAGCTAGTCCATGAAACTAAAATTAGGATAGGAACTTGAAATATAGGTTCCCTTACATGAAAATTAATAGAATTAATAGATATTATGATTCATATGAAGTTAAATATTTTGTGCATTCAAGAAACTAAATGGGTTGGTGAGAAGGCTAAGGAAATTGATAGTTTAGGATTTAAACTTTGGTATTCAGGTCGGAGTCGTACTAGAAATGGTGTAGGTGTTATTATAGATAAGACTTTAAAGGATAATGTTATAAAAATTAATAGGATTGGAGATAGAATTATAGCTTTAAAGATTGTTGTTGATGATAAGATTGTTAATATTATAAGTGCTTATGCTCCTCAAGTAGGTTTGGATATGAGTTCTAAATTAAATTTTTGGAATGACTTAGAAGAATTAATACAAAAGATCCCTCTTGAAGAAAAAGTTTTTATTGGAGGAGATTTAAATGGACATGTTGGTAGAGAGGTAGATGATTTTAAAAGCATTCATGGTGGCCATAGATTTGGAACGACAAATGAAGGTGGCAAGACCATATTGGATTTTTGTTTAGCTTATGATTTTTCAATTGCTAATACCTTATTTAAGAAAAGAAATGAGCATCTCATCACTTATAAAAATGGATATAGTAAAACACAGATTGACTATTTTCTTATTAGAAAACTAAATTGTTTAGATTGCAAAGATTGTAAAGTTATTCCAAGTGGAAATTTATGTACCCAACATCGATTATTAGTTTTAGACGTTAAGATAAAGGGGCATAAAATAAAAAATAAAGTAAAACATTTTTCTAGGATTAGACGGCGGCATTTAAAGAATATTAACAAAAATATTTTTGGAAATAAGATTTTAGATCTTAAGATTTTGTCTGTGCATGAGGATGCTAATATTATGTGGGAAAAAGTGATTAGTAATATTAAGAATATTGCAAAAGATATCCTTGGAGTATCAAAGGGAAAAGCTCCTAATAGTAAAAGTAGTTGGTGGTGGAATCCGAATGTGCAAGAAAAGATTAAAAATAAGAAGCTTTGTTATAAAAATTGGTTTAATTTTAAAAATTCTGATAATTGGGAAATATATAAAGTGGCTCGTAAGGATGCTAAGAAAGCAATATGCGATGCAAAGACATTAGCTTTTAGTGATTTATATAATAGATTAGATACTAAAGAGGGAGAAAGATATATGTATAAGTTAGCCAAACAAAGAGATAGGAGTAGTAAGGATTTAGTTCAAGTGAAGTGTATTAAAGATGAAGATCAAAAAATACTTTTCTTAGAAGATGATATTCAACAAAGATGGATAAGATATTTTGTTAAACTTTTTAATGAAGATTATGAAAATAAGATTGACTATAATGACCTTAGCACCCTAAATGAAAATAAAGATTTCTGTTTTTATCGGCGTATTAGTAAAACTGAAGTTAGAGAGGCTTTAAAGAAAATGAAGGGTAGAAAAGCTATTGGACCTGATGATATTCCAATAGAGGTGTGGAAATGCTTAGGAGATGAAGGAATTTCATGGCTTACTAAACTTTTTAATACTATTTTGAAGACTAAAAAGATGCCAAATGAGTGGAGAATGAGCGTGTTAATTCCTATTTTTAAGAATAAAGGTGATGCACAAGATTGTGCGAATTATAGAGGTATTAAGTTAATGTGTCATACTTTAAAACTTTGGGAGCGAGTTATGGAGCATAGGTTGCGGCGTGATACTAATGTTTCTCAAAATCAATTTGGATTCATGCCGGGTAGGTCGACTATGGAAGCCATACATTTATTAGGAGGTTTGATGGAGAAATATAGAGAAAATA
Organism: Dendrobium huoshanense; assembly: GCA_016618105.1. Lineage (NCBI taxonomy): Eukaryota > Viridiplantae > Streptophyta > Magnoliopsida > Asparagales > Orchidaceae > Dendrobium > Dendrobium huoshanense. The sequence continues at coordinate 64,356,389 of CM028359.1, read as the reverse complement.
AGGAGGATCTACATATGATATTTATTGATTTAGAAAAAGCATATGATAAAGTTCCAAGAGAAGTGCTATGGAGAGTTCTTGAAAAGAAAGGAGTCAATAATGCTTATATTCAAATCATTAAAGATATGTATGCATGAGCTATTACTTGTGTTCAAACACAAGGTAGATTGACCAAGTATTTCCCTATTTCGGTTGGGCTACATCAAGGATCAGCCTTAAGCCCATATCTTTTTGCTTTAGTCATGGATGTTCTCACTAGACATTTGCAAGAGGATGTACCTTGGTGTATGCTTTTTGCTGATGATATTCTTCTTATTGATAAGACTAGAGAGGGAGTTGAAGGTAAACTTGAATTATGGAGGTCAACCTTAGAGTCTAAAGGTTTTCGCTTGAGTAGATCTAAAACGGAATATATGGAGTGCAATTTTAGTAGTAATAGACCTAGTGAGGGGATTGTGACTTTGGGCGATCAAGTCATTAATAAGAGTACACGTTTTAGATATCTTGGATCTATTGTTCAGAGTGATGGTGAAATAGATGGGGATATTATCAGCAGAATTCAAGTTAGATGGTTGAAGTGGAGAAATGCATCGGGCTTGTTATGTGATAGAAATGTACCCCTCAAACTTAAGGGAAAATTCTATAAGATGGTAGTGAGGCCTGCAATGCTTTATGGTGTCGAATGTTGGCCATTAAAAGAGAAGCATAATACTAAGTTAAGTGTGGCAGGGATGAGGATGCTCAGGTGGATGAGTGGCTTTACCCTTAGAGATAGGATACGAAATGAGCATATACATGAAAAGGTTGGAGTAGCTCCAGTAGAAGATAAGAATAGAGAGAGTCGCCTTAGATGGTTTGGTCACATAAAACGGTGGCCTTTCGATGACCCGGTTAGGAGAGTAGAGGTATTAGATTTGACTTATGTTAAGAAAGGTAGGGGTAGACCTAAAAAGACTTGGTTAGAAAATATTAGGAATGACCTTTCTTTATTAGATTTAAATGAGAATTTGACTTTTAATAGGACACAATGGAGAAAAAGGATTCATGTAGCTGACCCCACGTAGTGGGATAAAGGCTTGATGTTGTTGTTGTTGTTTTTGTTGTTGTTGAGAATGTTCCTTGGTTTAAATTCATATGGCATAAAGGCTATGCTTTGCGCTATGCCTCTTACACTTGGATGGCTGTTAAAAGAAAACTTAAGATGGTTGACATACTTATTTTGAGGGGCATTCAGGTTAACCCCTCTTGCACTTTCTACCTTAGCAACTTGGAATCCCATTCTCATGTTTATTTTGAATGTGATTTCTCTTTCCTTTTACTCACGGCTATTTTTCCTGATATGATGAAATTGTACTTGAGGCCGAATCTTTTGCAAGTTTTTGATTTTTTTGGGAGCTATCGAAACTATACCAAGGTTGATAAAAACTTATGTTATTTTACTATTGTTGTTCTGTTATATTTCCTGTGGAGGGAAAGGAATAATATGAGGTATTCTGGTGTTTGGAGAAGTCCTGATGAGCTTAAAAAAGTTATTATTCATGTTATTGGTGCTAAGGCTAGGAATTGGAGGCACTATTAATTACTCAAAGAACATTTTGGTGAAATTCTAGGTTGATCAGCTTATTTTTGTTAGCTGGGGCGTTTACTGGAAGTTGGCGTATCTTTTCCCCAGTCTATTTTGGATCCCTATGTGGGATGCTTTTGGTTGCTTTTGGGCTGAATTTCTTTTTCCTGTAAATTTTTGGCATCTTTGTTTTGATTATTTTTTGGCTGGAGCTTTGGATGTCTTTATTCCTCTGTCTCTTTGGGGGCTACTTCAGATGGATGCTTGCAGAATTGGGACGATGATGTGCCAGATCTACATCTCCGATGCATCCTTGGACGGTCTTTTGGCAACCAAAATTGCATCATTTGGGCACTGCAATGGCCCTTTGGGCTATGATGGCTTCGTGGACAACCAGTGTCTCTGTTGGCTCTGTGGGTTGTTGACCTCCTTATTCGAGGTCAAATTCCCCAGAATTGATTCTTGCACCTAGGTTCTCGTAGCCTAGAATAGACATCACCCACAGGATTTCTCTTAGGTGGACACGTAATGACGTAGCACGGACTCGAACTTTTAAATCGACCTAAATTAATTTGCCTCGACTCAATCAAATTCAAATCGTCATAAATGAGATAAAATTAATATTTCAAAATTATTTCTATTTTTAAAATTAAATCAAAAACATATATTTTAAATTATCAATTATTTTCTAAATAATATTCTAAATCAATTTGAATTATAACTAACTCCTAAATTCATTTTAAGATATGATTTAATCCTAGCCATTAATTTTGAATTAAGAAATGGTTTTGAATTTGATTGAGCAGGATTAACCAATCAAACCCAGAATTCTTTTTAATAAAAATCTGCTTCATTTTTTTTAATCAAATCAGAATCAGCCATTTTAAATCCCTTTTAAAACACAAATAAATCATAACCTTTAATTTAAATTAAGAGGTGATTAGATTATCGCAGTTCACAAAACTCCCCACGATCTATCCCTCAAATCCACGATCTCCTTCTCTGGATCGTGTAAGAAGCCCCATTCGCACACAGAGAAGAAAAATCCCCCTCATACGCACAAACCCAAATTTGAGTTACCAAACGGTCTCCGATTTTGATGAGCTTATACTCGAATCAAACGGCTCGACGAGGCAAATCCAACGAGCCCAAGATTTTTACATTCTGACATCAATAAGGCTTTTAAATTTCCAACGATCGGTCCAGCTCATGACCCCATCTAGGCAAAAGAAACCAAATTTTCGGTTCTCTCTACAGTTCCAAAAATCTCTAGGCTTCATGCTCAACGCCTGCAGTTCGGAACTTTTCCATCCCACGATCCCTCTCTCCCTCTCACGTGAGAAACCCAGCCCATCTCTCCTGCAGTTGGTAACTCCTATCATTCGTGAACCGCACCCTCTTCTCTTTGGATCGCACGAAGCTCATACAGCCCTCACTCCCTCTAATTCGCTAACCCCTCCTCTCAGTCTCTGTTTTTCTCTAGAAACGATCCAGGCGAACCACCCTGGTCCGGTCGTCTTCTCTCTGGTCGTTCTCTCCAATTCGCACGAGAAATCCCCAAGAAAATCGCCCCTTCTCTTTCGCCCGTCGCTTTTTCGCCCTTGGATTTGCACAAATGCCTCCTCCTCTCCATTCATATGGATTGAGAACCATTGCCGCATGCCTCCAGACCGAACTATCCTCTTCTCCTTCTCCCCTGCAGTTGGCGAAACCGCTCCCTCTCCATCTCTCTCCTGCTATATTCGCAAGCTCCAGACGGAAGAAACTCCCTAACTCCTTGATTCGCATAACCTCTCTCTCAATTTGAAAAACCGACCCCGTCTCCCTATCTATCGCATTCTCTGTTCGCACTTCCCGCTCCTTCTCTTTCATTCGCACATACAGAAGACTCTCGCCTCTTCCTAGTTCGCGAAAATCCAAGGCTCCGTCATCCCTCAGTTTGCAAGAAATCTAGGCGAAGCCCTCCCTCTCCATCCCTCTCATGAAACCGAGACCAGGGAAGCCGAAGCCTCCAGTCGCTCCCTCTTGATATTGTGGACAGAAACTTTAGCCAAATCCCTCATTTCCTTTACCCGAGCCCGACGTCGTTTGATATCCAGCCCTAGAAACCTCAAACTAACCTCACTTTACCTCGATCGAGTTCAGAAACAGTATTGATCGAGTGGACAAAAGTACAAAGAGCTAATGACGTCAGTCACCTCTATCCAGCCGAGTAGAGGTGCTATGGGCGGAACCTCCGGGTCGTAGCCCCCGGTGACTGTGAGTATTCTAAACTTAGAAAACCTTTAGGGACCCCTTGATGTGGTTTGCACGAACCCTTACCTTTTAGGTCCTTGTAGTAACTTCAATTTTATTAGGATTATTTTTATTTTATTTTAGATCCCCAAATTCCTTTTACACACGTGCAAAGTCCTAAGGTTAGTAATAACAAATTTTTCATCCATATAATATTAGTGACATTTAAAGACAATAATTAAGGACTGAGTCTTAGAAAACCTAGACTTATGATGCATGTACACTTTAGGATAGAAATATATAACATAGAAAATTTAGTGACACTTCACTTTAGGCTTAGTGAATATTTTCAAATTAAAATTTAATCAATTAGAAAACTTTAGCCAATAATTGACCTAGGACATAACAAAACCTCACAGCTTACTACAAACACTTAGATTTGTTTGTTAGGACAACAGACTCTAGTTTTAGGTTAGGCCGGTGTTTATTACCTTACTGCATTGTGATAGTTTTTCTCGGCTTTTATTGCATGTTGGATGTAAAATTGTTGGTATGTGTGTCTACTTACTTTTACTTCACTTTGTGATGTGATTCTATTTGATGATTAGATTACCCATAAGTTAGGAGCGATCTGATTGTTAACAAAATTTTCTGCAGGTGGCCACACTCATGCAGGGTAGTAAAGGGGGCTAATTGATTAATAAATTTTATAAATACTACAGGTGCTTAAGCTGCTTAGCACCCAAATAAGGAATGTGGCCAAGTGTGACTAATTGATTCAATTTAAATGCATATATATAACTGCTTGGGATGATTTTTGCTTAGGATAACCCTGCAGATGGTCTAGATTTTCTTTCTTTTTCTATGAAATGTAATGTAAATATAAATGTATTTGAAAATTATCATAAATGTGAAAGTGATTTTGAAAGTGGGATATTACATCTAATTTAGAATCCAAAGAAAGGAGAATATACCTTAAAGGATTATTCTCTTTTATTTGAAAAGCCAAATTAGGAAGATTTTAGTATCCAAATAGAAAAGAAAATACCCCTTTTAGGGATGAGTTTCTTTTCATTTGGATATCCGGACCCGACGGATCCGAGGAGTTCATAGAAGAAGAAAGGACGAAATTAAGAAATAAAGAAAGAAGACGAAGAGATAAAGACACAAAGAGAGAATATATCACATTTCAAAAAAAAAAAAATCACTTACGTCATTCTTAGGATTAGAATCCGTGTTTATTGTCAGTGGTGCCAGGCCACTTTACTTTTCTATAAATTCTGGGTGTAATATGGACATTGGACATTGGATATTATATTTTCGATTTATTAAATTTGATTGTTTATATTGTTTGTGTAGTAGCTTTTTTTAGGGCCCTTGTATGTCGTGTTTTGTTTTAGCATGGATACGAATCGGAGTGCTTTTTTTCGTAAGGGTACGCTTAAAATTCTTCTACTTGTAATTTTAATAAAACTTTTTAGGCTCACATAGTAACTCTAACGACCTAAGAAGTAAGCTCGGGACCACCGAGAGTCAGCATAAGCATATTAAAACTTTCTCTTCCTTGTTAGGCACCTCCCCTCCTGCGGGTTCTGGCATACCACTTGACCTATGAGGGTGCAGTTCTATCAAGGGGAAGTTATACAATCTATAGGGAAAACCTATTTTTTAAGCCTAATTTTAAAAATGTTTCATATTCATTTTATGCATTCGAGTCAATTAGCATGCATTGCATTAGATACAAATTAAAAAGTGTCTAAAATATTAATAGCATTTCTAGACATTTTTTTTACCCTACATAAGTTGAGGAGCCAATTAGGGTCTGTCTTAGATGTCGGCCCCCAATTCATTAAAACCTAAACAACATCTCTACCCATCTTTTATAAGAGACTGGATACATGGTTTTAAAGCACCTAGGTGGTTAGCTGGCTCCCCAATCCAGGCCGGGGTAAGTTCAGATTTGCACTTCATTAGTTAGGTTTGGGTTGCTACTTTGTAGTACCCAAATTAGATTTAAGGTTCTAAGGCAGATTCTTTTTAGATCTTAAGTCCTCGCCCTCCAGGAATATAATCTCAAATTTCTAATAAAATGTCAACTTAAACATAAAATTTTCTCTTAAAATATAAAGCCCAACATAAGATAGATTGAGGTTGTCTCTGGGCTTCTCAGAATCCAACACCTCCTACTTTTCATCCTTTGACTCGCTAATAAATGTTCAACATTGAGCTTTCACCTTGGAAAATTCCTACTTTTGTTCCTTATCTTTTACTTTGTAGTCAAAGGGTATGAAATCACTGCTTTAATCGAGAGTTTTCTTAGGAGCATTCCTCCTAGGATGTAATTAACTATAGGAGCTTGCTCCTATAGGGATTTGAGAACCCCAGACTAAAATAAACCTTGTTTTATTCATATAAAATAAGGGAAGAATCTTTAGAAACGTATATATTTTTAAAACCTCATTTCTAGTTTTGAATAGACTTGTAGAATGTTATTATTATCTTTTTAAATAATATAATATTATACTTGCTATATTCAACTTTATAAATAATGAATTTTATAAAACCCATTCTCGCTTTTGGATATCTTGAAGAATATTATGTTCGTCTTTTAAGATGATATAATATTTTTCTTGCCATATCTAAATAAAAGAATGAATAATTTTTTTTTTCAAAAACCGTATTTCTATCTTTAAACATATTCTATAGAATTTCAAGTTCATCTTTTGAGATGATATGTTATTCTTTGAACTATATTTGATTATAGAAATATCAATTTTCAAAACCCTATTCTGATATTAAATCCATCGTAGAATATTGTGTTGGCCTCTCGAGACTATACTTTATTCTCAATGTAGTATTTGATTACAAAATAGGAGAAATCAAAATATGCGTAGTGATACATAATTTTTCCCACCAAGGTTATTCTGGCGACTCCACTGGGGATCAATCCTCTCTCCATCTTTAGCAGTATTTTATACCCTTTAATCGGTAGTATACTTGTGCTCGTCATAAGTTATAACTACATTTCTTCTGTCGGTTCTTTTATTCATTTCATTCTTGGATAATTTGGCCGGTATATAAAAAAAGTTTAGAGGACTTATTTTGGACCCCGTTAGAAAACTAACGGGAAGATCCTTTGTATGACCTTTTTGTAAAGAAATTTTCTGTGCTAATTCGAATGTTGCAGTTATATTTTTTTGTAGCTTTATGTTTGACTTAGCACTGGGTCCAAAATCCCTTTTCCCAATCTTTAGTAATATGTATAGTTACTTTTTTTAGTAACTTAATATATTATTTGGATTGGGTCCAAATAACTTTAAGTCTTCAAAAATTTTAAACTTCTGTGTCCTAGCTAATATGTTGCAGCTATATATTTTTATAACTAAATATGTGGTTGGACAAATCTCAAGAAAATTTGAGCTTTTAAATCAAAGTTTTCTCCTAATCTAAACCAACATGTTGTAGTTATATATTTTTTTATAACTTAATATGTGTGGTAGGATAGGGTCCAAAAGCTCAAACCTTCAAATCAAAACTTTCTGCTTGTCCTAATAACATATTGTAGTTACATGTCCTTTGTAGCTTAATATGTTTGCTAAGACAGGGTCCATAATATGATATATGCAAAATTTTCAAGATTAAATTCGATTTACATTGAGAAAAGTTTGAAGGTTCGAATAGTAGTTAAGCTTATAAAAATAATTTTGCTAGAGAAAATCGTAGGTTGATTTCTTTTAAAAAGAAATTTACCTCTATCTTCCTTAAATTGTAATTAAAACTTCATTGTGGTTGACTCCTCTAAACATTTAAAGAATAAGACATATGGTTATCAATGCTAAAATAAAAAGTGTGCTCCCTCCCTCCCTCCACTTGAGTGGATTAACGCTTTAGATGAAGATATATTTAATCTTATTTCCTTTTGGAATCTTAAAGCATAAAAGTTTAGCTAATTTTGCTAAGTTCCTAGCAATTGCTGAATTAAATTCGAAAATATTTTCAAATCTCATATTCAACCATATTATTATTTTTCTAATCTTAGGAATGAATAATTATTGGTTGATATATTGAAGTTTGAAAATATTTTGAATTCCCTCATCTTTAAGCCTTCTTGTAGGTTAGAATTTAAGATGCTTTTAAATCATATTTCTTAGGGGTACTACATGGATACGATGATTTGTCCTCTACTATGTGGTTTAACTCTGATAGAAAATGGATCTTAAGGCATGCGATAAAGATAAATGACCTAATCAATTATATAAATGCCTTCGTTTACCATCTGAAGTTTTCTCTTATGGTAATATTTTTAAATCAAATTTTCGCTAAGTTTACTCTTAGCTTTATTACTCCATTTGAAAAAACTCATGAGCAGTTTTTATTAAAGATTGATCATCTTAAATTTTGTTTGGTCAAAAACTTAGGACGATTCAAAGTTCTTTATTATGATTAATCCATGATATGGTTAATATTCTCTCTATCATGTGATTTTCCATCAAAATAAATTGACATTTCTTGAATTGATACTAAGTTAGTCGACTTCATAACATCTTTAATGGTTTCCTTCTTCAGTAGTGATAAAAAAAATTATCATATTTGGGTTAACCCATTATGATATCCATAAATAACTTCTTTTAAATTAAGATTTATGTCAAATTGAAATTGGAGGAGGTGGAAGTTTTATTCATCTTTTTATCGTTATACATCTCATAAACATCTTGCGAGTTGATGAATTTATTTTATAATTATCTCAACTAAGTTGTCTATTCATACTATAGGATCGGGTCCAATTTGTAAATCAATCTTCCTTGTATAAGAGTGTTAATTTTTTTTTCTCTTATACTTGGAAGATGATTTTATAACTGAAATAATAATTACAAGATTTAAGTAAAGGAAGCCTCTTAAAAAAAAAAAGTGAAGAAGGAAAAGAATAAAAAAGAAAAAAAAAGAGACACATTCATTAAATGTGTAGCAAAAAAAAATAGAAAAAAATTAGAAAAAGAAAAAAGTGGCTTCCCTTTCTAAATCTTAAATATCAAATGACCTATTTATCCTTTAGTATTTTTAACACTTGATTTTGAGAATTCAAAATTTTTGTTCATCATCAAGCATTGATGTTCTATTAGATATAAAATATAAATATCATCTACAAGATTTGGAAATATTGAATTTCTACCTCTAATTTGATTCTCTTTTGATATAATTCTTAGTTTAATGAAAATATAAAGAAGGAAACCCCTATTTTGCTTGTAGAGAGCTTTGATCTGGGTTAACAAAATATAAATCTTGAGACCTCTCTAGTTAGCAACTTGAGTAGGTCAGTTCATATATTCAAATCATTTTCAAGAAAAATCACATAGATGATCAATCTAAATGGAATTATAATGGTGCTGGTTGTGCATTATTGGATTTCACATATCTAACCCAATTAAGATGCATAAACAAACTATTATCCAAATATCTTCAACTCTCTTTTGAACATCTTCCAATTTGAATGAGATTCTAGACAGGATTCTGATGCTAGATAATCTACAGAGATATTTATGGATATAAAAATCACTTTCTTTGGATTCAAAATTTTGAAACTAAACTAAAGGACATCCCTTTGTTGGTATTGAGATAATTGTCTAATGTTCTCATTCATTATGAGTAAATGTCAAGTCCAAATTTTAAATATATTATTGACTGAACTAGGATGTTAGAACATGAGTGGTTCTATCCTTAGTGATGTCGATGATACCTTTGTTTGAATCTTTGTCAAACTTCAAAACAAAATCAAACTACAATTTGATCTAGTCCATTATTGACTAATCTTGGATGTTAGAATTAGACGGATTCTATTCCAGATAAAGTCCATGGTAACTTTGTCAAATCAATATAAAATTCAATTCAATATATATCTTCACTTTTTCATAAACTATAATCGGATGTTAGAGTCTAAACAACTCTATCCCCATTAAAGAATCTTTCTATAGCATTGAAATTCAAAATCTTTGAAACTACACTTTTCTTTGAAGAAAATTATTAAGTTTTGGATATTTTGATTAAACTCATGTTGGTTGTATTCAAAATATTTAATTTAGAGGGAGTCAACCCATCATTTGTTGAGTTTTTGAATCTTTTCCAATCTCATTTTTATTGGATTAAGATGATTAAAACATAAGCGATTATAGTCAAATATTATAAAAAAATTATCAAACGAAAAATAAAGCTTTCACTTTTTAATGAAAATCAAACTTTTCTTAATTATTATAAGAATTTGATATTCCTTAGTGCTTTCATTATAAAGGATGCTCAAATATGCTCGTTGTTCTGTAACAACTCATGCAAAAGATAAAAATTTTCAGAGAAAATTTTATCATGTTGCATTTAGTTCTTTTAGAACATGCAAATGAGGACTAGAAAATTCATATGATTTTCTTTGAGTTACTTGAAATAAATTCAATTACAGAATGAATCTTTAATCAAAATCTTCCATTTCTCCTCCAATGGTCGAGATACTTTGTTAAGTCTTTACTTATCAAAGATGATCAAACTACTCCCCTTTTGTTTTCCTCACATATGATGATCCGATATAAAAATATAATCCCTAGTGGATTATTTGTAATTTATAAAGATCATTTGTAATGAATGATAAAACAAAATTTTAATTAAAAGATGTTCAAGCCTATCAATCTTCAAAATATTTTTTCTTTCCTTTATAGAAAGTGACATATATAAAAGCTTATGATCTCTTGTAGAACATTTGCAAGTTGTCAATGTCATTTGTAATTGAAGGAAAAGATTCAAAGCTTTAAAGAAATCAACTTTACATTAAAAATTCACCACCCTGAAATCAGTCTTTAGGTCTAAGTCCGCTTTTACAGCTGTTGACCTCATTTTTGTATGAGGTTACTAGGACCCACGTGGGTTTTATTTTGGTGACCTAATGATCGACAAGTTCTCACTTGTCGATCATATAGGTCCCAAACATATCCCATTCGATTCTTAATCAAAGTTCCAATTAACTTTCAATCATCCAATTTTTTATCTACATTTTGATTAATTAACCTTTCAATAATCATTGCCTACAATACAACTTGTGATCGACCTGATTGCTCTTCTTTGAAATCAACATTGAACTGTATATATATATATATATATATATTAAGATCGATTTGAGTGCACACATTACATTTGGGGATATCTAGTTCGATTTGATCCAATTTGAGTCCTATGGCGTCGTCGTCGCGTCGTCGTCGATTCTGAAATTGAGTCAATTACTTATTATATTGAATGAATTCCAACAGAATTTTATTTGCAACTGCTTCAATTGACTTAATTTAACATATCTTGGCTTAGTTTAAGTCTAATAAACATCAATTAACATTAATAAATGTTGAATGATTAATTTAAAATATAAAGCCTACCAAATTTCAATGTTTTATCAATTATTTGGTACCAATTTGATGCCGAAATATCCCTCAAAATGCTCTAAACTTCAGCCCTTTAATCTCTCAAAAAATCAAGCACTGAATTTAGACCTTTGGATTGGAAATGGAGGGCCAGATCTGACTTGCTGGCTATTGATCCACTAGCAGCCACCTTAGTAAAAGGAGCTCACTATTCACGTTTTGAGGAGGTTAGGGCCGGCTAAAGAAAAAAAGAGGGGGCTGCCCTCAACACATAACCCCAAGACCTAGCCGTCTAACTCTCATTCCACGACTCCAGCCCTTTGCTGGTCCAGCCGACTCCGCCTCCAGCCGGCCTACCTACAACCGCCGGCACTTATTTCCTCTCCAACCGGTCATCTTGCCGACCACCTACTGTAGCTCCTCTTTAGCAGCCAAATGCGCAACGCCGGACTCAAACAATTCCTCTAAGCAGCAGCTCTCTCCCCTCCTCTACTCGTCCAAGCAAAAGAAAGAGGAAGAAGGAATTTATAGAAGAATCAAAGAAGAAATAAAAAAGAGCTGCTTTGCTGGCCACTGGAAGAGAACATCTCTCAATCTCACGTGAAACTGCTCTTCCTCTCTCACGCCTCCAGCTGCTCCTTCATCCTCTCAAGCTAAATTTCTCCTTGCACTTGCTGAAGCCGGCCAAGCAAGCTATAACAAATTTCGGTTAAGGTGGAGATGGCATTTATTGGCTAGGGGAAATATGAGAAGCTGAGCTGCTCGAGTAAGAGATTGTGGAGTTCAATCAGCTAGAAAACCCACAACACCTTGCTTCCACCCCATCCATTCCTCTCTGGGAAGCGTCTGCTTCTTATGCAGCAGCAGCGGATCTTCTACAGCACTAGCCACTTCATGAGTATCAACAACGTTTCCACTTCAACTCCCATCAAACCTTGGCTTTGGTTCTACTTCAGTTGCTTCAAAAGAGAAGAAAACATAATGTTGAAAGAGGTATCATAATATATAGATACAAGAGGAAGCTTATATTACTCAATACAAGGTACTAATGGAGCTAATTGGATGATAGAGCCAAAGAGTTTCAGTCGCCACCATCTCTTCCAAATGGGAGTACTAAGGTTGGAATCACCGTTTACTAGCTCCGGTGATCAGGTAAGTTTTCTTAAAACTTAGAAGAGCATAGGGCTTTTAGATTTACCTGTTGAGCTATTTCCCCCAGCCTTAAATCCTTGCAGCAACTCATGTATTTATTTAATATTTGTTTTCTTCATTTTTTTTTACAAATTCAAAACTCATCGATATAGCTTGTTTACATTCATATGCATGTACAAAGGGTTAGAGACATTGATTATAAATCCCATTACAACACTAGTGTCATTTAAGGACAATAATTAAGGATGAGTCTTAGAGAACTTAGACAAGCTCTAGGATTCACACATATATCCTCTAGGGATGAAACATCAAACATAATGTAGCTACATCACATCTTAGGTTTAATATACACCATCGATTTGATCTCAAACAATAATCAATCATTAATCCTTTCTTTAGAGTTTGAAAACTTAAATATTTGATAACAACTCAAATAAAATTCTTAAAAAAAAATGATCAAACCTTTCTCAATCAATCCCAATTAATATATACAATTATTAAAGGATAAAATTCAAACCCAAAACTTATTAGTTCTTAATTAATGCTTTAATTACTCATTGATTGAATATTGATTAAATTAATTCTATAAAAAGAAATCAAACAAAATGCAAAGACATAAAGAAAATTCCAATAAAAAAATAAGGATCAGAAAATCCTAATTTCAATTTAGAATAAAATATCATAATTAAACTTTCCTTTCAATGTATTAAATTATCAAATTCATTTATAGTTGATTAAATACAATAAAAATACTTTAAAAACACATTAATGATTGAATAAAATTAAATAAAACATAGAGATTAATAATTCAATTTAAATGAAAATTTTGAGTAAAATTTGATTAATTATTCATTAATGATTAATTAAATTAATTTAAGAAGATTTGAGAAATTATCTGAAAATTCTAACTAATTCAAAACAATTTATAATAATCCAAGAATCAACTTAAATTCTAAATTTCCTTAACTCAATCCTCGAATTTAACAATGAAACAATTATCAAAAATTTTCAACCCTTTAACCATCAACCAATTAAATTAATTTGATTAATACTGGTTATCACTAGGTAACCCAGGCCTACGAGGCTATTAGCTTAGCCCCAAGGAAGGTGAAACAAACTTCACGGCCTCGGTGAGAAACAAAGGTGGTAATCACTTAACACTTAAAATACACCCTAAATTCAACTTTAAAACTACTAATACTTAAACTCAAACTTAAATCCCTCAAGCCTTTCAACCAATCAAAACATTAGACAACTTTAACCAATTACCTGATATAGGACATATCTGAACCACACGGCCTGCCACACACACTTAGATTGGTTTGTTAGGACACGAACTCTAGCTTTAGGTTAGGCCGACGTTACTTTTTGTTTCTGAGGTGTGTTAATTTATATGCAAATTGAGCATTTATTGATTTTATTTTTATATACTATATTAGATTCATGTGATGATTTTTTTTATGCTTTTGGTGGCATCCTAGGTTAGGTAACATAGACATAGGTTCATTGTCCACAAACCTGTGCACTTTCTATTTGTCAGCCTAGGATTAAGTCCCCAGCCCCTTGGCCTACGAGGTCCCCTTGAATGAGGTAACCCATGGTTGCTAATAAGGATCCTCTGGTCTGCACTCGACTAAGTAGGCTAAGGATACCGACGAACCCGGGATGATGGAAAACCATGGGATCTTGACCGGGGACGTCATATCCACTTGGTAGGTTAGTCTTCCCATTCACTTTCTGGGCATTTTTCTGATCATGTGATCGAGAATAGAAGCACCAACTTTTTAATAAAATTTCAACTTGAACATAAAGATTCCTCCTCAATCCAAAATTTAAAGCCCAACACTTAGCTTAGGTTGGGGCACTTCTGAATTATTTTAGAATCTCTAAGTGCCTCCTACCTCTCCTTCGTTGACTCCCAAAAAAAGTGTTCAAAATTCGATCCAATCCCGATTGAAATTCCAAATTCACCTTCTTGATATCATTCCTAGAAAATCTTTAAAATAAAATTTCTCCCGTTATTTTAATCGAGAGTTTTTCGTAGGAGACCTTGTTTTCTTACGATGTAATTAACTACGAGGGCTTGCGCTCGTAGGAGATTTAGAACCACACACGCACCTGATTTTAAAAATTAATTTTTTCAAAATTCATATTGGTTTCCTTTGGGAAAGATTAAAAGATGATCGTTATTATCACATTTAGAGAATTATCATTGAATGGTGTTATCTCCCTTTGGGGTGATATATCCTTCTTTGATAAGGCTTTAGATGTGAACTCAACAATCACACTTCTTGAATATTGTAGCTGGATATTTAATTAAACTTCATTTTGGTCCTTCGGGGCCACACGAAGTTCTCTTTAGAATTCGGTTGCAATATTCAAGATGAATCTCATAATTCTAAATCTGAACACCGTTATGAAATTTTATTTTCGTCCTTCGAAGTGTTATAATTTTTTCTAACGGGACGATTCGATTTTAAAATTAGAATTAAATCTAAATTTTAAGATTCCCAAAGAAAACTAAAATTTTCAAAACATGTTTTCAAAATTCCACCAACAGCAGCATCCTACTGACTTTCTGGCTTCAGTCCGCTCTTACGGCAGCCATCCAGTTTAAATCAGTCTATAGGTCTAAGTCCGCTTTTACGGCATCCTATTGACTTTCTGGCTTAAGTCCGCTCTTACGGCAGCCATCCAGTTTAAATCAGTCTTTAGGTTTAAGTCCGCTTTTATGGCATCCTATTGACTTTCTAGCTTAAGTTTGCTCTTACGGCAGCCATCCAGTTTAAATCAGTCTTTAGGTCTAAGTCTGCTTTTACGACATCCTATTGACTTTTTGGCTTAAGTTTGCTCTTATGACAGCCATCCAGTTTAAATCAGTCTTTAGATCTAAGTCCGCTTTTACGGCATCCTATTGACTTTCTGGCTTAAGTCCACTTTTATGCCAGCCAACCTATTTAAATCTGTCTTTAGGTCTAAGACCTCTCCAACGGCATCCTATTGACTTTCTGGCTTAAGTCCGCTCTTACAGTAGCCATGCAGCTTAAATTTGTCTTTAGGTATAAGTCCTCCTACGGCATCCTATTTACATCTTTAAAGTTAGGAATAAGCATCCTTAGTGGCATCCTAATCTTCGTCCCGAGGAGAAGTATAAGCATCCCCAGCGGCATCTTCTCTTCATTAAATTTTAAATCTTAAATTCTTCTTTAGGTATAAATCCTCCTACGGCATCCTATTGACATCTTTGAATTTAGGAATAAGCATCTCTAGTGGTATCTTAATCTTCATCCCGAGGAGAAGTATAAGCATCCCCAGCGACATCTTCTCTTCATTAAATTTTAAATCTTAAATCCGTCTTTAGGTATAAGTCCTCCTACGACATCCTATTGACATCTTTGAAGTTAGGAATAAGCATCCTTAGTGGCATCCTAATCTTTATCCCGAGGAGAAGTATAGGCATCCCCAGCGGTATCTTCTCTTCATTAAATTTTAAATCTTAAATCCGTCTTTAGGTATAAGTCCTCCTACGGCATCCTATTGACATCTTTGAAGTTAGAAGTAAGCATCCCTAGTGGCATCCTAATCTTCGTCCCGAAGAGAAGTATACACATCCCCAGCGGCATTTTCTCTTCATTAAATTTTAAATTTTAAATCCGTCTTTAGGTATAAATCCTCCTACGGCATCCTATTGACATCTTGAAGTTAGGTATAAGCATCTCTAGTGGCATCGTAATCTTCATCCAGAAGTTAAGTATAAGCATCCCTAGCGGCATCTTCTCTTCATTAAATCTTAAATCCTAAATCGATCCTCTATGATTAGGTGTGAGTCTCCACACTTAGGCTTCCTTTTCATATGATCATTTGATCCTCTAAGGTTAGGTGTGAGTCCCCACACTTAGGCATCCTTTCCTCACAATCATCCGCTAGAGTTGGAGAATGCCCCTCGTGGCACCATCCTAGTGTAAATCTTAAATCTTAAATCGATCCTCTATGATTAAGTGTGAGTCCCCACACTTAGGCATCCTTTCCTTACGATCATCCACTAAAGTTGGAGAACGCCCCTCGTGGCACCATCCTAGTGTAAATTTTAAATCTTAAATCGATCCTCTATGATTAGGTATGAGTCCCCACACTTAGGCTTCCTTTCCATATGATCTTCTGATCCGCTAAGGTTAGATGTGAGTCCCCACACTTAGGCATCCTTTTCTTACAATCATCTGCTAGAGTTGGAGAACACCCCTCGTGGCACCATCCTAGTGTAAAATTTAAATTTTTAAACCTTCCAAGATTAGATACAATCTTTTCCATAGGTTGCTTTCTTTTCTTAGAAGTCGCCCTCTAGTTTGTTGAGTTAGGCGTAAGTACCCACTTGATGGCATCCTTTCTCTTGGATTAGAAAGAAGACTCTAGTCTTAACAAAATAATATTCAAACCAAAATCACATTGAAAATCTCTATTCCTATCAAACTACATTCAAATCACAATATCAATTATTTCATACATTAACTTTGTCAACAATATACTAGTCTCAATTTCTAAACTCTTCATTGTCGTCATCAAATTTTAAATCAAATAATCGATCCAAATCCTTCAAACAATCAACTCAAATTTCTTTATAAAAGTTTCATTCTGATTTTCTATCAAACATCAAAATTCCTTCAATTCATATACTCAGATCTTTAAATTCAAACTCTGGATCTAGTTGATTGTTTCAGTCAACACCAATACGCACGATAAACTTTGGCAAGTTTATCATGCCTATTGGGGGTCCATTTGTTGACCTCCTTATTCGAGGTCAAATTCCCCGGAATCCATTCTAGCACCTAGGTTCTCGTAGCCTAGAATATACATCACCCACAAGATTTTCCTTAGGTGGACACCTAATGACGTAGCACGGACTCGAACTTTTAAATCGACCTAAATCAATTCGCCTCGACTCAATCAAATTCAAATCGTTATAAATGAGATAAAATTAATATTTCAAAATTATTTCTATTTTTAAAATTAAATCAAAAACATATATTTTAAATTATCAATTATTTTCTAAATAATATTCTAAATCAATTTGAATTATAACTAACTCCTAAATTCATTTTAAGATATGATTTAATCCTAGCCATTGATTTTGAATTAAGAAATGGTTTTGAATTTGATTGAGCCGGTTTAACCAATCAAACCCAAAATTCTTTTTAATAAAAATCTGCTTCATTTTTTTTAATCAAATCAGAATTAGCCTTTTTAAATCCCTTTTAAAACACAAATAAATTATAACCTTTAATTTAAATTAAGAGGTGATTAGATTATGGCAGTTCACAAAACTCCCCACGATCTCTCCCTCAAATCCATGATCTCCCTCTCTAGATCGTGTAAGAAGCCCCATTCGCACACAGAGAAGAAAAATCCCCCTCATACGCACAAACCCCAATTTGTGTTACCAAACGGTCTCCGATTTTGACGAGCTTATACTCGAATCGAATGGATCGACGAGACGAATCTAACGAGCCCAAGATCGTAACATTTTGACATCATTAAGGCTTTTAAATGTCCAACGATCGGTCCAGCTTATGACCCCATCTAGGAAAAAGAAACCAAATTTTCGGTTCTCTCTACAGTTTCGAAAATTTCTAGGCTTCATGCTCAACGCCTGCAGTTCGGAACTTTTCCATCCCACGATCCCTGTCTCCCTCTCACGTGAGAAACCCAGCCCATCTCTCCTGCAGCAGGCAACTCCTCTCATTCGTGAACCGCCCCCTCTTCTCTTTGGATCGCACGAAGCTCATCAAGCCCTCACTCCATCTTATTCGCTAACCCCTCCTCTCCATCTTTGATTTTCTCTAGGAACGATCCAGGAGAACCACCCTGGTCTGGTCACCCTCTCTCTGGTCGTTCTCTTCAATTCGCACGAGAAATCCCCAGGAAAATTGCCCCTTCTCTTTCGTCCGTCGCTCTTTTGCCCTTGGATTAGCACAACTGCCTCCTCCTCTCCATTCATATGGACTGAGAACTCTTGCTGCACGCCTCCAGGCTGAACTACCCTCTTCTCCTTCTCCCCTGCAGTTGGCGAAACCGCTCCCTCTCCATCTCTCTCCTGCTATGTTTGCAAGCTCCAGGCGGAAGAAACTACCGAACTCCTTGATTCGCATAACCTCTCTCTTAGTTTGCAAAACCGACCCCGTCTCTCTATATATCGCATTCTCTGTTCACACTTACTACTCCTTTTCCTGCATTCGCACATACAGAAGACTCTCGCCTCTTCCTAGTTCACGAAAATCCAAGGCTCCGTCATCCCTCAGTTCGCAAGAAATCCATGTGGAGCCCTCCCTCTCCATCCCTCTCATGAAATCGAGACCAGGGAAGCCGAATCCTCCAGTCGCTCCCTCTTGATATTGTGGACAGAAACTTTAGCCAAAGCCCTCATTTCCTTTACCCGAGCCCGACGTCGTTTGATCTCCAACCCTAGAAACCTCGATCTAACCTCTCTTTACCTCGATCGAGTTCAGGAACGATATTGATCGAGTGGACAAAAGTATAAGGAGCTAATGACGTCAGTCGCCTCTATCCAGCCGAGTAGAGGTGCTGCGGGCGGAACCACCGGGTCGTAGCTCCCGGTGACTGTGAGTATTCTAAACTTAGATAACCTTTAGGGACCCCTTGATGTGGTTTGCACGAACCCTTACCTTTTAGGTCCTTGTAGTAACTTCAATTTTATTATGATTATTTTTGTTTTATTTTAGATCCCCAAATTCCTTTTACACACGCGCAAAATCCTAAGGGTTAGTAATAACAAATTTTTCATCCATATAATATTAGTGACATTTAAGGACAATAATTAAGGACTGAGTCTTAGAAAATCTAGATTTAGGATGCATGTACACTTTAGGATAGAAATATATAACATAGAAAATTTAGTGACACTTCACTTTAGGCTTAGTGAATATTTTCAAATTAAAATTTAATCAATTAGAAAACTTTAGCCAATAATTGACCTAGGACATAACAAAACCTCATAGCTTACTACGCACACTTAGATTTGTTTGTTAGGATAACCGACTCTAGTTTTAGGTTAGGCCGGTGTTTATTTCCTTACTGCATTATGATGGGATTTCTCAACTTTTATTGCATGTTGGATGTAAAATTGTTGGTATGTTTGTCTACTTACTTTTACTGCACTTTATGATGTGATTTGATTTGGCGATTAGATTACTCATAAATTAGGAGCGATCTGATTGTTAATAAAATTTTCTGCAGGTGGCCACACTCGTGCAGGGCAGTAAAGGGGGCTAATTGATTATTAAATTTTATAAATGCAATAGGTGCTTAAGCTGCTTAGCTCCCAAATAAGGAGTATGGCCAAGTGTGACTAATTGATTCAATTTAAATGCATATATATAACTGCTTGTGATGATTTTTGCTTAGGATAACCCTGCATGTGGTCTAGATTTTCTTTTTTTTCTATGAAATATAATATAAATGTAAATGTATTTGAAAATTATCTTAAATGTGAAAGTGATTTTGAAAGTAGGATATTACATCCAATTTAGAATCCAAAGAAAGGAGAATATACCTTAAATGATTATTCTCTTTTATTTGAAAAGCCAAATTAAGATGATTTTAGTATCCAATCGAAAAGAAAATACCCCTTTTAGGGATGAGTTTCTTTTCATTTGGATATCCGGACCAGACGGATCCAAGGAGTTCATAGAAGAAGAAAAGACGAAATGAAGAAACAAAGAAAGAAGATGAAGAAATAAAGACACAAAGAGAGAATATATCCCATTTCAAAAAAAAATCACTTGCGTCATTCTTAGGATTAGAATCCGGGTTTGTTGTCAGTAGTGCCCGGCCACTTTACTTTTCAGCAAATTCTGGGTGTAATATGGACATTGGATATTGGATATTATATTTTGGATTTATTAAATTTGATTGTTTATATTGTTTGTGCAGTAGCTTTTTTTAGGGCCCTTGCATGTCATGTTTTGTTTTAGCCTGGATACGAATCAGAGTGCTTTTTTTTGTAAGGTTACGCTTAAAATTCTTCTACTTATAATTTTAATAAAATTTTTTAGTCTCACATAGTAACTCTAATGACCTAAGAAGTAAGCTCGGGACCGCCGAGAGTCAGCATAAGCATAACAATACTTTCTCTTCCTTGTTAGGCACCTCTCCGCCTGCGGGTTCTGGCAGACCACTTGACCTATGAGGGTGCAGTTCTATCAAGGGGAAGTTGTGCAATCTCTAGGGAAAAACCTATTTTTTAAGCCTAATTTTAAAACTGCTTCATATTCATTTTTTGCATTTGAGCCAATTAGCATGCATTGCATTATATACAAATTAAAAAGAGTCTAAAATATTAATAGCATTTCTAGACATTTTTTTTACCCTACATAAGTTGAGGAGCCAATTAGGGTCTGTCGTAGATGTCGACCCCTAATTCATTAAAACTTAAACAACATCCCTACCCATCTTTTATAAGAGACTGGATACATGGTTTTAAAGCGCCTAAGTGGTTAGCTGGCTCCCCAATCCAGACCGGGGTAAGTCTAGATTTGCACTTCATTAGTTAGGTTCTGGTCGCTACTTTGTAGTACCCAAATTAGATTTAAGGTTCTGAGGCAGATTCTTTTTAGATCTTAAGTCCTCGCCCTCTGTGAATATAATTTCAAATTTCTAATAAAATGTCAACTTAAACATAAAATTTTCTCTTAAAATGTAAAGCCCAACATAGAATAGATTGAGGTTGTCTCTGGGCTTCTCAGAATCCGACACCTCCTACTTTTCATCCTTTGACTCGCTAATAAATGTTCAACATTGCGCTTTCACCTTGGAAAATTCCTACTTCTGTTCCTTGACTTTTACTTTATAGTCAAAGGGTATGAAATCACTGCTTTAATCGAGAGTTTTCTTAGGATCATTCCTCCTAAGATGTAATTAATAATAGGAGGTTGCTCCTATAGGGATTTGAGAACCTCATACTAAAATAAACCTTATTTTATTCATATAAAATAAGGAAAGAATCTTTGGGAACGTAGATATTTTTAAAACCTCATTTCTAATTTTGAATAGACTTGTAGAATGTTATTATTATCTTTTCAAATAATATAATATTATACTTGTTATATTCAACTTTATAAATAATGAATTTTATAAAATTCATTCTCACTTTTGGATATCTTGAAGAATATTATGTTCGTCTTTTAAGATGATATAATATTTTTCTTGCCATATCTAAATAAAAGAATGAATAAATTTTTTTTCAAAAACCGTATTTCTATCTTTAAACATATTATATAGAATTTCATGTTCATCTTTTGAGATGATATGTTATTCTTTGAACTATGTTTGATTATAGAAATATCAATTTTCAAAACCCTATTATGATATTGAATCCATTGTAGAATATTGTGTCGGTCTCTCGAGACTGTACTTTATTCTCAATGTAGTATTTGATTACAAAATAGGAGAAATCAAAATCTGCGTGGTGATACATAATTTTTCCCACCATGGGTTTCTGTAATGATTTGGGCATTGATGCCTCTTGATGTAGATCTATTTTTCTGAGTCCTATTTTTTTTGCAATTTTATTTTTCTTTTGGGTGATATAGTTTTTCTTTACTTGTAACTTTTACTTGTAACCTTTGGTGATTAATATAAGGGCTTTCCAAAAAAAAACAAATTTATTACATCGAAAATGATAGCACACCAATTACTGCAGCTGAATGTACCTTGTTGGCTGTGACTTCTATTTTGGCACTTTGATTGTGTGAAGTGTGAACAGTACTTTGACTTTTAATATCAGTTAGGTTGACTCTTCCATATAAATGGCCTAAAAAAACTCTTCATACTTTTCTACAACCCAATCCTATCATGATAAGTTTTTAAATCAATTTAATTAATGAAATATTGGAAAAATTAAAAAGAAAAAACTTTTTCACACAAACGATTTTTAGAATGGATCAAACCGGTCTTACTTATCCGGTCCAATTTTTAAAACTTTGATTATTTCATATTTTAAGCTTTGTTTATTTTATACTTATAAAAAAAATTATAACTTAAATGGCATTTATTGCTCACTGTCTTCCAAGCGGAAATAAATTTAAAATCCATCCAATTACTACGCTTTTCCTTCGGATCCAACGGTTCGGAGTTGTTGAAGTTTCTTAAAGTTTGGTTCAATCTATGCTCAAACTTCCCATTTAGACCTTCACCGCCCAACCGTTTCCCCATTAAAAGTCCTTTCTCTTTCTATCCCAATCACTATCTCCATCTCTAATCTCTATCTCCATCTCTATCTCCTCCTCTATATAAATCTTTCTGTTCAATCCATCAATATACACAATTCCAACGCAACAAAAATTCGGTAAAATAAGCTGGCTTTAAAGGTATTATCCTTTTCCAGTTTGTTCGCCGAGTATCAATAAATAGATAGGTAAATATAGCTTTCCTGCGCTCTGGTGCTCTGTTTTTTGGAGCCGGAAAAAAGATAAGCAGAGATACAGGAAGCAGAGGTTGAGGAAAGGAGAGAAATTGGAATCATGGCTAATGAGAGATCTATGGAGGAGGGAAGTCCACCAAATTCTATGGAAGATAAGGATGGATCTTCAGTTGATAACGATCAGGCATTAAACATCTCTGTTCCTTTTCTGCATAAGGCAAGCCTCTTCTTCATCTCTTTTTCTATCTTTTTTTTTTTGGCAGATTTTATTGCCTGAAAGTTTTATATTGTTAAGTAAATAATTTTAATAAAAACCTCATACTAAAAGAATGCTTTTAATGATTTTAAGCATTTCTGCTCCGGTTGATTTATTCTAACAGGCTTTGATGTTTCAGTTCTTTGACTGTGACTACTATTATCTGCTTGGGTTTGGCTTCATTTTCCTCCTCATATTGAAGAATAACCTTTCTCCGTAAATTTAATAAAATTTTGGTGAAAATCTACTCTTTTTTAGTTGTTGTTGCGATTATCAATTCTTCATTTTGTTAACATTCGGCTCATTCATACCTTTGAACCTCTTTTCTTTCATCATATAATTATCATCTTTTTCAGATTTTTTTTCCAAGCTGTTAGGGTTGACTTCATGATTATTCTTTCTCCAGTGTTGATTTCGAGGCTGTTTTTTATCCATCCGTCACATGGTTGCATTGCTCTCATTTGTTAATTTTTTTTAATTATGTTACCTTTAATATATCCTTTCTATTTTTATATTAATAACTCGCTTTTTCACACCCCATCTGACTATCATTGACTGTTCTAATATCCAACGCTTAATTAATACAAATTTATCTTGCATCGCCAGTAATTCATGGCATTAAACAACAACAAATTTAAAATTTACAAAACTATATATTTAAAGATAAGATTCTGAACATCCAATTCACGAAATTGGTTCCTTCTCCATGTAACCAAATAGGTAGATTTGGTTGTTGGGCAACATTCAATTAATTTTTTTTTTTCTTAAGCCAATTAAAATTAAATTCATACACACATTACATACATAAATCTTGAATTCAAATTCTCTAAATTAATAGTCAAAACTACTATCCAACCCAGCATGATGAGCTACGTTTTTTTATCTTTTATTTTACTGAATATGAATTTCATTTCTTAATTTTGTTACAGATAATTGCAGAAATATTTGGCACTTACTTCATAATCTTCGCTGGCTGCGCTTCAGTGATTGTGAACAAGAGCACGAAGGGGGGTGTTACGTTTCCTGGAATATGTGTCGTGTGGGGCTTGGCTGTGACGGTAATGATATATTCCGTCGGCCATATATCGGGGGCCCATTTCAATCCAGCCGTCACCATTTCCTTTGCCACTTGCCGGAGATTTCCATGGAAGCAGGTAGTCTCTCGCATTCGTTAGGACGATATATTATTGATGATTTAGATGATAAAATCCACTCAATGTTACAGGTACCTGCTTACATTGCAGCACAGGTGTTGGGATCCACCCTTGCAAGCGGCACGCTTCGCCTTCTCTTCGGTGGCTGGCGAGAGCACTTTCCTGGAACAATTCCGACAGGTTCAAATGTCCAATCTATGGTTTTGGAGTTCATCATCTCCTTCTACCTCATGTTTGTGGTCTCTGGAGTTGCCACTGATAATAGAGCTGTAAGTCACCATTTTTCTTCACAACAACATAAATTTAAACATTTTTTGCTGAGTGAGTTTTGTGTTGCAGATTGGAGAACTTGCAGGAATTGCTGTTGGTGCCACTGTGCTGCTAAATGTTGGCTTTGCTGGGTAAAATTTTACCATTTCCCTTTTAGTTGTGAATTTATGCAAAAAACATGAAAAACCATAAAAAATTGGAAACTTTTTGTTTAGATTGGGTAAAATTCCGACAGGTTCACAATTCATGTGTATATTCATGTAAGTATTCATGTGCATATGCATTCGTAGTTTTAAATATAGGTCATTATTTGTATATGCATACATGCATTTGGGCAATGATTTTGTATTGGATGAAATTTGACTCAGTTTTACCCATCAGGCATGAGTGATTTGTAAGAGATCAAATTTGAATTGAGCCAAATTCTAACTAGCCTCCAATTCACTTGAAATTAAATCTCTAGCAACCTTCTTGATTGTTGCAGTGACATATGAAAATTGTTACTAAATTTTCTACTTGTATTATTCAATTTTGATGGCAGCTTGATATCAGGAGCATCAATGAACCCTGCAAGAAGTTTGGGACCAGCAATTGTAGGGAACCGCTATGAATCGATATGGGTTTATATGGTTGGTCCGATATGTGGGACGATTACAGGAGCTTGGGCTTATAATCTAATTCGTCACTCAAACAAGCCATTGCGTGAGCTCACAAAGAGTGGCTCATTTCTTAGAAGCTTGAAGATGAATGGTTCAAAATAATGTATTGGTGTTTAATAGAAGCCAAATAGATTGGTTTGTCTTGCTAGTTTTTCTTTTCTTCTATGCTTAAATTATATACTTGCCTGAAGCAAATTGTGGTTTAAGCTCCAAAGAAAGGACACTAGACTTGTAATTCGATGATTTTTTAATGAATTGATATTGATTTCTCAATAGTGAAAATAGTTTATTCTTGTGATTGGATTGATAATTTTTTATTTTTTATTTTTTATTATAAGCATAAGAAATAACTCTTTTAGAATATTATGTCTAAAAATATGATGAGAAAGTAAGACGTTATTGAAAAAATGAAAGGAACTTGCTATGTTTATCAAAATAGTAGTATCGCCTAGCATCATGCAATTGAAGTAAATATCGTTATTAGTCTTATGATTATTTTTTACACTGACATATTCTTTTAAATCTAAGATATGAAACTAAGGCTTCATTTGGGACAACTTTCTGACTGCTTCGTAAAGCGGCTTTCTAGTACAAAAATTTTATTTTTTGTATTAAAAAGCCGATTTACGAAGCAGGAAGAAAGTTGTCCCAAACGAAGCCTAAATCAATACTTTCATAAATAATAGAAGTACTGAAAACCAAGTTATTATAACTTCTACCATTTTAGGTTGGGTTTAATTGTAAGTTGATTTATAGAACATGTAAGGTTACAATTAAAAATTTTAAATTAACTCCAATGGATAAATAATATTAGTGAGTCCTCTTAACAAAATGATGAGAAGTAATTTACAAAGTATGAATAACATACATTATTAGCTTTAAATATTCTAATTCCGAATCATGAAAATTCACCCTCTTAGTAAGGGAGGAATTTGATAATTCACAACTTTGATGTGAAGAAAACAAGAAGGAATTAAGTTTTGGGATACTCAATCAGGACGATTGAATAACAACATAGTAGAAAATGAGGGAAAACAAAGATTTAAATAGATCAATTTAATTTACATACATTCATTCCAGAAGGAATTGAGAATATTTTTAATTGATGAACAATAGCACAATAATCTTTTTATTAATAATGAAGAACATGAAGAACCAAGGGGAAGGGGATGCATACAGGAAAAGCTAGAAGAAAAATATATTCTATTCAATGTTTTAGTACAGAGATGACCCATATATATATAGAGTGGGAAGAGATGTGTAACCAATAATAACATGCCGCAAAGCAGACTAAACTAATAGAAGATTATTTATACTAATACACCCCTACAAACTGATGGGTGCTTGGTGACAGTAAGTTTGATCCGTAGCTTGAAAAATCTTGGAGTAGACAAAGTTTGGTAATGATGTCCGCTGCTTGGTCAATCGTGCTGATCGGTAACAGACGAATATTTTTATTCTGAATAAGGTCTCGGATGAACTTCTGATCTATCTCAATGTGCTTGGTTCGAGCGTGGCAGACAGGGTTATTGGCTAGAGCAATTGCCAATACGTTGTCGCAATGTATGTATGTAAGTTGTGCCTGAGGTATACCAATGTCTTGAAGGAGTCGATGAAGCCAAATGACATCAGAAGTGAGTGCTGTCAGCACTCTGTATTCGGACTCCGTTGATGAATGTCCAACTGTGTTTCTTTTTAACTGTCCATGAGATGGAGTCACCTAAGAAAGAGTAGTAGCCGGATGTAGACTTCCTTGATACATGATCACCTGCCCAATATGCATTAGAAAAGGATTGCAATATTAGATTAGATTTAGTTATAGGAATATTGTAATCTACAATGCCTTTGATATAACAAAGTAGGCGTTTAATCATATATATGTGTTGAGTAAGCAGCTGATGCATATGTTAAGACAATTGATTGACGTTTTATGCTATATTTGGACGGGTTATAGTAAGATATTGTAAGGCAGCTGTTATGCGTCTGAATAGCTTGGGATCGAACAAGATCGGATCATCAGAGAGATTTGACGGTAACTTAGTGCACGTAGGATTGGCCAGGTAATTGCACTTTGTTAGTTTGGCTGTTTGCAAAATAGACAATGCATATTTCTTTTAAGAGAGAAAATAAGTTTGATTTTCATAATCTATATTAATGCTGAGAAAGTCATGACTGTTCTAAGGTTTTTCATATTAAATTTCAGGCTGAGTTTTGCAATGATCGTAGATATAGATTCGTTGTTATTTCCAATAATTAGGTTGTTGTCTATGTATATGAGAATATAAATTTCAGTTTTGTTTTGACGTAAAATAAGTAAAAAAGGAATCTGCATTGCTATAAGTAAAGCCAATAGAAATCAAGTACGAAGTGAATGTGTTATAACATTGTCGTGGCACTTTCTTCAAATCATAAAGAGCTTTGTGAAGGTGACAAACGTACTCTGGGTGTGAAGTATTTTCAAATCCTTTGGGTTGGGCCATGTAAACAGTTTCAGAAAGATTGCCATGTAGGAATGCGTTTGCCACATCCAACTGATTTACTTTCCAATTTTTGTATAGTGCAATGGTGAGTAAGATACGAATGGTAGATAATTTTGCAATAGGACTGAATGTTTATGTGTAGTCCATCCCATATTCTTGATTGTTTCCCTGAGCGATGAGACATGCCTTGTACTTCGCAATGGTGCCATTCGAATGTGTTTTGATTCGATAAGTCCATTTACAACCCAAGATGGATGAGTTTGGTGGTGGAGGAACCAAACTCCATGTACCTTGTTCTAGAAAAGCAAGGAATTCCATAGCATTGCTTGTCTCCATTCCTAATACTTGATGGCTTTGGTATAGGATGTAAGAGCTGTAGATAAATATGTCAATATGTTAGTATGAAAAAGATTGAAATGGGTGGACAGCTTGAGGTTTCCTGTTTTAGATCTGGTAACCATGTGATGTTGTGATGTAATGGGAGCCGACATTGGTATGTTAACCGAATTGATTGTATCAGCAATAGTGGTATTATTTGAAGGATTGAGATTTTATTAAGTGTTCGCGGTGGTGTGTATAGTTTCAAGGTAAGTGATATGTTGCGGTTTGGGTGATATGAGTGGTTGAATTGAGGTGGGTTGGAGAAGCATTGGAGATATATCAGATGTGTTAGTGGGAGTTGAGGAGTGAGTTGAATGAAAGGGGAAAGAGTGTTCATCGAATGTGACGTGCCTTGAGACAAAGATTTTGTTGTTTAAAATATCAAAGCATATATAGCCTTTGTATTGATCGGAATATCCAAGAAAAATTCAGGATTTGGATTTTGGTTGCAGCTTGTGATGAGTGTGAGAAAGAAGAAGAGGATAGCACGCACAACCGAATGTGTGTAGATGATTGTAGTTGGGTTTGACTTGATGAAAAAGGTGAAATTGGGAGATGTTTTTGGTATTGATAGATGGCATATGATTTATTAAGTATACGAAAGTTAAGACAGCTTCAGGCCAGTGAAGGTAAGGGACAGAAGTAGTGTGCAGAAGTGTTAGACATGTTTTTATTATGTGTATGTGCTTGCGTTCAGCAATACCATTTTGCTCTGGAGTGTAGGGGCACGATATTTGGTGTGTTATGCCATGCTGTTTGAGAGAGTTAGTGAAGGAACGATTAAGGTATTCAGTACCGCCATCATTGCGAAGTACTTTAATAGATTTAGATGTGTAGTTCTCAATTTGTTGTTTAAAGGCTATAAAGATGTCGAACACTTCATATTTAGTTTGCATTAAAAAAATCTAAGAAAATCTTGAAAAAACATCAATGAATAACAAGTAATATCGGTACCCTTGAACAGAGGTAATAAGAGATGGACCCCAAATGTCTGAATGAATAAGCGCAAGCGTACTACTTTGACAAGTAAAATTGTTTTTAAAAGCAAGCTTATGACATTTGGATTATTTACAAGATTTGCAAGAATTTATGCTATCTTTTATTTTTAGATGCAAGTTGCCTGTAGATATCGATTGAAGTGTTCGTTCATGTGGATGGCCTAGCCTGTAAAGCCACAGAATAGTGTTGGTCTTGGAGGTGGCAAGGTCCATTTACTGTGGTTGAGTGGAACTAGTTTGGATGGGATACAGTCTGTTGTGACACGGTCCTTGAAGAAGAACTTGCTCTGTCGTCAAATCCTTAAACAAAAAACCAGAGGGATTAAACATGATAGAAATATCATTATCCTTTCTTAATTTTGAAATAGAGAGAAGATTGTAATGTAACGACAGGGTATGAAGAATTTGCGATCATTGCAGCTTACGAGCAAGGGTCGGTAGTAACACGGCCTCGGAATTGGCTATGTTGACCGGTCGACCATCTCCAATGATGACACTATCTAATCCTTGGTAAAGTGTGGAAATGGTCATGTTGTCAAGTGAATTGGTAATGTACGACGTTGAACCAGAGCTGGGATACCAATTTGTGTTGGAATTATCTGAGGTAGCGACTAGAGCTCAATTATTCTGAGTTGATGTCGATGGAACTAATATGTGTTAAGACAGTGCCAGCATTTGGAAGATGTATGGCCCTTCTTGAAATAGATTTGGCAAATAGTGAATGACTGAGTAGAATGCCTGGTAGAGTTGCCAGTAGAGGCATCGATCTTGCCTAGATTGCATTTGTCGCATCCACGAGAGGAGTACAGAGCGACATTGGGATCAGGAAGGTGTTAAGAGAGTTGTTATTTTGCATGTTTACATTCTTGCTGAAAGTTCGATGGGGATGTTAAGCCCTATGAACTTAGTCCCAAACTAACCAAGAGGGGGGGTGAATTGGTATTTTAAAAACTTCTTTTTAAACAAAAAAATAAAATCACATAAACCAAATCACACCACAAAATAATGCGGAATTTAAAAGTGCGGAAGCAAGAAAAAGAACACAGAAATTTATAGTGGTTCGGTCGACTCGACCTACGTCCACTCCTTGGAGGCACCCTCCAAGTATTGCACTACACAAAAAGTGACTCTCCTTTAGCCCCCACGGCTAGGTGGAGAAACCCTCACAAGAACCTCCTTTTTGCCACCCCGGCAAGGCAGAGAACCTATCTCCTTTTGCTTCCTCCTGAAGCTGGCATAGAACCAGAACTAAAAGCAAAGCTCCTTACCTCTACCGACCCTTCCACGGACGAGAAACTCTAGACGAAGATGACGCAAAGAGATCCTTGAAGCAACCCTTGTGAAACCCCTCACAAGCTCCCCCTCACAAGATCCTCTCTCTCTCTCTTCTCTCTCTCTTTCTCTCCTCAAGGCCTTCTTAGGTCAAGGCAGCAGCCAAAGATCTTTTAAAAACGTTGAACAAGAAGCTCTTAAATAGAAGAGCTCCAAAAGAGCTCATTAATTGCAAGTTGCCGACAATATCGTCCAAGCCGATATGGATATCGGCCTGGCCGATCAATACAAATCAATGAAGATCGGCCAGAGCATAGCCCTGGATGTAAAGCTGGACGATTGAAAATTGGCTTGATCGTCCAGGCCGATCTCACGATCGTCCTGGCCGATCAGTTCAAATCAGAGAAAAATCGTCCTGACAATAGCCCTGAATACGGGCTGGCCGATATTGATCGTCCTGAAGTAACTTAAAGTTTTTGACTAGATCGGCCTGGCCGATCTTGCGATCGTCCATGATGATATGATCGTATCAATCATCCTTAATTACTTCCTTGATTTCTTGAACAATTATGGCATAAATTATTAATATCGTCCAGGCCGATACGAGGATCGTCCTGGCCGATAATTTAAAGATATGGTATACCATACTTGTCTATGGCGGCTACTTATTTCTGTTTTGAGCTTATCGTCCTGGCCGATACACGTATCGTCCAGGACGATCTGTTAACGTAGGCTGCCTTAATTAAGAATCCTTAATTAGACTTTCTGTTTTAAGCTGATCGGCCAGGCCGATCAAAGAAATCGTCCTGGCCGATATGAGTAAAAACAGAATTTCTAAGTCTCTCAAGTGTGTGTGTGAAGGGTTACAAAGCATCAGTCTTTTAGACTATTACAAGAGGACTCAAAAGGTAAAAAACAAAAGTACAGACTGACTCAATCCTAAACCTACGCATTTCTGAACTTAGCTCCTTTTTGATTGTCCGATCGTCGATTCCTGAAAAGTTAGAAGCAACAAGCTATCCAAGAAAAGCAGTGTTTGTCAATCATCAAAACATAAGACATGAAAAATAGATTTGCAATAATCTCCCCCTTTTTGATGATGGCAAAACACTAAAAAAAGATTTAATAGCAACCGAAAAAATAACCTCATAAACTTCTCCCCCTTTTGACATATCAAAAAAGGAGGGTACATGAAAGCATAGTAAAAGAGGTTTTCCTCATAAACTTCTCCCTTTTTTTTTTTTTTTTTTTTTTTTTTTTTAAACAAGGCACATCAATGATATAGTATTTCATGTGATTGATTTAAAAATTTGTGAGTTAACGTGTTACCAATCTCATTTAATCCATAGAATAGGAGAATATCCGTTCATGGTTTACCCTTAGCCAAAATCGTTGTCTTAGAGTAGAATCGTCTTTTGAAATCAATGACCTAACTCAAATAATTAATTGGATATGAGAAAAAGAATCTACCCACCACTTGGCATAAGGAAAGTATCTCCATAAAATAATGAGGTAGATTTGTCACAATCGAACGATAATCGAGATCAAGCCTTTGAGAATCAAAACTTCTAGGTTCTAAAAGATATAAAAAGGGAGAGTAGCTTGCTTTTGAGTGGGCTCATTTTATGCCTCTAGTCAATGTTGTGGCGCTTTGCGCATCTTTTTATAGATTTTTCAATTTTTTGGCGTCTTTGCGCTTTTTTTGTTGGCATCATTGGCCAAATTTTTTTTTATTTTTGCAAGCTAGATTCTCTTCTAGACTCTTTTAAAAAATTTAGTTGTGAATATATCTTCTCAGATATTAGAGAATAGGAGCTCTCTCTCTAACATAGGGAAGAATTACCACAAGCAGGATTAATAATCGAAGACAAGAGTAACGAGGGATCATGATGTGACAAAAAAACTTTTAATCATTGTAAATACAAGATAGATTTGCTTAAGCAAGCTTTAGAAAGGATCTTAGTTTCATAAACAATCTTTTATTTTGAGATAGACTTTTGATTAGAAAAGAAAACTATGCCACTAATACTACGTTAGGGAAAGAGACACAATCACAAGATATTCATACTATCTAGGTGTTTAAGTGGATGAAAATATATTAACTACAAATTGTTAAAGACAAGACAAGAGATATTATATCAGTGAAGATCTAAAACTAAGGTACACGAAAAGGAAAAAGAAGGTAACAAAAAAAGAAAAATTTAGCTAAAAAAGGTTTCATGCATTTATGTCAATCACACCCAATCTGATCCTTAAAGAACTGAAAGTGTCGAAGGCCAGTGGTTTAGTAAAGATGTCTGCCAGTTGGTTTTCAGTTGTCACATGGTGTAACTCAATGTCTCCCTTAGTCACATGATCTCTAATAAAGTGATGCCTAATATCAATGTGTTTAGTTCTTGAATGCTGGATAGGATTTTTAGAGATGCATATGACACTAGTGTTGTCACAAAAAATTGAGATGGTGCTTACATGTAATCCTAGATCCAATACCTGTTGTTTCAACCAAAGAACTTGGGCCACACAACTTCCAAGAGCAATGTATTCAGCTTCAGCAGTGGAAAGTGCAACAGAATTTTGCTTTCTACTAGACCAAGAGACCAAGGATTGTCCAATGAATTGACAAGTTCCGGAGGTGCTCTTTCTATCCACCTTGCATCCTGCAAAATCAGAGTCAGAAAAACCAATAATTTCAAAAGAAGTGCTATGTCTAGGGTACCAAATCCCTAATCCTTGTGTCCCCAAAAGGTATCTAAAAATCCTTTTAATAGCAGTCATGTGGGATTCCTTAGGGTCAGCTTGAAACCTAGCACAAAGGCAAACACTAAACATAATGTCAGGTCGGCTTGCAGTTAAGTAAAGTAAAGATCCAATCATACCTCTGAACTTCTTCTGATCAACAGACTTACCACTTGGGTCCTTATCCAACGGAGCACTAGAAGTCATGGGAGTGTTAATTGGCTTGGCTTTGTCCATCTCATATTTCTTCAAAATGTCTTTTATGTATTTTGTTTGATTTAGAAAAGTGCCATCTTCCAATTGTTTTATGCTAAACCCCAAAAAGTAAGACAATTCTCCCATTAAACTCATCTCAAACTCTCTACTCATTGTTTTAGAAAAATCATCACACAAATTTTTATTAGAGGATCCAAAGAGTATATCATCAACATAGATCTGAACAATGAGTAAATCATCTCCAACTTTTTTAAGAAAAAGGGTGGTGTCTACGCTCCCCTTGACAAACTCCCTCTCTAGTAAGAATGTGCTAAGCCTCTCATACCAAGCTCTAGGTGCTTGTTTTAAACCATACAAAGCCTTTTTTAATTTAAACACATGATTTGGAAATTGAGAGTTCTCAAAACCTGGAGGTTGTTCTACAAACACATCTTCTTTTATCTCCCCATTTAAAAAGGCACTCTTGACGTCCATTTGAAAAAGCTTAAATCCTTTATAACAAGCAAAGGCTAGTAGCACTCTAATAGCTTCCAATCTAGCTACAGGGGCAAAAGTCTCTTCAAAGTTTATCCCTTCTATTTGATTGTACCCCTTAGCCACCAATCTTGCTTTATTCCTCACCACCACTCCTGAATCATTCACTTTGTTCTTAAATACCCACTTTGTCCCAACTACACTTTGTCCCTTAGGTCTTTCCACAAGTTCCCAAACATCATTCCTAACAAATTGATTCAACTCTTCTTGCATTGCTAACAAACAAAACTCATCAGAGAGGGCTTGGTTAATGGTGGTGGGTTCAGTCATAGAGATAAAGGCAAAGTGGTTTACCTCCTTCCTAAGTCCATGTCTAGTCTTAACTCCACTAGAAAGGTCTCCTAAGATCAAATCCTTAGGGTGACTAGTAGAGTATCTCCAATCTCTAGGCAAAGTGTGTGAAGTTTCTCCCCTTTCATCAAAAGTTTCTATTCCTTGGGTGACTCCTTCTACTCCTCCATTGTTTAGGTGCTCACTCCCCTTCCCCAAATTTTCTACTCCACTTGTAATCTCTCCAACATCATCATCATCTACTCCATGTTTCTTATGATCAGACTCATCAAAAACTACATGGGTTGTCTCTTCCACCATCAAGGTTCTCTTGTTAAACACTCTAAAAGATTTCCCAACACTAGAATATCCCAAGAGTACTCCTTCATCAGATTTAGGATCAAATTTTCTCAAGTGAGACTTTCCATTGTTGTGAATGAAAACCTTACAACCAAAGACATGAAGGTGGGAAAGATTGGGTGTCCTACCCTTAAGGATCTCATAGGGTGTCTTTTCTAATTTGACTTTAACATTCACCCTATTCAACACATAACATGCTGTGTTAACCGCTTCAGCCCAAAAGTATTTTGGAAGTGAATACTCAGCAAGCATGGCTCTAGCGGCTTCCACCAAGGTCCGGTTCTTCCTTTCAGCTACTCCATTCTGCTGAGGAGTCCTAGGGGCTGAAAAATTGTGGCTAATCCCCTTCTCCTCACAAAAATCTCCAAATTTTTCATTTTCAAACTCTCCCCGATGATCACTATGGATGGTCAAAATCTCACACCCTAGCTTCTTCTGAATCCAAGTAGAAAAAGTTTTAAACTCCTCAAAAGACTCATTTTTATGAGAAAGAAATCTAGTCCAAGTGAACCTCGAGTAGTCATCAACAATCACAAAACCATAGACTTTCCCTCCCAAACTTGCTATGCTAATGGGTCCAAACAAATCCATGTGAAGGACTTCTAAAGGTCTAGAGGTGCTAATGTCCTTTATGGGGTGAAACGAAGAGTGAATTTGCTTTCCTAGTTGACAGGCATCACAAAGGTGGTCTTTTGTAAACTTAAGTTTGGGGACACCTTTAACTAGGTCCTTTTGGGTCACTTTCTTAAGGGTTTTCATACTTGCATGACAAAGCCTCCTGTGCCACAACTAGGAATCATCAATGACAGTTTTTAAGCAAAAAGAAGCAGCACATTCAATGCTATTTAAATCAAGCATATAGACGTTGTTTACCCTTTTTCCCTGCAAAATGGTGTTGTTACTTAAACTTACAATGCATGAATTCGTGAAGAATTGTACGATGAAGCCTTTGTCACAGAATTGACTGATGCTGAGCAAGTTGTGCTTCAATCCATCTACAAGCAAAATATTTTCAATCATAAGGTTCTTGGAATTTCCGATTATACCTGCTCCTACCACCTTCCTGGTGGTGTTGTCTCCAAGAGTAACCTTGCCTCCAGTCCTGGATTCTAGTACAACAAACTGGCTAGCATCACCAGTCATATGTCGAGAGCATCCACTGTCCAGGTACCACATACTCTCACGAGGTCTTTTGTGAGAGACTTCCTGCAAAATTATCAGATGTTAGTTTTAGGAACCCAAGCAGGTTTGGGTTCATTCTTATGAAGAGAAGAATGCAATGCATGTGTGGTATGCTGTGGATTATGCATCTTAGGTCTCCACACCCAATGTGAACTATGATGAATTGTGCAAGTGTGTGAGATATGTCCTAGCATGCCACAAGAAAAACATCTAACTCCAGGAAAGGGATTTCTTAAGTGATTTGAGTTATAATGCCTCTCTCTAGGTTTTGGCAATTGATTAAAAGTAGAAGTCATCCTAGATTTCTTACATGCTTCTAAATCATTTTGAATCTTTAAGTTTGTGTTTTCTAAAACTTCATTTTCAATCCTCAAATCTTTTTCTATTTCTTTTGACTTCTTAAAATCAGATTCAAGAGATGTGTGTGATATTTTCAATGCATCATGCTCTTCAACTAACTTACCATGATTTTTATTTAACTCATCAAATTCATCAAGTAAAGTCATGTGATTTGAATCAATTGTTTGATGGTCTTTAATCAAAATTTCATGCTCTTTTTGTAGATTTAAGAATTCTAATTTCAAGCTAGCATGAGTTTTCTTTAATTTCCTATATGATGCATGGATTTTTTCTGAAACTTCAAGAAGTTGATCTTATGAAAGTTCACATACCTCTTCTTGATCAATTTGATCTTTTCCCATAAAACACAAGTTTGTAGTTTCTTCCTCTGGTTCAGTCTCAGAAGAATCAGTACCAGATTCTGCCCAAAAGCTCCTTTGTTTTTTCTTTTCCTTCTTAGACTTTGCTTTCTCATCATTTTTTCTTTGCTTGATTGATCTCTAAGCTTAGGGCAATCAGTTCTCACATGTCCAGGCTTTCTGCATTCAAAACAAACAACATCAGAAGATCCTTTAATATGTTTATGATCCTTACCTTTTCTCCAATTTTGATGATGCTTTTGTTTCTTCCTTAGAAAGCTTTTGAATTGCCTTGTGATGAAGGCTACTCCATCGCTTTCAGACCCGGAAGATTCAGAATCCGATTTGTGTGCCTTCAATGCAATTGTTTTCTCCTTTTTCTTCTCACCTGCATCAAGATTTCTTTGATTCACCCCTTGCTCGTAAGCAATGAGTGAGCCAAGCAAGTTATCAATATAATAGGTGTTTAAATCTTTAGATTCAGTGATTGCAGTAATTTTTGCATCATAAGAAGAAGGCAAGCATCTCAAAATCTTGTTAACTTTTTCATAGTTCAAAAGTTCTTTTCCTAGTGCATGCAATGAAGTAGCAATCTGAGTAAACCTAGTGTACATGTCAGAAATCGATTCATGAGGTTTCATATGAAAAAGTTCGTAGTCATGCAAGAGAATATTTAAACGGGATTGTTTAACTTCATTAGTGCCTTCATAAGTAATGCACAATTTATCCCAAATTTCTTTACCAGTTTTGCAAGTTGAAACACGCATGTAATCCTCAGATTTTAAAGCACAGAAAAAACAATTCAAATATTTCGCATTTAGTTGAGCTAAATCTCGTTCATCAAAAGTCCATTCGGTAAAAGCAACTTCAGTTTTAAAACTGTTAATTTCACGAGAAGGTGGAGAATAACCTTCTTGAATAAGCATCCACATGCGATAATCAGTAGATTGTAGAAAAGTTGACATGCGAGTTTTCCAAAAATCAAAAGGTATGTTATCAAACAGAGGAGGTCGGGTAATAGAATACCCTTCCGTAGTGTTGCGATTCCCAAAGTTAGACATGGATCAAATTCAAAAAGTTTTCAAACTTTAATTTTCGAATCAAGCTCTGATACCACTTGAAAGTTCGATGGGGATGTTAAGCCCTATGAACTTAGTCCCAAACTAACCAAGAGGGGGGGTGAATTGGTATTTTAAAAACTTCTTTTTAAACAAAGAAATAAAATCACATAAACCAAATCACACCACAAAATAATGCGGAATTTAAAAGTGCGGAAGCAAGAAAAAGAACACATAAATTTATAGTGGTTCGGTCGACTCGACCTACGTCCACTCCTTGGAGGCACCCTCCAAGTATTGCACTACACAAAAAGTGACTCTCCTTTAGCCCCCACGGCTAGGTGGAGAAACCCTCACAAGAACCTCCTTTTTGCCACCCCGGCAAGGCAGAGAACCTATCTCCTTTTGCTTCCTCCTGAAGCTGGCAGAGAACCAGAACTAAAAGCAAAGCTCCTTACCTCTACCGACCCTTCCACGGACGAGAAACTCTAGACGAAGATGACGCAGAGAGATCCTTGAAGCAACCCTTGTGAAACCCCTCACAAGCTCCCCCTCACAAGATCCTCTCTCTCTCTCTTCTCTCTCTCTTTCTCTCCTCAAGGCCTTCTTAGGTCAAGGAAGCAGCCAAAGATCTTTTAAAAACGTTGAACAAGAAGCTCTTAAATAGAAGAGCTCCAAAAGAGCTCATTAATTGCAAGTTGCCGACAATATCATCCAGGCCGATATTGATATCGGTATGGCCGATCAATACAAATCAATGAAGATCGGCCAGAGCATAGCCCTGGATGTAAAGCTGGACGATTGAAAATTGGCTTGATCATCCAGGCCGATCTCACGATCGTCCTGGCCGATCAGTTTAAATCAGAGAAAAATCGTCCTGACAATAGCCCTGATTACGGGCTGGCCGATATTGATCGTCCTGAAGTAACTTAAGGTTTTTGACTAGATCGGCCTGGCCGATCTTGCGATCGTCCAGGACGATATGATCGTATCAATCATCCTTAATTACTTCCTTGATTTCCTGAACAATTATGGCATAAATTGTTAATATCGTCCAGGCCGATACGAGGATCGTCCTGGCCGATAATTTAAAGATATGGTATACCATACTTGTCTATGGCGGCTAATTATTTCTGTTTTGAGCTTATCGTCCTTGCCGATACATGTATCGTCCAGGACGATCTGTTAACGTAGGCTGCCTTAATTAAGAATCCTTAATTAGACTTTCTGTTTTAAGCTGATCGGCCAGGCCGATCAAAGAAATCGTCCTGGCCGATATGAGTAAAAACAGAATTTCTAAATCTCTCAAGTGTGTGTGTGAAGGGTTACAAAGCATCAGTCTTTTAGACTATTACAAGAGGACTCAAAAGGTAAAAAACAAAAGTACAGACTGACTCAATCCTAAACCTACGCATTTTTGAACTTGGCTCCTTTTTGATTGTCCGATCGTCGATTCCTGAAAAGTTAGAAGCAACAAGCTGTCCAAGAAAAGCAGTGTTTGTCAATCATCAAAACATAAGACATGAAAAATAGATTTGCAACACTTGCAACTTGTATTATTTTGATGATTTCAATTATTATTATTTTATATATATCTCCTAACACTATTTAGAACATTTATTTTTTGCTCTAGTGTGTACTAACATTTCAAGAAAATCAACTCCAATATACTGAAGACTTATAATCAAATTCAACATGTTTTCACAATTTTTGATATGAGAGGGAGTGATTGTAATTGAGTGAAAAATCACAATATACACACTTAGGGAATTTTTATTTAACTGATCGTATATGACGAACTTAGTTCGTACGGGACGATCATGTCAATTACTCCTAAGGAGAGCAATGGATCGAACAGGCGGAGAGAAAATTTTTCTAAGTCCTAATCGTCCAGGATGAACTTAATAGTCATCCCGGGACGAACGTCTCTGTATTCTCACCATGGCCTGTTTGTCCAGACAAAAATTAAGGTTCATCCCAGGACGATCTTCTCTGTATTGAAGCTTACTCTGTTCGTCCAGACAAAAATTAAGGTTTGTCCCAGGACGATCGTCTCTGTATTGAAGCTTGCTCCGTTCGTCTAGAAGAAAATTAAGGTTCATCCCAGAACGATCTTCTCTGTCTTGAGGCTCGCTCCATTCGTCCAGACGAAACCTATTCGTCCCAGGACGAACTGAACCAACATACGTCAGTTGGTTACGTCCTAAAAATTTTTGTGAACCGACTTATGTAATAACCGTTTCGTACTGGATGAACTTGGTTCGTACAGGACGAATAGCGTGTACGAAAATATTTCGTATCAATATACATAAGGTTTGTTTCCGACCATTTAAGTAAATCGTCCATGACGATCCAGGATCGTACGGGACGATCCACTGCGAACAGAATTGAAAACTTGCAGTTTTTGGGCGGTTTTTCTTGTCTTTTGAATAAATAGTCCAAATTAGACTGCCACCCAATCTTTTTGTCATTTTATCTTCATGCCTATTGAGAGAAAAGTCAAGGAGAGAGTGTGAGAGAGCATTCAAAGGAGAATTCCTACCACTGGAGTGTTAAGACTTCACTTGGTGTTTAAAGGTAAGAATTTTTACTTGTGAATTTGGATTACTTCACTCTTTTCTTTCTTCCTTCTAGATTTATTGTGAGAAGATTTGTCAAGGAGATCTGATTCGCTGCCGACACTTGGAGAGTGTGAACAGTCAAAGGGTTCGCTGCCGACACTTGGAGATTGTGAACAGCCGAAGGGTTCTCTGCCCACACTAGGAGAGTGTGAAAGGATGAAGGGTTTGTTGCAAATCTATTTTTCATGTCTTATGTTTTGATGATTGACAAACACTGCTTTTCTTGGATAGCTTGTTGCTTCTAACTTTTCAGGAATCAACGATCGGACAATCAAAAAGGAGCCAAGTTCAGGAATGCGTAGGGTTAGGGTTGAGTCAGTCTGTACTTTTGTTTTTATCTTTTGAGTCTACTTGTAATAGCTAAAAAGACTGATACTTTGTAACCCTTCACACACACACTTGAGAGAATTAGAAATTCTGTTTTTACTCATATCGGCCAGGACGATATCTTTTATCGGCCTGGACGATCAGCTTAAAACAGAAAGTCTAATTAAGGATTCTTGATTAAGGCAGCCAACGTTAACCGATCGTCCTGGACGATACGTGTATCGGCCAGGACGATAAGCTCAAAACAGAAAGAAGTAGCCGCCATAGACAAGTATGGTATAGCATATCTTTAAATTATCGGCCAGGACGATCCTCGGATCGGCCTGGACGATATTAACAGATTATGCCATAATTGTTCAGGAAATCAAGGAAGTAATTAAGGATGATTGATACGATCATATCGTCCTGGACGATCGCAAGATCGGCCAGGACGATCTAGTCAAAACCTTAAGTTACTTCAGGACGATCAGTATCGGCCAGGCCATATTCAGGGCTATTGTCAGGACGATTTTCCTCTGATTTGAACTAATCGGCCAGGACGATCGTAAGATCGGCCTGGACGATCAAGCTATTTTTCAATCGTCCTGTTTTCCATTCAGGGCTATGCTCTGGCCGATCTTCATTAATTTGTACTGATCGGCCAGGCCGATGTCCATATCGGCCTGGACGATAAAGTCGGCAACTTGCAATTAATGAGCTCTTGTGAAGCTCTTCTATTTAAAGAGCTCTTGTTCAACGTTTTTCAAGACCTTTGGCTGCTGCCTTGACCTGAGAAGACCTTGAGGAGAGAAAGAGAGAGAGAAGAGAGAGAGAGGATCTTGTGAGGGGGAGCTTGTGAGGGGTTTCACAAGGGTTGCTTCAAGGATCTCTCTGCGTCGTCTTCGTCTAGAGTTTCTCGTCCGTGGAAGGGTCGGTAGAGGTAAGGAGTTGTGCCGTTGGTTCTGGTTCTCTGCCGGCTTCAGGAGGAAGCAAAAGGAGATAGGTTCTCTGCCTTGCCGGGGTGGCAAAAAGGAGGTTCTTGTGAGGGTTTCTCCACCTAGCCGTGGGGGGCTAAAGGAGAGTCACTTTTTGTGTAGTGCAATACTTGGAGGGTGCCTCCAAGGAGTGGACGTAGGTCGAGTCGACCGAACCACTATAAATCTCTGTGTTTCTTTTCTTGCTTCCGCACGTTTAATTCCGCATTATTTTCGTGGTGTGATTTGGTTTTATGTTACTTTATTTCTTTGTTTAAAAACGAAGTTTTTAAAATACCAATTCACCCCCCCTCTTGGTTAGTTTGGGACTAAGTTCATAGGGCTTAACATCCCATCGAACTTTCAAGTGGTATCAGAGCCTGTTTCGAAAATTAAAGTTTAAAAACTTTTTGAATTTGATCCATGTCTAACTTTGGGAATCGCAACACTACGGAAGGGTATTCTATTACCCGACCTCCTCTGTTCGATAACCTACCTTTTGATTTCTGGAAAACTCGCATGTCAACTTTTTTACAATCTACTGATTATCGCATGTGGATGCTTATTCAAGAAGGTTATTCTCCACCTTCTCGTGAAATTAACGGTTTTAAAACGGAAGTTGCTTTTACCGAATGGACTTTTGATGAACGAGATTTAGCTCAACTAAATGCTAAATGTTTGAATTGTTTTTTCTGTGCATTAAAATCTGAGGATTACATGCGTGTTTCAACTTGCAAAACTGGTAAAGAAATTTGGGATAAACTATGCATTACTTATGAAGGCACTAATGAAGTTAAACAATCCCGTTTAAACATTCTCTTGCATGACTACGAACTTTTTCGTATGAAACCTCATGAATCAATTTCTGACATGTACACTAGGTTTACTCAGATTGCTACCTCATTGCATGCACTAGGAAAAGAACTTTCAAACTATGAAAAAGTTAACAAGATTTTGAGATGCTTGCCTTCATCCTATGATGCAAAAATTACTGCAATTACTGAATCTAAAGATTTAAACACCTATTCTATTGATAACTTGCTTGGCTCACTCATTGCTTACGAGCAAGGGGTGAATCAAAGAAATCTTGATGCAGGTGAAAAGAAAAAGGAGAAAACCATTGCATTGAAGGCACACAAATCGGATTCTGAATCTTCCGGGTCTGAAAGCGATGGAGTTGCCTTCATCACAAGGCAATTCAAAAGCTTTCTAAGGAAGAAACAAAAGCATCATCAAAGTTGGAGAAAAGGTAAGGATCATAAACATACTAAAGGATCTTCTGATGTTGTTTGTTTTGAATGCAGGAAACCTGGACATGTAAGAGCCGATTGTCCTACACTTCAAGATCATTCAAGCAAAGAAAAGGAAAAAGGTGAGGAAAAAGCTAAGTCTAGGAAGGACAAGAAGAAAATCCAAAGAGGCTTCTGGGCAGAATCTGGCACTGATTCCTCTGAGACTGAACCAGAGGAAGAAACAACAAACTTGTGTTTCATGGGAGAAAACCAAAGTGATGAGGAAGAGGTATGTAGACCAACCTATGATGAATTATTTGAAATTTGTGAAAAAATCCATGCATCATATAGGAAATTAAAGAAAACTCATGCTAGCCTAAAATTAGAACATTCAAATCTACAAAAAGAGCATGAAGTTTTTCTCAAAGATCATGCAACGATTGATTCAAATCACATGGCTCTCCTTGATGAATTTGATGAATTAAACAAGAAGCATTTGGAATTAATTGATAAAAGCAATGCATTAAAAGCTTCACACACCTCACTTAATGATGATCTTAAAAAATCTAAAGAGATTGAGAAAAATTTGAGGATTGAGAATGATACATTGAAAAGAACTAACTTGAGAATTCAA
Organism: Dendrobium huoshanense; assembly: GCA_016618105.1. Lineage (NCBI taxonomy): Eukaryota > Viridiplantae > Streptophyta > Magnoliopsida > Asparagales > Orchidaceae > Dendrobium > Dendrobium huoshanense. Next base: position 64,313,327 of record CM028359.1, on the reverse strand, counting down.
AATGATTTGGATACATGTAAGAAAGCTAGGATGACACCAACTCTTAATCAAAGGCCAAAACCTAGGAAGAGGCATCTCTACTCAAATCATTTAAGAAAACCTTTTCCTGGAGTTCAATGTTTTACTTGTGGCATGTTAGGACACATCTCACACACTTGCACAGTTCACCGTAGTACACATTGGGTGTGGAGACCTAAGATGCATGATTCAATACATACCACATCTGCATTGCACTCTATATTTCCTAAGAAGGAGCCCAAATCTGTTTGGGTTCCTAAAACTGACTGTTGTTGAGTCTTGCAGGAGTGCTCTCACCAAAGACCTCGTGGGAGCATAGGATAACTGAACATAAGGAGGCTTGCAGCTCAATTGCTAAAATCCGTTGTTTTATCACTTGCTTGAAATCGTTAGTTTTTGTGTGTGACTTTTATTTTTAGTTTTTGTGTTGACTTTGTTGTTGTCTTTAGTTTGCTTATTGTTTGTTTTTGTTTTTATTTTTGGTCCTTATTTTTGGCTTCCGTATGATAAAAACTTTTCAAGCTTTTAAAAATTGGAGTTTTTTTTTGGGAGATAGGGTTTAGCTTTTTTAAATTAGCTAAAGAGAGTAAACTATTGATGTTTTCCCTTCTTCTGACCTTGTTTAGTGGCATGATTTTTCTTTTATAAAACAAAAAGTCTAAACTCAGTTTAACCAATGGTTTTTTAAGATATCGTTCTAATCTTGCTACATTAAATCATCTTATGCATAATAGTCAAAATTCTTTGATATCATTCAAGCTTTTGAAATCTTACCATTGCAGTCATCACGTGATTTTGATTTTGTGTTGTGAATTGTTCTTCCCTATGTTAGAGAGAGAGCCCCTATTCTCTAATATTTGGAGGATATACTCACAACTAAGTATTTTTCTTTAAGGGTATATTAAAGAGTTATTAGCTTGCAAAAGACAAAAAGGAAAGAGGCCAATGAAGCCAAATTGAAAAGAAAAATACACAAAAGTGTATCAAAAATCAAAAGATGCTCAAAGAGCCAATAAAAGTAAAAAGAGGCATAAAATTAGCCCACTAATTGCAAGCTATGATCTCTTTGGTAAAACTCTTAAAACTTAGAAAACTCATTGATTATGTGATACATTCAAAGATTTGATTTCAAATTCCATGATTGAGAAAAACTATTTTTGTTTATTATTTATAAGATACTTTAGTTGTTAACAAGTCTTGATTGATCTCTTAAAACCTCTTGTGTTATTCCAAGTTAGGACTCTGTTGTTTTTAAGAGATTTTTTGTACCCTGAAGAATGTCCGATCTAGGGTTAATAGAATCAGTTTTTCAATCTTCTTCTAATTTGGATTTTGTTAAACCTCTTGATCTCCTAGAAACTTCAAAAAATTTAAATTCAAGAAAAGAATTCTCATATGATGCCTTCATAAAACAAAAAAAAAAATAGAAAAATTAAAATCCAAAAATATTCGGTGTTTGTTTTATTTTTATTTTTTGTGTGTCTTTGACTGTCTTTTCTTTTGTTTTATTTTTGAGGGTCTTGATCATCACCATTCCTTTCTTAATTTCAATTTCAAGTCACATCGGCCTGGCCGATATTTTTATCGTCCTGGCCGATAGGACAAATTCTTTCCAAAATCCATCTGCTGACCTTTTTCTGTGCTTACTGAAATTCATCGTCCTGGCCGATACATCATCGTCCTGGACGATTTGATCAAACTCTTGGTGATAGTCCTGGCCGATAGTTTATTTGTCTGGCCGATGCATTCTATGTGCATCGTCCTGGCCGATACACTGGACCGTCCCGGACGATCCACGTGTCAGTACGTTTTGAACTTTAAATTCGGCCCCGGACGATCCATTATTGGACCATCGGCCGGGCCGATCCACTGTTCGTCCTGGACGATACACGTGGCAAGCATTTAAAACGTTTTAACTTCGGCCGGTACGATCAATTATTGTGCATCGTCCTGGACGATACACCTCATCGGCCCGGACGATCTGCTTTTTCAACGGTCGTCCGGACTGACTCCTCGGGCCGATAGCCTGTGTCTAATCGGCCTGGCCGATATCTGATCGGCCCGGACGATTGGACCGCCTTTTTGACCAATCGGCCTGTACGTAATAATTGACACATATCGGCCTGGACGATTTCTCGATCGGCCAGGACGATATGGACGATTCTTTAAATATAGGCCGATCCAGCCATGTTTTCTCACAACTCATCCTTTCTCCTTTGATTTTCTGCTTAAAGTTCTCTCATATGGCTGGTGGGAAGCGCGTCCGGCAGACCTCTGGAAGTTCCTCGAGGGCAAGGGTTGACCCTCGGTTCCGTGAAGCAGAAGATGAAGCTGCTTATCATCGCTATAAGGAATGTGGAATTACTGTTTCAAGAATTATCAATCCGACCCACATTTCCTACCCGGTAATGGATCTCTTTGCCCACACTTCTCTTTGCTTCATCCTATCCCTTATTTTTCCTTTCAATTCTGAGTTCCTGTTAGAATTCTTTGCAAACCTCCGCATAAACTCTACCTTCACAGCCCTGTCCTCCTATGTGAATCGACGCCCTGTCGAAATCACATATCAGGACTGTGTTGAACTTTTACAGCTATCCACCACCGGAGATAAGCTGCACCTTATTGCTCCTGACCCTGATTTTGACTGGTCCACGGCAAACCACTTTCTTCGCCAGACCAATGCCCGTTACCATGTTGGAGAGACTAGCTCTCTAGTCAGAGATGCTAGGACAATCCAACATGTCCTTCGCACCTCTGTCATTCCAAAAGCCGGCGACCGTGTCCACATTACCCCTTTACTTTCCCTCACTACCTTCTACATCATGGCACATAGGGAATTTAACACTGCAGATCTATTTTTTCGTTACATTGATCACCTCACAACAATTCGCGACCCAGGCCACAGAAGAAAGCCAAATCTAGCCTTAGGACATATCATAGCCTATGTTCTTGAGACCAAATACCAAATTCAATATCCCAATCCACCAGATTTCCCAACTCTCTTCTACTCGAACAATTCCTTCAGCACCCTTCACAGCACTCGTCTCCACCCGGACGAACCACGGGAGGCTAGAGAGGAGGAGGCTCCCGCTCCAGCTCCCTTTCCTGACCCTGTCCCTCTCCACCAACATTCACCGGTAGAACAGCTGATTGCAAGATTTGATCGTTGGGAGACCAGGTTTGATGCATATGTTGCTGCCCAAGAGCAGCAACACTCTGAGGACATCGCCCGCTACGAGCATCACCGTGCTGAGGACCTAGCTCGTTTTGACAGTTTTCTCACTCACCAACAGCAGCAGCATGACCAGGACATCGCCTGGTTCAATGCTCAGTTTACTACCCTTGCCAGCTACTTTCAGCAGCCACCTCCACCTCCTCCATCTGATGATCAGGATCCCTCGTTCTTTTAGTTTGTGCTTTATTGTTTCTTGTCTTTTTGTAGTAGTCTCTCGTGATGTTTGTTGTTCTTTTTTACTGTTTTCGGACTCTCTTTTTGTGATGACAAAAAGGGGGAGTAGGATAGGATGTGTGGTTTGTAACCTTTTTTTTTTTTTTTAATGAATCTTTAATTTTCCTACTTGTGTTTTGTCATCATCAAAAAGGGGGAGATTGTTGCAAATCTATTTTTCATGTCTTATGTTTTGATGATTGACAAACACTGCTTTTCTTGGATAGCTTGTTGCTTCTAACTTTTCAGGAATCAACGATCGGACAATCAAAAAGGAGCCAAGTTCAGGAATGCGTAGGGTTAGGGTTGAGTCAGTCTGTACTTTTGTTTTTATCTTTTGAGTCCACTTGTAATAGCTAAAAAGACTGATACTTTGTAACCCTTCACACACACACTTGAGAGAATTAGAAATTCTGTTTTTACTCATATCGGCCAGGACGATATCTTTTATCGGCCTGGACGATCAGCTTAAAACAGAAAGTCTAATTAAGGATTCTTGATTAAGGCAGCCAACGTTAACCGATCGTCCTGGACGATACGTGTATCGGCCAGGACGATAAGCTCAAAACAGAAAGAAGTAGCCGCCATAGACAAGTATGGTATAGCATATCTTTAAATTATCGGCCAGGACGATCCTCGGATCGGCCTGGATGATATTAACAGATTATGCCATAATTGTTCAGGAAATCAAGGAAGTAATTAAGGATGATTGATACGATCATATCGTCCTGGACGATCGCAAGATCGGCCAGGACGATCTAGTCAAAACCTTAAGTTACTTCAGGACGATCAGTATCGGCCAGGCCATATTCAGGGCTATTGTCAGGACGATTTTCCTCTGATTTGAACTAATCGGCCAGGACGATCGTAAGATCGGCCTGGACGATCAAGCTATTTTTCAATCGTCCTGTTTTCCATTCAGGGCTATGCTCTGGCCGATCTTCATTAATTTGTACTGATCGGCCAGGCCGATGTCCATATCGGCCTGGACGATAAAGTCGGCAACTTGCAATTAATGAGCTCTTGTGAAGCTCTTCTATTTAAAGAGCTCTTGTTCAACGTTTTTCAAGACCTTTGGCTGCTGCCTTGACCTGAGAAGACCTTGAGGAGAGAAAGAGAGAGAGAAGAGAGAGAGAGGATCTTGTGAGGGGGAGCTTGTGAGGGGTTTCACAAGGGTTGCTTCAAGGATCTCTCTGCGTCGTCTTCGTCTAGAGTTTCTCGTCCGTGGAAGGGTCGGTAGAGGTAAGGAGTTGTGCCGTTGGTTCTGGTTCTCTGCCGGCTTCAGGAGGAAGCAAAAGGAGATAGGTTCTCTGCCTTGCCGGGGTGGCAAAAAGGAGGTTCTTGTGAGGGTTTCTCCACCTAGCCGTGGGGGGCTAAAGGAGAGTCACTTTTTGTGTAGTGCAATACTTGGAGGGTGCCTCCAAGGAGTGGACGTAGGTCGAGTCGACCGAACCACTATAAATCTCTGTGTTTCTTTTCTTGCTTCCGCACGTTTAATTCCGCATTATTTTCGTGGTGTGATTTGGTTTTATGTTACTTTATTTCTTTGTTTAAAAACGAAGTTTTTAAAATACCAATTCACCCCCCCTCTTGGTTAGTTTGGGACTAAGTTCATAGGGCTTAACATCCCATCGAACTTTCAGGGTTCTCTGCCCACACTAGGAGAGTGTGAAAGGATGGACGGTTCTCTACCAACACTATGGAGTGTGTAAAAGGACGGCAGTTCTCTGCCACACCGGGTAGTGGTGAAAAGAGTATTTGTAAAGGCTTCTCCGCCTTGCTGTGGATGTAAAAGGAGAGACACTGTTGGTATTAGTGTAATACTCAGAGGGTGCCTCTGGGGAGTGGATATAGGTCTGGTTTAGACCGAATCACTATAAATCTTGTGTCATTTACTTTACAATTTTTTTTATTTTCCGCATTTTTCTTTTGTTTAAAAAAATTCTGTGGTCGAAAAACTTTTTCTATAAAAAATTTAATAAAAATTTTTATTTCGGTTCAACACAACTTCAAAGAGGGTTAAGTTTTAAAACTACCAATTCACCCCCTCTTGGTAGCCTTGGGATATTAACTTAGGTCTAACAACCTATTCACTAGACTCAACAAGTGCTATTAGAGATTTGTTTCAAAATCATAAGTTTAAACTACTTTTTGATTAACGTAGATGGCTACATTCGGAAACTGAAATACACATGAGGGTTATTCTATTACTAGACCTCCACTGTTTGATAATTAATATACCTTTTGATTTTTGGAAAACACGCATGTCTACTTTCTTACAGTCACTTAATTATCGTATGTGGATCCTAGTCCAGGAAGGTTATACAAAACCAACTAGATTAGTTGATAGAGTTAGAGTAGAAACACCTTTTGTAGATTGGACTATAGAAGAACGTGACTTAGCTCAACTAAATGCCAAATGTCTAAATAGCTTCTTTTGTGCTTTAAAATCTGAAGGCTACATGCGGGTTTCCACTTGCAAAAGTGGAAAGGACATATGTGATAGACTTTTTATAACTTATGAAGGGACTAATGAGGTTAAGCAATCAAGACTCAATATCTTGTTACATGACTATGAGTTGTTTCGCATGAAATAGAATGAATCTATTTCTGACATGTACACAAGATTCACACAAATTGTCACTTCTTTGCATGCACTTGGTAAGGAATTAACTAATAAGATTCTTCGTTATTTACCTACTGCTTACGATGCTAAAATAACTTCAATTACAGAGTCTAAAGATCTAAACATTTATTCTATTGATAATCTTCTTGGTTCACTCATTGCTTATGAGCAAGGAGTAAGTCAAAGAAAGATTGATACAAGTAAACCACGAAAGGAGAATAATATAGCACTAAAAGTGGAAGAGTCAGAGAGTGAACACTCACAACCTGAGGATGAAGACGATATTACATTAATGACTAGACAATTTAGAAGCTTTTTAAAGAGGAAGCAGAAGAGACGCCAGCAATGGAATAGAAGTAAGTTTAACAAAAATGACAAGGTTTCTAATGAAGTGATTTATTATGAATGCAGGAAACCAAGTCATATCAAGACTGATTGCCCAAAACTCAAAGCCACTCGTAGCAAGGAGAAGGTAGAGGAGAAACCAATTGTAAAGAAGGGCAAGAAGAAGTTTCAAAGAGCTTTCTGGGCGGACTCAGCTTCAGACTCATCTGAGACTAAAAAAGAAGAAGAAGTCACCAATCTTTTCTTGATGGCAGATAATGTTGATCAATCAGATCAAGAAGAGGATTGCTCTCACACAAGACCTCGTGGGAGCATATAATACCTGGACAACGGATGTTCAAAGCATATGACTGGAGATACTACTCAATTCATAATGCTAGAAGTCAGGAGTGGAGGCAAGGTTACACTTGGAGATAATACCACAAAGAAAGTGGTTGGATCAGGTATGATTGGAAATTTGAAAAACTTTTTCAAAAACAATGTATTATTGGTTGAAGGCTTAAAATATAACGTGTTAAGTATAAGTCAGCTATGTGATAAGGGCTATAATGTAAAAATTTTACCTACTAGCTGTATATTAAGTCTAAATGGGAAAGATGTTTTAAATGGAAAAAGGGTAAACAATGTTTACATGCTAGATTTAAATTGTATTCAATCTCATACTTCTTTTTGTTTGAAAACTGTTTCTGATGAATCATGGCTTTGACATAGGAGACTTTGTCATTCTAGTATGAAAAATCTTAGGAGAATTACCCAAAAGAACTTAGTGAGAGGTATACCAAAACTAGACTTTACTAAGGATCACCTTTGTGATGCATATCAATTAGGAAAACAAATGAAGTCATCTTTTAAGTCCAATAAGGATTTTAGGACTAGTAAACCATTGAAAATTCTTCACATGGATCTTTTTGGACCAGTAGGAACTGTAAGTCTAGGAGGGAAGGTATACAGATTTATTATAGTGGATGATTATTCAAGATTCACTTGGGTTAGATTTTTATTTCATAAGAGTGAATCATTTGAGGAATTTAGAAATTTTTCGACTTAGATTCAAAGGAAATTAGGGTGTGAAATAATTTATATACAAAGTGATCATGGAGGAGAATTTGAAAATGAAAGATTTGAAAATTTTTGTAAAGAAAAAGGGATTAATCATAATTTTTCTGCACCTAGAACCCCTCAACAAAATGGGGTAGTCGAAAGTAAAAATAGAACATTAATAGAAGCCGCCTGAGCAATGTTGGCAGAATACTCACTTCCTAGATATTTTTGGGCTGAGGCGGTTAGCACTGCATGTTATGTTCTGAATAGGGTGAATGTGAGATCGGATTTAAATAAAACACCCTATGAGTTGCTAAAAGGTAGAACACCTAATTTGTCTCATTTGCATATTTTTGGTTGCAAGGTGTTCATTCATAATAATGGAAAATTTGCCTTAGGAAAATTTGATCCAAAATTAGATGAAGGAATTTTTGTTGGATATTCAAGTGTTGTAAAATCTTATAGGGTATTCAACAAAAGAACTTTGGCCATAGAAAAAACCACATATGTTGTATTTGATGAAACTGGAAATTTGGAAGAGCCAAATGTTTTTAAAGATGAGATTGAGGAAAACTCCCAAAAGATTGATAAAATAAATTTGGAAGAAAATGTGGAAGAGAATTTAGAAACAGAAAATTCTTTGCCTAGAGATTTGAGATTTTCTAAAAACCACCCAAGGGAATTGATTATAGGTGAACCTAGTGAGGGTGTTAGAACTAGGCGTGGATTAAATAAGGAAGTCAATCATTCAGCCTTTATTTCAACTATAAAACCCACTAATATTGATCAAGCACTTTCTGATGAATTTTGGATATTGGCCATGCAAGAAGAGTTGAATCAATTTGTAAGAAATAAAGTTTGTGAATTAACTTCAAGGCCAAAAGATCAAAGTGTTGTTGGAACCAAGTGGGTGTTCAAAAATAAAATGAATGACTCAGGAGTAGTCATTAGAAATAAGGCTAGATTAGTTGCTAAGAGGTATAATCAAATTGAAGGAATTGATTTTGATGAGACTTTTGCCCTTGTAGCTAGACTTGAAGCAATTAGGGTTTTACTAGCCTTTGCCTGTTTTAAAAGATTTAAATTATTTCAAATGGATATAAAAAGTGCCTTTTTAAATGGGGTAATTGAAAAGGATATTTTTGTAGAACAACCTCCCGGTTTTGAAAATTCTAAATACCCAAATCATGTTTTCAAGTTAAAAAAGACATTATATGGATTGAAACAAGCACCCAGGGCTTGGTATGAGAGGTTGAGCACCTTCCTACTTGAAAGATCTTTTGAAAAAGGAAGTGTGGATACAACTCTTTTTTAAAAAAAATTTGGAAAGGATATACTCATTATTCAAATTTATGTGGATGATATCATTTTTGAATCTTCAAATAAAAATCTTTGTGATGATTTTTCTAAAATAATGAGTAGTGAATTTGAAATGAGTCTAATGGGAGATTTAAATTACTTTCTAGGTTTTAGCATTAAGCAACTTGAGGAAGGTACATTTCTTAGTCAAACTAAATATGTTAAGGACATTCTCAAAAAATATGAAATGGACAATGCTAAACCTGTTAGTACACCAATGAGTTCCTCAGTTTAATTGGATAAGGACCTTAAGGGAAAATCTGTTGATAAAAAAAAATTTAGAGAGATTATTGGATCTTTACTTTACTTGATTGCTAGCCGACCAGATATTATGTTCAGTGTTTGCTTATGTGCTAGATTTCAATCAGATCCAAAAGAATCACATTTGACAGCAGTGAAAAGGATATTAAGATATTTACTAGGAACTCAGAACTTAGGAATTTGGTATCCTAAGTTTAGCTCTTCATTTGAAATTATTGGTTATTCAGATTCTGACTTTGCAGGCTATAGAGTGGATATGAAAAGCACTTCTAGAACATGTCAATTTATTGGAAATTTATTAGTTTCATAGTCTAGTAGAAAACAAAATTCAGTGGCCCTATCTTCTACAGAAGCAGAATACATTGCATTAGAAAGTTGTGTGGCATAAGTACTTTGGTTAAAACAACAGTTGATTGATTTACGACTAACTATAGGCACTATTCCAATTTATTGTGATAATACCAGTGCTATTTGCATTTCCAAAAATCTTATTCAATATTCAAGAACCAAACACATTGACATAAGATATCATTTCATAAGGGATCATGTTTCCAAGGGAGAAATTGAACTTATCCATATTTCTACTGAAAATTAACTTGCAGACATTTTTACAAAACCTTTAGCCTTTGATACTTTCAGTACATTAAGAACAAGGCTTGGTGTAATTGATTTGAATACTTAAATAAAAATGTTTTTGCAACATTGATATTTCTATTTTCATAGTTTACATTTTTATGATTTTGTTTTTGAGATTTTTTTATGTTTTGTTTGCTTTTTGAGTGCTTTTTATTTTAGAGTTTGTGCATTTGTCATTGTCTATTGTGCTTTGTGTGTTTATTTTTGTTTTCTTTGATAAAAATTCAAAAATCCAAAAATTTGTGGTAATCGTCCGGGACAAAAAGTTTTCGTACAGGTCGATGTGTGTAAAATTCAGTTTGCGTGATTTCAATCCGTCTTAAGAGCAGTTTTTAATGAAGTTCGTCTATACGATCTACACGATCGTCCGGGACGAAATATTTTTTTTTCAAATGACGGGACGATTGAATACAGCAGTTGAACGGATAAGGCAGTTTTAATTATGAACTTCGTCCGTACGAACCTTTGGTTCGTCCAGACGAACAGATGTTGGTTCATAGCGGGGGACGATTTTCAACTGCCATTAAAACGAGTTAACTTTTGATCGTCTGTACGAATACGTGTTCGTCTGTACGATCCTTTTGGTCAAAAGTCTGTACGAAAGGACGCTTCGTAACTTGTGTGATTATGAAAAGCCGTTATTATTTTGTCTCACTCGATCGTCCATATGAAATATTTTCGTCTTGGGACGAATCGAATTCGTACGGGACGAACAAAATTTTGTCTGGTACGAACAGTAGTAATTCTTTAAATTAACAACAATTTTTACTGAACAGTCACTCTCACACATCACTTTCAAAGACTTCATCCTTTCAAATCCTTCAATGGCTAGTTCTAGCAAACGTCAAAAGATTTTGGCTAAGGGCCCTCCTAAGAATACATCTGAACATTTTCTATCTAGAGCCAATGAAGAGTCTTTTCCTATATTTGCTTCTGCAAAAATTACTCCATCTAGAGTTCTTCTTCAGGAGCACTTGACCTTTAAGGTAATGCCCCTTTTTCTTCAACTCAATTTGGATTAATCCTCACCTTAGTCCATCTCTACAATAAGGAAACCTTCCAGTATTTTCTGGCAAACATGTCCTTTAATTCCGACCACTCTGTTATCAGTTCCTTTGTCTTCAAAAAGAAAATAGAAATCACCAAAGCTGACTTTGGTGTCTTCTTAAATTTAAGGACTGAAGGGATTAGAGCACATACTTTTATCACCACTAGCTTTGACTGGACTGAAGTTAACAATGTTCTTAGAGGAATAAAAGTTAAGGACCATTTGCCAAAAGTAGCCACTTTAAATCTTAATGCCCGAATCATCCAGCATGTTCTTAGATCTTCTATTATACCTAAAGCTGGTGATAGAGTAAACATCACTCCATTTCTCTCTACAGTTACCTACCTGATAATGACCAGGTAACCCATAGATGAGGCCAAACTCCTAATCGACTATATTTATGGTCTCTTTGAAATTGGTCATGTAGATCATAAAAGGAAAAAAAACATAGCCTTAGGCCATCTGATTGCCTATATTTTAGAGAAGAAGTATGATTTAATTCACCCAGTTTCAGACTTTGAAGAAACACTCTACTACAACGATGGTTCATTTAGGGCAATCTTTAACAAGGACGACATAAGCAAACCTCATGTAGTATTGAGTGAAACAGAAGAAGAGGGTGAACCTTCACATGCTGCCAAACCAAATTATCAGGATTTGGTTCAAAGATTTAACAACTTAGAGGCTCACTTTAATCAACGATTTGATCAAATTGAAACTCATCTACAGCAGCAAGACCTTCAGTACAATCAAGACATGGGATTCATGCGTGAACAGATTAATTCCATTAATTCCAATATGTTTGTGATGAGTAGTTATTTCAACTTTTTCAATACTGCACCTCCTCCTCCTCCAGATCAGGGTCCTTCAGAGTGATTGTAGTATTTGTTTAAGTGTCTCTTTTTAGTTAATGTGTTTGTTTGTGATGTGTTTGTAATGTGTTTTAGATTATCATCTTTCTCCTTGTTTTATTGTTGTTGTTATTGATATCATGTATGGTATTGTAATATCTTCATTTGATATCAATAAATGTTGCAATGTTTTGTTGTCTAATGTTTTGGGAAATGTGTGTTAGATTTTATGACTTTCAATTTTTTTTTAATCTTAATAGTGTTTTATTTAAATTTTAAATTAAAATTAATTTCTTTAGAAAATATATTTATTCTATAATTAAGAAATGCTTATAACTTGATATTACTAGAATATTCAATTCCATGTCTCTTATTTTGACTACACTAGTACTAATATTATTATTGCATTTTAGATGTTTTCTTATTTTGTATTTCTCTTTTCAAATAGTATTTATGCACTTAGAAAAATTTGAAATTTTAGATTATTGACTTCGGAAAGAATACAATTACTCTTGAAAAGTGTACAAATGTACAAAAATCAAAAGAGTTGTGTAAAAAAAATTTGCAATGACAAAAAGAGGCATAAAATTAGCCCACAGTAAACAAATGCACAAAAATGTGCCAAAGAAAAATAGATATGAACAAGATGCGCAAAGCGCCACATATGGTAATTCCTTCTTTCCAAAACTCTTTCAATCTCTTAATTCAAATTGATCTTATGCTCATTTATACTTGACATTGAAATGTGAAATATAAAATTTTTTATTCATCCCTTGTGCAATGATTTTCTTTTTCTTAATGTCTAAATTGACACATGCCTTTGATAAATTCTTTTTATTCTCTATGTTATAACACTTCTTCAATTATATGAATCTCTATGATTTCTCTAATGACTTAATTTTATTTGCATATCTTATTTCAATCACTTTCAAGATTAAATCAAAAACTGAATTTCATACTTCTTCTTACATTTCTATCTTTCTTCTCTTTTTCACTTTTTGCTGTTGTCAAAAAAGGGGGAGAAATTGTTTATTATTTCTTTGTTTTGTTTTTTTGTTTTGTTTGTTTTGTTTTGTTTTTTATTTTTATTTTTTTGCTTTGATTTTTCTTTTTTGAGTATGTGTTTTGTTTGATTCTTCAAAATTAAAAACAAAAATTGTTTTTTCATATATGCCTCCTTATATTTAATGTATTCATCAATTCAGGGGGAGTTTAAAGGAGATATTTAGAATTGGAATTCCTATAAACAATAATTGTTTTGTCATCATCAAAAAGGGAGAGATTGTTAAGAGAGTTGCTATTTTGCATGTTTACATTCTTGCAACTTATATTATTTTGATGATTTCAATTATTATTGTTTTATATATATCTCCTAACACTATTTAGAACATTTATTTCTTGCTCTAGTGTGTACTAACATTTCAGGAAAATCAACTCCAAGATATTGAAGACTTATAATAAAATTCAACATGTTTTCATAATTTTTGATATGAGAGGGAGTGATTGTAATTGAGTGAAAAATCTCAATATACACACTTAGGGAATTTTTGTTTAACTGATCGTACAGGACGAACTTAGTTCGTACGGGACGATCATGTCAATTTTCCCTAAGAAGAGCAATGGATCGAACAGGCGGAGAGAAAATATTTCTAAGTCCTAATTGTCCAGGACAAACTTAATAGTCATCCCGGAACGAACGTCTCTGTATTCTCACCATGGCCTGTTTGTCCAGACAAAAATTAAGGTTCGTCCCAGGATGATCTTCTATGTATTGAAGCTTGCTCTGTTCGTCCAAACGAAAATTAAGGTTCGTCCCTGGACGATCGTCTCTGTATTGAAGCTTGCTCTATTCGTCCAGATGAAAATTAAGGTTCATCCCAGGACGATCTTCTCTGTCTTGAGGCTCGCTCCATTCATCCAGACGAAACCTATTCGTCCCAGGACGAACTGAACCAACATACGTCAGTTGGTTACGTCCTAAAAATTTTTGTGAACCGACTTATGTAATAACCGTTTCGTACCGGATGAACTTGGTTCGTACGGGACGAATAGCGTGTACAAAAATATTTCGTATCAATATACATAAGGTTTGTTTCTGACCATTTAAGTAAAATTGTCCAGGACGATCCACGATCGTACGGGACGATGCACTGCGTACATAATTGAAAACTTGCAGTTTTTTCGTGGTTTTTCTTGTCTTTTGTATAAATAGTCCAAATTAGACTGCCACCCAATCTTTTTGCCATTTGATCTTCATGCCTATTGAGAGAAACGTCAAGGAGAGAGTGTGAGAGAGCATTCAAAGGAGGATTCCTACCACTGGAGTGTGAAGACTTCACTTGGTCTTTAAAGGTAAGAATCTTTACTTGTGAATTTGGATTACTTCACGACTTTCTTTCTTCCTTTCTAGATTTCTTGTGAGAAGATCTGTCAAGGAGATTCGGTTCGCTGCAGACACTTGGAGAGTGTGAACAGCCAAAGGGTTCGCTACCGACACTTGGAGAGTGTGAACAGCCGAAGGGTTCTCTGCACACACTAGGAGAGTGTGAAAGAATGAAGGGTTCTCTGCCCACACTAGGAGAGTGTGAAAGGATGGACGGTTCTCTGCCAACACTGTGGAGTGTGTAAAAGGATGACGGTTCTCTGCCGCACCGGGTAGTGGTGAAAAGAGTATTTGTAAAGGCTTCTCCGCCTTGCTGTGGGTGCAAAAGGAGAGACACTATTGGTATTAGTGCAATACTCAGAGGGTGCCTCTGGGGAGTGGATGTAGGTCTGGTTTAGACCGAACCACTATAAATCTTGTGTCATTTACTTTACTGTTTTTTTTTTTCCGCATTTTTCTTTTGTTTAAAAAAACTCTGTGGTTGAAAAACTTTTTCTATAAAAAATTTAATAAAAATTTTCATTTTGGTTCAACAGAACTTCAAAGAGGGTTAAGTTTTAAAACTACCAATTCACCCCCCCCCTCTTGGTAGCCTTGGGACATTAACTTAAGTCTAACAACCTATTCACTATACTCAACAGAAGGGATAGTGAGAGCTTGAGAATCTTGGATCGTTTGAGAGGGAATGGAGTAGGAAGGATCAAGATACTTATCGAAAGAATTTGTACGGAAGATTTTTAGGATTTGTAATTTCCAGATTAAGTAGTTCTCTAGGTTGAGCTGAGTGAGAATGAGATTTTTGATGTTGGAGACCATGAATTGTAGATTGGGGGAGATGACATATTCTTCTTGGGACAGCGGCTCCATACTTTTGATTTGGTGCGAACCCGCTGAGCTAGACATGATCAAGATTTGGAAAGACCTGCTCTTGATACCATGAAGAACCAAGAGGAAGGAGATGTGTAAAGGAAAAGCTAGAAGGAAAATATATTATATTCAATGTTTTAGTACATAGATGACCCATCTATATATAGAGTAGGAAGACACGTGTAACCAATAATAACATGCCACGAAGCAGACTAAACTAATACAAGATTATTTATACTAATAAATACAAATAATCAAAAATTATCACTTAGATGTTTATATGTCTTGCCCCTCCTCCACGAGACAATCTTCTCTTTATATAGCATGCTTAATCTTCGGGGTTATATTGTGATGCATTTAATGCGACTGAGAAGAACTAATATCATGTTAGTCTAAGGTTTTATTTGGGATAGCTTTCATACTGTTTTCTAAACTCAAATTTTAGTACAAAATTCTTTTGAACTAGACATGCATTTTAACGAGAAAACTGCTTTAGAAAGAAGTAAGAAAGCGACCCAAATGAAGCCTAACTTAGAGCATAGTTTAGACTTCATTTGGGATGACTTTTTTATTTGCTTCTTAAAATAGAGTTTTAGTACAAATTTTTTTAAAAAGTCATCCCAAAAGAAGCCTTAATGATGTACTTCGAATGCATTCTATAATCTTGACTAATATTCTTAACATCAAATATGGTTTTAAGGATTTGAGCTTAAGAAAATCAGAAGGGATAGACTCATGCTTCATCTGGGATAGTTTTATTGTTCATTTTTAAAGCAGTTTTCTAGTACAAAAAATTCTTAATTGAAAAATTTTTGAATTAGAAAGTCATTTTACAAAGTAGTAAAAATTATATCCCAAATGAAACCTCAATTATGAAGAAGGAATGAGTCATGATAGGTAGTGTCTAAAAGAAGAATTTGTATTAGAGTTTTTATTCATATAAAATGTTTAATAAAAGTAAGAGATATATTTAATGAATTTCAAAGATTAACTTATATAATATAAACTCATTAAAACTCTTATGAAAGATTTTACATTTTATTACAGATTTAAATAAATTTTATTATCTTTCAAATTTTTTTCTAGGTTCTCTGACTTCCAAAATAGTAATGTTCCATATATAATCTTCTATGAGTATGTCCTTGGAATGAAAAATATGCCTGGGTGGCCCACTGCCAAGAAGCCAATAACATATCACATAGTAACAATATCAATTCTTGATATGTTTAACTAGTTATCCATTCAACTATTAGACATCCACTACAAGAAAATCTTTCATTACCGTCGGACGTTCCGATGGATTGACTTACGTCGAATAAATTGGCAAAATATATGCCTGTAACCTAATGGCAAATTGTCTGCCGTTAAAACACTGGCACATATTTCGCCAGGTTTTCACTGGTATTTAAAAGTTTTCCAGCACAAATTTCACTGATAATTACCGGCGACATTACCAGCGAATATTGCGCCGCTTACTTAAACTCGACGAATAGTTACCGGCGTAATATTTTTTGGTAAAATGATCGATAGATAATCTCCAGAAAATTTGACGGAAAGATCCCTTTTTGACCCCTACGCCTTCTTTCTTCTCATTTTTTTCTCTCTTCATTAGGATAGCTTCGCTCACGTCTGAGAGCTACCCCGAACACGACTGGACCCTCACCGACTTTCACCGCACTTTTTGCCGCCGTCAGTTGTCTCTACTTGCCGCCTCTGGTAAGGGAAGGTTGCTCCCTCTAGTAGGAGATCAGGTATCTTTATATATTCTTTTTGCTTTTTTATGGATGTTCTTACTAGACATTTGCAAGAGAATGAACCTTGGTGTATGCTTTTGATTTTGTTATGGATGTTGTCACGAGACATTTGCAAGAGAAGGTATCTTGGTGTATACTTTTTGGTTTTGTTATGAATGTTGTCCCTAGACATTTTCAAAAGAATGAACCTTGGTGTATGCTTTTGCTTTTGTTATGGATGTTCTCACTAAACATTTGTAAGAGAATGTATCTTGGTGTATGATTCTAATTTATTTTTGTTATGGATGTTCTCACTAGTCATTTGCAAGAGAATGTATCTTGGTGTATGCTCTTGGCTTTAGTTATGGATGTTCTAACCATACATTTGCAAGAGAATGTATTTTACTATATACTTTTTGCTCTAGTACATTACAGATATTCTTACTAGACATTTATAAGAGAATATACCTTCAAGTACATTTTTTGCTGATTATATTCTTCTTATAATTCATAATAGTAGAGAGGGAGTTGAAGGTAAACTTAAATTATGTAGGTCAACCTTAGAGTCTAAAAGTTTTCGTATAAATATATCTAAAACTTAATATATATAGTGTATTTTTAGTAGTAATAGACCTAGTTGAGGGATTTTGACTTTGGGCGATGAAGTCATTAATAAAAGTACATATTTTTAATATCTTTGATCTATTTATGGTGAAATAGATGGGGATGTCATTTATAGAATTCAAGTTGGATGGTGGAAGTAGAAGAATGCATTGGGCGTTCTTGTGTGGACGTAGAGGAATGTGTTAGGCATAATTGATTATAGACAGGATATGAAAATAGCATATATGTGAGAAGGTTAGAGTAGCTCATATGGAAGATAAGATTAGAGAGAGTCACCTTGGATGTTTTGGTCACATAAAATGACGGCCTTTTGAGCAGGCTAAGTCTCTTTATATTTTTCCTAAAGGGAGGCTTGTAGATTTCTCATTGATAGGGGACTTATGTGAAATTAAAAATTCATCTATTTTCCTTCAATAAATATTATAATATTATCAAATATAAACATATTATATGTAGGTTATACTATGGATATCAGAACTCAAACAAGTTAGATGTATAATTAATAGGCACAAGGACGAAAGTTATTAATAGACGAGTTCATTAAATGGGTGAATGTTTTCATTCAGATAGCTTCTCCATTATCCAGCTTCATCTTAGATAAAAAGTCTCATTGCCCATATTTTAAACATAAAAATCAAGTGCACATAAGCTCATATGACGTAACTATTGATATATACCATCAGGACTTCATGCCATAATATTAGTATATGGTCACTATGAACCATATTTTGATTCTTTATGTGGCCCATCAACAAGGTTTAATATAGTTGAGGAAGAAGATACCCGACCTAATCTTGAAAACTTAGTTTAAGATGCAACTGGAGCAAAATTTAAACAATATATAGAAGAGTCACCTAATAAGGAGGAACAAAATTTTTTATGAATTATTGCATGCTTCCCAACAATCAAAATGAAATGGGTACACCACTCACTCGAAGTTATCCATTGTTGTTAAGATGTTAAGCATCAATGTAGAAAATAATGCCCCCATGAATATTTTAATCAATTTATTAGACTGATTAAGTAAACTAACCCAACAGATAACATAATTCCTATATATTTATATCAAACTAAGAAGTTGGTTTCTAAGCTTAGTTTGACATACATACACAAAGATAGATTATTATATCAATGAATGCATATTATTATATAAAGATGGTCAATTAGATATTGCATGTCATTACTGCAATGAACCAAGATTTAAACAAAAATTTATCATAAAAAAGAAAGCTGAAGGAAGTACCAGCTAGTAGGATATTTTACTTACCCATAATTCTTAGACTACAATAATTATTTGCATCAATGAGATCTACTGCACATATGAGATGATATAATGAACATATTTCACAAGAAGATTTTATTACACATATGCTAGAAGTAGATGCATGAAAATACTTTGATCATATATATTCTACCTTTATATATCACAGAATTAAGAAATATAAGATTAGATTTATGCACATATGGTTTTATTCCATTTAGCTAGTCTATGTCATCTTACTCATGCTGGCCCGTGATACTTACCCCATACAATCTTCCCACAGAGTTGTGTATGACAACTTCTTACACATTTTTTATGCTTTTCATTCCAGGGCCATATAATCCAAAAACAAATATTGATGTATTCTTACAACCATTAATTGATGATTTAAATTTATTATGAGAAGATGGATTGAGTACATATGATATCTCCACCAAACAAAACTTTATTATGAGGGTAGCATAACTTTGGACAATTAGTGACTTTCTTGCATATGATATGCTCGCATTTTGGAACACTTCTAAAAAGTTAGCTTGTCCACATTATATTGAATATACAAAGTATTTCACTTTAAAGCATTTAGCGAAGAACACTTGGTTTGACTGTCATCACATATTCTTATTTACAGGTCATCCTTTCAGGCAAAATAAGAATGCTTTTGTTAAAAATAAAGTGGTGGTATCACAGTCTCCTTCTAGATTTAGTAGTGAAGATATATTTGAAAGAGTAAGTTCCATGCTCACAATAGTCGATTCTCTAAAAATAGCTGATTACAAATTGTCAGGGTATGGTGTCAACGACAATTGGACTAAAAAAAGTATTTTTTGCTCAATGTCATATTAGAGGATAAACTTGATCATAAATAACTTAAACGTGATGCATATAGAGAAAAATATTTTTGATAATATATTCAATATAGTTATATACATGAAAGATAAATTCAAAGATAACATAAAAGCAATGATGGACTTAAAGGAGATTCGTAAGAGGAAAATATTATAAGTGAAGATGGTGGAATTGAAAAATTTCTCAAACCAAAATATCCTTTCACCTTGACTTTAGAGCAGAGGCGAGCAGTTTGTGAATGGATGAAGTATCTACGGGTACCTGATGGATATTCTTCAAATATAAGCAAATTTATTGACATAAGAACTGGGAGATTATTCAGTTTGAAAAGTCATGACTATCATATCTTTATGTAATGTCTGCTAACAACTACCATTAGTTATCTACCATATTAAATTTGAAATCCCCTTATCGAGCTAAGTGTCTTCTTAAGAGATTTATGCTCTTCAAAACTAAATACAGAGCACTCGATTGTTATGGAGTAGCATATCCCTTTCATTCTGTGTAAGCATGAGAAGATATTTTCTTCATTTTTTTGACTCAATGGAGCATCTACCTGTGCATTTACTATATGAGGCTCCAGTCGATGGACATGTTCAGTATTTCTGGGTGTATCCTTTTGAGAGGAATTTACATAAACTTAAGAAGACAGTTAAAAATAAAGCACATCCTAAAGGCTCAATATGTGAAGCATCTTTAATGTAAGAGATAACCCAATTTAGTTCTTATTACTTTGAAACAACATCACAATAAAGCAATAGCACTACACCTCAATATATGGGTAAATCCTCAAATTTATCTATATTCAATGGAAGTGGTGAACCCGCAGGCGCTACCATCATGGGTTATTTGACTGAAAAGGAGATGCGATTTGTAATATTATATGTTTTGTTAGAACTATGATGAAGTTGAGTTATTTGACTTGAAGGATAGTTAAAAGTTTAGGAATATTAATTGGAAGGAAAAATGGTCTATGAATCTTACATGTTTGTTGTCAAAATGTGTGACTTGACGAGACAAATCCAATAAGCCCAAAACCATTTTATTTTGAGATATTTAAAGTATTAAGTGCTGAATAAATACTCTATGATCGAAGGTTTTTTTTTCTTTTTTTTTTTTTGATGAAATGTAAATTGCATTAATGCATAAAAAAAGAAGAAAATACAAAACTAAGTGATAGCTAACCTATCACAATCCTTCCTGATCAAGTTAACAATACTTGATGGAAGTTCATCAAAAAGAAAAAAAAAAAACCAATAAAATCCCCATTAAGAGCAAAATTGGCACATTCATCCGCCACCATATTGCTCTCTCTAGAAACAAATTAAAAAAATACATTCTTAAAAACATCAAGAAAAGAAAAATCAAAACTCTGAACATTCATCATTCGATTATTCTTCTCCATTGAGTTTTGCAAAAGCTTTATCACATTTATATTATCTCCTTCAATAATAATACCTTGCTTCTCTATCATCCATTCTTTAACAACTTCACTAAAGTTGAAAACAACTATAAGCTCCATAAGAGAAACATCCCAATGCATAAACGTTTTTCCATAAACAAGTAGAAACCTGTCTTTGTGGTCTCTAATAACACCTGCTATACTACCATCTTTATTTTTCAACAAAGAGGCATCGGCCTTGAGTTTAATCCAATTTAGCGGAGGGGGAAACCAATTTTTTTATAGTATGTAATGCTGGTTAGTTTCCCAATTGTTACTGATTCGAAGAATAAATGGATGAACAAATTAAGATAAAACTTAAGAAGCAATAGAAGCTGAGCTAGGACAATTGATACCATGAGTAAAACTTGTTTCTCCCTTCCAATTCTGGTAAACAACAACTAAATAAATTTTGATAGCTCCCATATTGGTGACTACCATCTCCTCCAATTTATTCAAACAATGAATAAAATTATTAAATATAGGTAAATAAATACCCCATCTATTCAAAGTTTCAAAGATCTCTTTAATCTTTATACAATGAACCGTAAAATGGCTTCTATCTTCCTGAACATGACAACCTCTTAGACATAAATAGGATTACGAAAGTATTCTATATTGCAGCCAAACTTGAGTTGGAATAGCATTATTAATCATATGCCACCAAAAAAGATATTCTTTAGGAGTTAATTTTAACTTCCTAATCCATTTTATTGGTATACCTTCACAATTCTTACACAAGAAGCTTTAAAAGACATAGCTATGATTGATTTCCCTGATTTTCTTTCCAGCAATTCCACCATATATGCACTACTATAAGGATAAATTGGAATATCTCAAATGATATTCACTAGTACATCCAAAAACCAGTTCTTAAGAGTATTATTCCAGTTACTATCACCATCAATAAGAAAAGATACTTTCTTACTTTCCAATTCACTTACATTACACAAAGTAGGCAATTTATTCAAATTTTTGTCAAGAATCCAATTATCATTTAAAATATCAATACTGATCCCATTTGAAACTTTTCACCTAGTAATTAGCTTTAAGTAACGAGCTCTATCCTTAATAATACGCCAAGCAGGAGAGGAATGTCTTTTAGTTTCATTGTTTCAGATATCAACTCCATAGTTTACACCAATACTTTTATTAATAAAAATATTTTGATTATTAATGAAATTCCAAGCAATTCAAGCACTTAGAGGTCCTTGTCTATTCAATGCACCTTGAATACCCATATTTGCACAGTTGACATCTGTACACATCAACTCCCAAGAAATATAATGCAATCCTCTTCTTCCTTGATCTTTTTGCCAAATAAAGTTTCTACATAACTTATCCAACTCCTTAAGATGCTTTTTGGAACAAAAGAGTGAGTCATATAATAAGAGGAAAATTATGAATAAACTATTTTAATCAACATAATCGTCCCATCCAATGACAATAATTGAGAACCAAAATAGTTAAGATTATCCAAAACCTTCTTATGAATGAAGTTATAATCAGAACTTTTAAGACTTCTAAGTGCCAACTTGATACCAATGTAATTGAATTCCTCCAGTGATCTATACTCCAAAATTCTAATTAATTTTCTTCTTCTTCCACGTGGTACATATTTCCCAAAAAGGACCATAGATTTTTCATTATTTAATCTTTGACCAGTCCATCTGTAGTAGTCTTTTAGAATTTTACTAATACTTATTACATTATGTTTGTTTGCTTCAGCCACCACCATCACATCATCTTCAAACAACATATGAGTAATCTTCGGGGTTTTAGATGCCACCTTTATACCAAGCTTACTACCTCTTTTATCAAATGCTTTTGAAATTAACTATGAACAAAGAATGAAAAGACTTGGAGATAATGGGCATCATTGTCTAAAACTGCATTCAACAGTTATCCATTTGCTTGTATTCCCATTAATACAATTTGAAAACTTAGGATTATTAACACCTTCAATGCTAAGGTTAATAAACTTCCTTGGAAACTCTATTTCAATAAGAATTTTGAATAATATTTCCCAACACATATTATCGTATGCTTGCTCCATATCGTATTTGAGCAATATAAATCCTAGTTTGGCCTTAGAGAATCTCATTTTATTGACTAATTCATGAGCCAATTAAAAATTAACAGAAATTGTTCTTCTTGGCACAAAAGCACCTTGATAATCTAAAATAATTTTAGGTAGGCATGCCTTCAATCTATTCAACATCATACCTACTACCATCTTGTAAATAGTTTGACATAAGCTTATTGGTCTAAACTTCTTCACTTCTATCGCATTAGGCGCTTTAGGGATCAAGATCACCATAGTTTCCTTCCAACCATCAGGCATTTTACCATTCATGAAGAAATTCTTCACCGCATTCCATAAATCAATATTGATAATATTCCAAAAAAATTTTGAAGAAGTACGAATTGGCCCCATCAATTCCCAGAGATTTGTTGTTGTTCATTTTCATAATAGTGGCATATAACTCTTATTTTGTAAAAATTACATTTATTATATCTTTTTGAACATCATCCTGCTTCATTTCAGAAGTAAATTTCGGCCAATTGGAATAAGAACAATGCCTAGCTTTCCATTTGCTTGCAAAAGAACTTTTAATAGTTGAGTGTATATCATCCAGGTCAGTAATGCATTCACCATTTGCATCAGTCAGTTGATTAATCCTGTTGCCATTCCTCCTTGTTGAAGTGTATATATTAAAAAAAAATGGGAATTACGATCTCCCTCCTCCACCCAATGTTTCTTTGAACGTTGCTTCCACCATGTCGATAATCTTGCAATAGTAACATCTAACTCATGGATTTTCCTTCTAAGCTCCAACAGCTTGCTTGAATTCAAACCAAAAAGGCTTTCCTCTTCTTGTAAAGACAAAATATCCTGTTGAAAATCTTCTTTTAAAACATTAAGTTTTTTGAGTTTTTTTTTTTTTTGCTCCAATAAAATAAGTTTTTAAGAGACCTACTAACCTTTCTCTGATGAATATCTTAAGCTTCACCAAAATCCTTTTTGCTCCATGCATTTTTCACCACCACCCAAGAAGCTTCATACGAGCACTAAACATTCTCAAATTTAAAATATCTTTGAGTGGACGCAACATGCTTATTGAGATTAAGAAGAAGAGGACAATGGTCAGAAGCAACAATTCGCAAATGATTAATAACTGCAAATAGAATTTGATTTAAAGCTTTAGAATTAAGGCAAATTCTATCTATTTTTCCCAAATGTGAGAAAGACCATCTTTATTGTTACACCACGTGTATTTTGGTCCAACAAAACAATTATCATGATAATCATTTCTAGATAAGAAATCCTTCATTTCGTGAGGCCCTAGAAAAAATAGAAACCTTTTTCCACCTTTCTTTTCTTCCTTAGAAAGAATGCAATTGAAATCACACCTTATAATATAAGGCTTTTCATCAGACGTATACTTCTCAATCATCTCCCCTAATTTTCTTCCCTAATACTTATCCTTATCACCATATACAATGGCTACAATCCAACAAAAACCATTAGGTGCATTCAACCAACCAATTATACCTTGATCGGATGATTCCAAGATGGAAAAAGAGGATATTTTACTTCTCCACATTGCAATAATACCACTCGAATTCCCTTTGGCATCAACATTAAAGTAATCCCAATCCTTTCCAATGATTATATTCACCTCAATGCTATCTATAGCCTTTAATTTAGTTTCCATAAGGCCAATGAAGAAAACCCCATTATCATCCACCACACTCCTCAAGCAATGGGAAGCCTTTTTTTTCTTGGCTCCCCTATATATCCACAACATTAATGAAGACATTAAGAGACCAATGGGGAAGAGCCCCAAGCACTATCCCTTCCAACACCTTTTTTACCCCTAAGGCTATCTTTAATAGGTCCAAAGCTATTAACCTCCTTTTTAAATTTATTTTTCTTGCTAGAGGTTAAATTCTTCATAACATTATTCTTCACATTGTATTGAGGATTATCAACCTTCCCTTCTATCTTCGAATTCAAATTTGTTGGAGCTTTATCTTCTAATACTTGCTTCAGGTGGCTATCATATAACTCTTTAGCCATAAGCACTTTTGCACCCAAATTCCCTACAGAATTTACAACTACACTTAGAGTATTATTGGTAATTATATCAGATTCTCTTATTTTCTTTGAGTATATACTATAATCATCTAATATAACTATATTAGATACCCCATTATTTTGTACATTCACTGCAGTCTCACAATCTGTTTTAGCAATCAGGACAATATTAACAACTTGTGGTACTTCAATCCTCACTGCCATAGAAACCATCGTAGCATCATCATAATGAATAGGATTAATATATTTAGTATTTGTGAATTTGATGTCACTAGTCACCGTTACTACAACAGAAGCTTATGCTATAAAATCAGGCCTCATATTGGTCTTACTAACATATTTTTCCACCTTTGATTCACCCATATTCCTCTATCTTAAACCTTTAAAAGGCTTCTTCCTGCCATAACTCACATGTATCTAGAGTCCATATTCTTTAGATTCCTTCAAAGTATTGCTATCAGTCCCAATCCTGCTTGTTCCAGTTCCATTTATAGAAATTACTTCACAACCTTTCTTATGGATACTATCATTCACCATCTTCCCACTAGATAAAGGGGGGTAATTTATCTTTGAACTCAGAATTACTGAATTTTTGAAGTTCATGTACAACTCTTCCACATTTATAACATAATGAGGCAATCTTGTCATATTGTATTTTTGAAAGAATCTTCATGATATTCCATCCACCCATCACCATGAGGAAGTTTCTTATCAAGCTTTATACAAATGCAAAGCCTTGTGAATTCCCTTCTCCCCCAATTCAACATGTTACCATCCAGATACAAAGGAGTTCCCACCATTGAAGCTATTCTTGTAATGTTATATCATCCCAACAAAATAGTGGCATAAAAGGAAGTCTAATCCATACATGTGAAAACAAATACTTCTTAGTTAAAGGAGAGAGTTTAGGACTCCAATTTTCCATACCAGTGATATGACCCACCACATACCATGGTCCCCCACTAAGAACAACATCTTTAACTTCAGAAGAGTAGAAAGAACACATAAACCAATCATTGCCTAAATTGGTTAAATAGAATGAACCCAAATGCTTCCATTGTTTTCTAAGTTCAACACTTATAACAAAGAATAAAACATATTCACCAAATACTTTAACAACCACAGAGTTTCGAAGTCTATGAATATTAGAATTTTCATAATTACGATGGAGTTTAACAGCAACTCCATTATCATACATACAAATCTTATTTTCCACATTTGTAATCTTAATATTAGAACACATATTCAGTAAATTAGAAACATTACTAGTCTTCTCAAATAAATCAGAATTATCTTTATTCACAACAACATTCAGAGAAGAGACAACATCAACATCAAAAAAACATACTCTTCTAGGATTTGAAGAAATAAGCTTATTGCCATTCCTGTATTTGAACGAATTATTTGCATATACAAAGATTTATTCAGAATTTCATTAACATCACCATTAACATATTTAGAGAATTTATTAACCAACAATTTCGCACCAGATGTAGATGAAGCTTCGTAGTCATTACTCTTGCAATTGTAGGTGATGAAATTTCTTGAGGGAACACTTTTATTTTCATAATTCCTTTACCTTTACCAGAGAGATTTTCTTCAACTCAAAAAGCAATCATATTTGAACAATCCGACACATCTCTTATAATCAAAGGAGATCCAGATGATAATCTTTGTGGAGGAAGTAACGATAAAGACGAAATGATTGTCGATGAATGCCATCGATTTTCCCTCTCCATTTTCAAAAAAACAAGGAATTTCAAAAGGAAACTAGGTTTTTCTCTCTCTACAGGAGCTTCTCTCTCTAAGAGAGCTTTTCTCTCTATGGGAGAAAGTATTATAAATAAACCTGCATTCACATGAAGGGGATATATGTAAATTTGGAGATCTTGGAGATCTTATCTGCCGGTAATACCGGGTTTTCCTGTAGTGAGAGATCTTGGAGATATTAAAAACTTTAGATCTTTACTTAACATTTTTTGTTGATGAACAACTCCAACCAAAACAATTGCTTGGCCATCGTCACTCGATCGTTGTCTCTGAAAGTTTTTGAAGGTTGTTAAACCTTAAAGAGCTAGCCTGTGGCACACTAATACGGAAGTAATACTATCACTTGATGCGGAAGCTAGTACACTTATCAAAAGTTATAAAGATTGTGATTGTAGTATAATCAATACAACATTTCATGAGTTTTTTGGGCTAAATGTGAGTCGTGTTGTTGATAATGATTTCTCACGTATTGGTAAGCGTCATATGCGCAAATATAAAAAAAATGTTGTCTTGTCCTTGTGGTTGGTGTGAGTCTGTCTTTGATGTTTTTTGTGCATTGTTGGTGGCTGGGCCTGTGTTGTTTGAGTGAGAGATGCTTGGTTAGGTGAGTGATTTTGCGGCTGGGGCATGCGGGTGGTGTGGTTTTCACCCATGGTGGCTATCCTATGCTTTTGATGTTTTATTTTTTTTTGGCTTTTGTTGGGTTGTGTGAGTGTTGGGGATGTTTTAATGGTTTATCCTGGTTGATGTTATGGGCTATCGTATGTGTGGTTATTGGTTTCTCTTTTTTGCTTCTATATTTTTCTGTGTTTATGCAGATTTTCTGAAGTTGTTGTGGCTCCTTTTGTTGCTGTGTTGCTGATGCTGCTTTCCTATTGTGATTTAATTTCTTTATTCCCTTATGGTGTTGTCTCTTTAGTTTTATTTTCCTTTTTTTTATTTAGTTAAATCATTAGCTCATAGGTTTTTAGTTCAAAGGCTATATTTTTAGATAACTTTTGATTCATTAAGGACATATATTTTTTTTAATTTGTGAAACGTATAGTCCCCTATGTGAATTTTCTCATAAAAAAATAAGAAAATAAAAATAAACATCCACCAAAGAGGCACATTTATTAACTGTCAGAATAGTTCATGTGCCCTCATAATTATTTATCAGGGCACTTTATGGTGTCCCAATAACTAACATTTTTTATAATGATAGCATGAAGTAATTGTGTGAACCACAAATCAGACTTTCAAGAGTGATCTCATGGAAAGCAAGCTTCTCGGTCTCTTAATTAATCTTAGGAGAAAACTCAAAAGAAAAATTTTCAAAAGAGAACTTGGTAGAGGTTTTCTCTTAA
Source organism: Dendrobium huoshanense (assembly GCA_016618105.1). NCBI lineage: Eukaryota > Viridiplantae > Streptophyta > Magnoliopsida > Asparagales > Orchidaceae > Dendrobium > Dendrobium huoshanense. The sequence continues at coordinate 64,285,321 of CM028359.1, read as the reverse complement.
TTATTTTTAACAATTCAGAATATCTGTTTGTTTATGAACTTTCATAAATCTTTATGGCGACCTACAAAAACTTTAAGATGATCTGCAGATTTTATCGGAGATCTGATAAGTCTAAAAACTGTATTACTAACTGCATTTATTTAATTATGCATTTTTTTATTTTTGCTATCTTTTAAATATGCCGTACATCGATTTCTAAAATAAGCTAACGGTCCATTATCGCATTGCTTCACGTCTCAAAAGAGTCGGTTTTAACTGTGGCTTCTCGTGCAAACAAATTTTTTTATTTTCACACCTATAAAAAGAGATCAACAGCAAACTATTTTTATCGATTCTTTACTCTCTCTCTTTCTCTCCCCCCCCTTCCTTTTTCCTCTTCCCTAATAGCCCTCCAGACGACGAACTGGAAATCGCACGAGAGCTTGCCGCCGGAGAAGCCATAGACATTCAATAAATTCGAAACGGTAAGAAAATCCTGATTCTCTTCAAAAAAAAATTTCTTGTTATATGAGAAATATGATTCCTTTAAGGATTTTTCAAATTATTTATTGAAATTCAAATATATTTGAACAGGTTATTGATTTACGATGAAATTACTTGATCTTCATGAGCGAGCTTTTGTAGTTCGGTTCTCCTTAATAACAATTTGTATATTGATTGAATTATTTTATTCAATAAAAATACATATGTTTGCTCTTTGTATAAAATATTAAATCATCGTTGTATTTTTTAAAAGGTAATATATACATAAACTAATTAAACTCAGTTTATTTTCATTGTCTAACTGTCCAGTTCTTTATAATATTGATTTCAAAAATTATTTCAAGTATAGTTTGCATGCTGGTTTTCTAAATGTTGAAATTTTGCATATCTAATTGAACATCAAGTTGATAGCATCTGATCTCTTACCAATTGCTTATGTGCTCAGTTGTTTTTATGCATCAATTAGATCATTAATAGGCACATGAAGATCTATGCTTGTTTGGGACAATTTTTTGCCACTTTGTTTAATGCTTTCAAGAAATTTTTGAATCAAAAATTTGCTTTAGAAAATAATAGGAAACCGTCCCAAACAAAGTCAAATCTTAATTATACCAAATGCTAATACAAGCTTTCTTGATGTGTGAGTTGGGAGGAATGTTGATGGTCTCAATGAAGAATGTAGACATTGATTTACATATGATTTATGTTCTTTATTGGGTTTCTTTTTTATTGAATTTTTAGGTGCACACAGTAAACTTGACTGTTTTTACATTTCTACTGCGTTGTTATAGTAGGATATATATAAAACCATGATCACGCAAGCGACTCTTTTTTATGATGACATGCATGAAAACCATTCAATCTTTTCTTACTGATTTCCGTCCATCACATTTGCGATTTGAATTGCTTGATATCTTTGATCAAAATAGTTTAAATTGTTCTCTTTGATTGTTTTAAACTACAAATCCCAAAGGATCCCGTCATTCCCCACTAATAGGCCACCTTATATGATCATGTCATATCTTATTGACGTGTGAAATCGCTCATAATGCTAATCCTAGAATTCAATATATTATATGAGTTACATTATGTTCACCATTATATTTTGAGACACATGTGATGAGATCAATAATAATTTAATAGGAATTTTTTGGGAATCATTGCTTACGAATTCTTCACATGCTTGATAATCTCTCGAGTAAATTTTTTTTGTCGGACATATTTATGCTCGAATCAAATATCATTTGATGTGCGTTGAAGCAAAAAAATTCTAAGAGATATAGTGGATTTAATACTGATTAAAACAATCATTTAAAAAATAAATGAAATAATTACAATAAAAAAAAATCTTTCATTTAGACCCGAGTAATTTGAAATGTTAAAAAAAGAAATCTTGATTCTCTTCCAACTTTTTCTTCTTTGCTATCTTTGAAATAAAGAAAAATCTGATTTCATTAAGAATTTTTTAATGAGATTCATATAGATTTCAAGTCATTGATTTATAATGAAATCACTTATTCTTAAAAAAAAATTGGATTCCATTAACTATGTTTCCAAAAATAGATTGAAATTCATATGTAAATTTCTAGTTAAGTTTTATTAACAAATTGATGAAATCATTTACGCTTTATTTGGGACGTCTTTCTTATTGCTTCTTAAAGCAACTTATTAATACAAAATTTTAATTTTTGTATTAGAAAGCTGCTTTAAGAAACAATAAGAAAATTGTTTCAAACGAAGCCTTAATCTTAAAAGCTTTTATTCCATGCATTAAGGATGTTTCAAATTATGAATTGAAATTTATAAAGATATAAATTAGATTAATTATTCTTAACTTTGATATCAAAAAAATATTTATTGTTACTTCAATAAAGAGTATTCTCATTAGATCACCTAATGTTGTAATTTAACTAACTATAAAGATTTACTTTATAGGGAACATTTATATACCTCAAAATAATATGAAGCTTGTTTTACCCACATTAAGTATTAGGAAAATCTCTTTGGAAATATTAATAATTTTTTTAAAAAATCTTATTTTATCTTTAACATCATATCCATCGTAGTCGAAGGTTTTCGGAATGGAGTTAAGGAGTGTGTTATGTTGTATAAATATTAAAGTTTAGATTTTAAATATATAAATTGGAATGCTTTCTTAGTTGTATGTAAATCTCCTTTTAAAGTAATATAAATAGATGGCTTCTCTTATTTGTGGGCCTTCATTCATTTTCCCACTTATCCTCTAAGATCTTTAGTCATTCTTATCTTTCCAAAAAAACTTTTATTTTCGCTCGTTCTTTAGATTTCTAATTTTCTTTTTTGAATTTTTCTTTTTAATATGCAATTTGTTATGTTGAGAGCTAAATTGCATCAACAGTTTGTAGCATGTTTGATCTCATGCCCTAGTGGGTTTGATCGATCAAGATTACTAATTAGCGGTGTTAAAGCGGGTTTGCATGTCGGGTTCAAGTCGAACCAGGATGGACCCGGGTTTAAATGGGTAGAACCTAACCTGGTTAAACGAGTCATTTTGGGTTTCACGGTCAACCCGAACTCGACCCTGCTTTTGAAACAGGCAACTTGCCGAACCCGAACCCGAACCCGACCCATGTGTCAAACTGGTTGAACCGAATCCAAATTTTTTCGGGTCAGGTTTAGGGGCGTGTCCGGGTCGGATTTCAGGTCATGTTAAATATTGAAACCCCTATTACCAATGAGATCTTTTTGGTTTCTTATGGAGCACAGACATGAATACAGGAATATGACATGGCATAACTAAAAAAGTAAGACATGCAATATGCCAAGAAATATTATTATATAGATGATTTCCTTTGGTCTTATTCCTTTAAATTGTCTATAGCTTAATCTAGCTATTTTTAACCTACGACTTCAAGAAAATATAGGGATATCAAATTGTTTGATTGCCTCGTGTAATTTGAATCTTGGTTTCCTCATACAATGACTTTTTCTCATGTATATCTTTATATTATTGATGCTTTTGATTTGTTGCTGCACTAGTTTTTACTTGATTTTAACTTAGATCATGGAAGACAAGCTTTATTACTTTTAGCATTTGTGTAATCGTTGAAAAAGCTATACTTGTTTGTTTGGGAAAATGGAATCATGAATGAGTTATTAGTCTATAAAACTTTATTTGATCCAGATTATTATTGACGCAATATATTATTATGCTGACATGCAATTTCATGCATTCTCACATGATTAATATTTTTCATCATTACAATTAATATTACACTTCACTATTAAGAGCTAAAACAATCTCCATTGTGAAACAAATCCCATGTTTTATGTCCATTAAGAACTAAAATAATCTCAATTGTTAGTTTATTATGTGGATTTAGGATCCAACTTTAATTATTCTCTTCTGAGAGTTCTTTAATTGTATCATGATTATTGAAATCAACCTGAGGTTTATTATTTAATAGTCTATGAGCATTTTATAGTCAACACCATTAAGTCCAAGCATAAAGCCAAATATTCATTGTAGGCTTTTAGGTGTGATAACGTTTTTTCACTGGTAGGCATTGTTTGTTTTTTTGAAACTCAATAAGTTCAAGCATAAAACAAAATTTGATTGCCGTCAATATGAATGTTGATTTTTTATTGAATGGCTTTCTTCTTGCAGCAATACTGAATTGAAGGAAAGCTTTCTAGGTTGATTCATGGGGAAAAGAAAGAAAAAGTCAAAGCCTCCTCCCAAGAAAAAGATGAAGGCGCTTGATAAAACATTTTACTGTCCATTCTGCAACCATCCAGACAGTGTTGAGTGTTTAATGTATGTTGTTTAACTCATTCTGCAATTTTTCATCAAGTATTCCAAATATATATATATATATATATATATATATATATATATATATATATATATATATATATATATATATATATATATATATATATATATATATATATATATACTGATGTTACTTCTGTTACTGCAATATATGTAATCTTGCAGAGACATAAAAAATTTGACTGCTACAGCCAAATGTTGGGTTTGTCTGGAGGAATTTAATACTACTGCGAATGGTATGACTATTATGAATAATGGAAAAAAAAATTATTTGATTCAAATGAACATGATCTGTACAGTTTTTATCATTTTGTTAAATAAAAGCATAAACAATAAATTAATTTATTGAACCTAAGAAGATTTGACTACTTGTTTTCCTAAAGTTGATTTGTTGAATTCAGCAAAACTTCCATTTTATCCATGCTACTGTGCATACTGTTTAGGGTAGTCTTGGAATGTTTTAGAAAGATTAACTAAAACAATTTTTTTATTTTGCAGTGCTAACTGAACCGGTTGACGTGTGAGTTCTATTGATGTTTCAATGATTCCACTTTGATAGTTTTTATTGATTAATTAATTTGTTTGGACTCTAACGTTGAATCAATATTGTGTTGCAGATACAGTGAATGGATAGATGAATGTGAACGGGTTAACAACGTTGATAACGATGAAGATAATTGAGGATTTAGCAGCTTACTGACATTATTCCACAAATTCTCATTGTATATAATGATATAAAGTGATCATTTGACCTTAGCATACTTTTTTTTTTTTTTTGAAACTGAAGCATAATTTGAACTTCTCTTTGAATTATTTTGAATTCTATAATCTGCATTATTATTGAGTTGTGCATCTTAATTTTAGTCCTTTAATTCTTTTTTGGTGATTGGGATTGAGTTCAATAAACCCTAAAAGAAAAAGTAGTGGGCTCAGTTTCAATTGCCTCAAATGAATCGGTTGATTGGAATTGAGTGCTTGCACCTCTTAAATCATCTTGTAATATATTTTAAACTATGATTATTGAAGTAAAGCAGATTAGTAGACACTAACAGTTCTTTACAGGTCATGACTTAGAGCATTTCCTGTTCTTCATCAAATGCCTTAAAATCCATCTTTTGCTTTGTTGATTAACTCAAACAAAATTCAAGCACCACCAAGTTGGTTTCTTTCATTTAGTTAAAAATTGCCAGTTGTTTTTTCTTTCACAAAACAGAATAATGAATAAAAAGAGTTCTTTATTTTTTAGTGATTTTAATTATTTTCTAAAGAAAAAAAGTACATAAAGATAATGTTAGAGAAATATATAGTTTAACATCTTAGCATTGTACGATGATCCAGCACACAATCAGATAAGAGAGAGTGTGTAGCATTCATAAGAGACACCAAAATTTTTACGTGGAAACACCTGAAAAGGGGGAAAAATCACAGGGCCTGGTCCAGTTTGAATGAATCAACTAGTATTTGTAGTCGATTACAAATGAGGCCCTTCCTTAGAAGAAGACCATGGCTTGATGTCACAAATGTACATCATATAGAGCGCATTACATGGTGGGAGTTACAATAATCAACATAAATGTGTTTGCTTGGTGGCATGACCATAGTCGATAGGATAGGGGTCGGAAAGACCGAATTTGGCAGGAGACCGGGAGTCAGAAAGACCGTTGTTTGGTAATGGAGGTTAGAAGGACCATTGTATGTGACGGAGGTCGGAAGGACCGTAGTCGGCAGAAAACTGGGGTCAGAAAGACTGTTGTCTGGTGATGCAGGTTAGAAGGACCATAGTAGGCGACGGAGGCCGAAAGGACCGTAGTCGGTAGGAGATCGGGGTCAGAAAGACTGTTGTCTGGTGATGGAGGTCGGAAGGACCATTCTAGGTGATGGAGGTCAGAAGGACCATAATCGGCAAAAGACCGAGGTCAGAAAGACCGTTGTCTGGTGATGGAGGTCAGAAGGACCATAATAGGCGACGGAGGTCGAAATGACCGTTGTCGGCAGGAGACCGGGGTCAGAATGATCCTTGTCTGGTGATGGAAGTCGGAAGGACCATTGTAGGTGACGGAGGTTGGAAGGATCGTAGTCGACAGGAGACCGGGGTGAGAAAGATCGTTGTCTGGTGATGGAGGTCAGAAGGACTATAGTAGGCGACGGAGATCGGAAGGATCACAGTCGGCAAGAGACTCGGGGTTGGAAGTACCATAATTGGCAGGAGATCGAGGTCAGAAAGACCGTTGTTTGGTGATGGAGGTCGGAAGGACCATTGTAGATGACAGAGGTTGGAAGGACCATAGTCGGCAGGAGACCGGGATCAGAAAGACCATTGTCTGGTGATAGATGTCAAAAGGATCGTAGTCGGCAGGAGACCGGGGTCAGAAAGACCGTTGTTTGGTGATGGAGGTCGGAAGGACCATTGTAGGTGACGGAGGTTAGAAGGATAGTAATTGGCAGGATACCATAGTCAAAAAGACCGTTGTCTGGTGATGGAGACCAGAAAGATCATAATAGGCGACGGAGGTTGGAATGACCGTAGGCGGCAGGAAATCGGGGTCAGAAAGAATGTTGTCTGGTGATGGAGGTCAGAAGGACCATAATAGGCGATAGAGGTCGAAAGGATCATAGTCGGCAGGAGACCGGGGTCAGAAAGACCGTTGTAGAAAGGCAGTACTTCGGGAGAACTCTCAATATCAAGTGGTGGCCCAGTAGAAGTCCAGGCCTCAAGTGGTGGTCCGGCGGAGCAACCACGCCAGGCGGTGGTCTAACAGAGGTGAGGGTTTCAACTGGTGGTTCATAGGAGCAATGATGCCAGGCAGTGGTCTGACAAAGGAGAGGGCCTCTACTGATGACCTTCAAAGCAACGACATCAAGCGGTGGTCCGACAGAGGAGAGGGGCTCAAGTGGTGGTCTGTCGGAGTAACGACGTCAGGCGGTGGTCCGACGGAGATGAGGGCCTCAAGTGGTGGTCCAGCGGAGCAACAACGTCAGGCGGTGATTCGGTGGAGGTGAGGGCCACAAGTGGTGGTCCGGCTAAGCAACGGCGTCAGGCGATGGTCTGGTGGAGGTGAGGGCCTCAAGTGGTGGTCCGACGGAGCAATGACGTCATGCGATGGTCCGATGGAGGTGAGGGCCTCAAGTGGTGGTCCGGCGGAAGTCCGGCAGTGGTCGAGGAGGAGCTTCTTCCTTCTCTTCTTTCTTGTTCTCTTCTTACTTCGATCCCCCCTTTCAAGAGAAATGAGGGGTCTATTTATAGATTTTTGGAGTGGCATGACCCATAAATAGGTAAGAGATCAAGGGTAAATGAGAAGTGGTTGGATGGACGGCCGATAATGAATACCTTGATCGTACACCATCCGTCTAATATTTCAAGGCCTTAATTACGTCAGAATTCAGTGATCTTGGGCTTGTTGGATTCATCTCGTCGAGCCTCTCGATCCAAATATAAGCACGTCATGTTTGGAAATTGTTTTGTGACCCAAATTGAGGTTTGAACCTTCCAAAACCGCTTCGGGTCCTAGATTTTGTCTCATTTTGGGCTCGGATTGAGTCGAATTTGGTGTCGTTTGGTTCGTATTTCCAAGACGTTCATTTCGACTATAAATTTGCTGCAATCAGAGTTTGGATGGTCCCAATTTTAATTTCAGAAGTTTTCAATATTATTTTGCATCGAGATTCGTGCCCGATCAAGATAATTTTTTTAGGACATATCAGGTAACAATATCTATATATAAATATTTAATATCTATATATATATATATATATATATATATATATATATATATATATATATATATATATATATAATGAGAGAGAGAGTGTGGAGATTAACTAACTTAATTATATATTTGCTTTAATTATTTAATATATTCTTTAATATCAATATCATATCGCAAAATATGATCAACAATATGCAATCTAGGAAAAAAAATTGCTTGTAATTATATTATCATAAAACTTTGAGATAATTTTAGCTTATTGATACACGAAATTAAGAAAATAATCATGTGATTTACATAGCTTTATTAAAATTTAATGGTGTTCATACATTTCACAGAATAAATTTGCTTGATACAATCAATATATCATCCAATAACTCTAGTATTTGATTCCAAAGTATGTAAGAACCTCTAGTCGTAAAAAAAAAAAAGCATAATTCTCTTAACCAATAAAAATCATCTATTGATGAGAATGAACCATTTTTAAAGAGCGTAAATTTGATTTAATTTTAAATATACATAGCATTCAAATAATAATGAAAATGACTTACTATTGGGTCCTAATTCACACTACAGAAAAAACTGTGTATGCCGGCAGACTTTACGGTAGACATAAATATATCCACAGGTATTACCAGTAATGTAACCGGAAGATATTCCGCCAGTAATTGTGCGGCGGGCTTTCCAGTGGAAATATATCTGCCAGTATTAGCGGCCGTGTCAATTTTTCTATTATACATGCAATTTTTAGAATGAAATGCCATACACGGTACGAGGGTAGACCCGATACCCATTAACACCCTCAATTTATCCATGGAAAATGTTTATTTATCATGATTATTTTTGTTTATGCTGATAATAGTGCACTTGAAATGAAAGATCTTTGGCAGGCTCTTGTTAACATTTTTCTTAATTTTATGGAGCCTTGGATTATGAGTGACTTTAATTGCATTAGAATGATTGAGGAAAAATTAAGGGCAACCTTGTGTACCCTTCAAAATTATTTGACTTAAACAATTG